>CM067219.1:1013869-1463868 GCA_034190945.1 Octodonta nipae
CAGGTTGAAACGATTAAAATATCCATGAAAGTATTCCTCAGCTGCACGAACTGAATTTTTATGGCATATGATATAACATTCCACCATATTCAGTTTTTCGTTGTTAGAATATTCCATTTTATCACGAAACTTTCAATATCGACTGTCAGTTCAGCACTACTAATGAATTACTCTCAAAATGAGGAACGTCAAAGTGAAAACAATCTTTTTCATGGCTACCTACGTTAAAAGTGAAAATACGAGAGAAAAGCATCCATAACTCCGTTATTTTTATGAATAATTATATCGAGTATTATTCGTTGAAAAGCTCTAAACTGTCCGATTTTTTGAGAATAGCCAACTATGGTTTCCATTCAAAAAAAGATAAGTTTGTTTCATATATCGAAAACGAGAGCTGTGACGAGGACATGACAATCATATTCGGGATACAATTCTCTTCAATTTTGATATTTACACTTTTTTTATAAAATCAAAAACAAAGGAGCTAGAGGGATTTGACAAAATATCTAGAAAGCCATGACTTTTTACAAAAATTCGAAAGTGTCATTAAATTTGGCCAGTAAAATTGCAAATCTTTCCCAATTTTACCATTGCTCTATCTCCGCTAGTTTCCGAGATTCCCATAGTGATCATAAAAAAAAACTCACCCTGTATATGTTTCAGGGCTATTTTGTCGTGGTCTATTGGAATGCCTTAACGTTGGGATAGAGAGCTAAGACTGCAACGAAAATTGGCAGAATTCAAGCTTACCAAAAATAGCTGCTGATTTTTGTCTCCTAATTCCCACAATCATCAGCCGAGCCAAAAAGCATTTGGCTTCACATATCCTATGTATCCGAAAATAGATATTGGGGTTAAAAGATGTTCAGTATGGCAATCTGAAATTCTTTTTGCAGAATATTAGAAAGAAATTTTTCTCTAGTCCACTTAGGCTGAATATATTTTATACTTTTGAAGTGACAGGTTCTTAATGTAGGCCACAGTAACACATAAGAAAATAAATCGGTCTGGTAGCGAAATGAAAAAATTAGACTTTGTTCCGCTAGTTCGTCCCGACACGACACTTTTAATTTTTATTTAAGAAAGCTATGACTAGCCCTATTCTAACTAAATATTCTGTCCAAGCACAAAAAGTTGGATTCAAAGAATTCTTAGCAAAAGACATACCACATTATTTCATTAAATAGAATGCATATTCAATCAATGAGTTTGGTGAAGGTTAAAAACAAAAGTTATTCTGTTCTTAAGACTTTCTTTTCCATGTTCATAGAAGGTGTATTATAACAAATGTAGTTGATTACAAATAGAATCTATAGGTCAAGGTTTCGAGCCTCTTCATTTGACTAGATTAGATGTATCTTTCAAATTCGTATCATGGAGGAACACTCAGTTGCTTTCAACTCCTTAATAGAATTATCCTTACCTGCAGGCTATCCCAGCCTCTTTTTTCAACAGCTGGCATTTCACTCCATGTCGATGGCACACTCCTCTTCAAGCCCCAACCTCCATGAAGATTGTTCCATCCACGTTTGCCCCACATTTGAAGTTTCTGGTTCCAATCTCGTTTGTGCATCTCTCCATCCGCCTAAAGTAAAAAACACAAAAATCAACAAAATAAAAAAAGTAATTTTGTTTTTTAAAAAGTCGCAAATCTACACCTTTTTGGAGATATAAACATTCACTGTATTTGTAGAAAAATATTGAAACTCGTTTATTTATAGAATTGACTACACTTTAATGAAAACTTTTATAAAATTGTTGCAATGATTTCCAAAAATTTACCAAAAATATTTGTCAAAAAAACATTTTGTTGCAGATATTGTCTATTTCCGCAGATGAAAAATTCCTACAACTAGATGGAGTTCCAAAAATACATAAAGACAAAATACCAGTGATGTATCCTGTTGACTGCATATTTGAATATAAATTAAAAATTAAATACATAACAACAGAAAAATAAATTGCAACCAATCGAATTGACGTGAATGTGTAACTCAAATTCCAACAATTGTTTGCTGAATTGTCAGAAAAACATTTTTAATTCTGATTTCTATATCAATCAGGCGGATCACTAGCAAATGAATTGACGTATTTCACAATACGAAGAGTAGATTTTCATTTTTAATTTATTGACTTCTCTGAAATACGAATGTGGGAATTTGCGGGCAAATTTGCATATAAATTGTAAATTTCACATCAGGTTTCTCGCATAGGGATTGATGAGGTGATTACATGATTACGATATTTAGAGAACAATTAATATTTTCTTTCCACGAAGTGAATGTTTTGCAACGTTACTTAGATAATATATTGAAACACTTGCAAATTGATACTTGAGTAAAAACTAAATGAACTGCTAGATCAACTGCAATTGATTTCAATAAGAGTTTGACACTTATCAAGACACTTGATTTTACATGAAAACCTTGAAATTTGGAAACAGTAGTTATTAGCGAACAAAAAATTATATCGGTGTACCAGATATTCATTGGATGAGAATAGATAAACTGACTTTTTCTTCAAATGCATGAAGACATTATTCGTCATTTCCCAATATTAAATTTATAGAAGACTACCTAGGTGACCGAGCTTCACTCTTAAATTCAATATCATAACGTAAATATATACAAATAATCGGACATTTGCTATGTAAACTAATTTAAACTCCCTAACATAATATTTTTTTCTTAAATATTTTATTCACATGATGTTACTAACTAATTCTACTCCCCCTATATTTCAACCACCCTATATATGCGAATTCTTATGAAAAACCCATTCAAACATTTTTTTCTAACATTTTTTTAATCACGCTACAATTCCATATTTCAACAACCCTTTATATGCGACCGGTTTTTACCATTCTGCAAAAACTTTTGTTTCCAAAATCTTTCAACTACCCTCTGTAACTATAATTCTACTCCGCCCTATATTTCAACTATTATACAGTGATGGGCAAATGAGTGGAAGCAAGTAAATATCTCTGGAATTATTAGAGATATCAAAATGAAATTTGGACGATAGATACTGCAATAGATTGCCTATTTGTTTCTAAATTTTTTTACAATTTTGAACTTCCTGTTTTACCGGAAATAATGTCGATTTTAAAATTTGCAATGAAACACCCTGAATAGTATTTTAGTTTCTGATGAAACATTTTATTGCGAAAACAAACATTATATTGCAAGTCGTTTGATATTCTTTACTTCAATACCTACCGAGATATTAACAGAAAAGTAACTAAGGAAAGGAAAAATAAATTCGATGGTAGCTAAACTCAGATTTCATTTACGCCCGATATAAACAAACCGCTCGGTAAGGATTTTTTTCTATTGGCCAATCGGTGGCATTATACCGTCACAGCCAACAGCACTGCTTGTTCCATAGTCAAATACACGTGCGTTTGTTTAAATCAGGCGCAAATTAAATCTGAATCAAGTTTAGTAGTCCATGAAATTATTTGCAGAAGTGACAGTAGTTGTCAAAATAAGTTATTAGTTTTTTTTATTTGAACGTAAAAAGATTGTATTGTTTTAATTTGATGGTAAAATGGCCGAATTAAGTGAAAGAGAAAGAATAGAAATATTAATGATGATTGGGTATCGGGAGAGGAAAAGGACGCAGCAAGAAGTTTGTGTGTGATCTTTTTAACATTGTTCATACGAATACACAAATATCTCGTTCAGTAGTGACGAAAAATTTGCGAAGGTACGGCACAAGTGGAACATTTAGCAATTTACCAAAAAGTGAACGGTTAAAAAGTGCAAGTAATGAAAGTGTAGCTCAAAATGTGGTCTTTGGAAGATAATCTCACTTATCTACTACCGACCTCGCCAATATGCATGGAATTAGCCGTCGTTCAGTAGGAAGGATATTAAGCGAGAAAAATATCAACCATACAAAATTCGCCTCGTTCAAGAACACTCTGAAGACGATTTCGTCAGACGTTTGCAATTTTGTGAAACGATGATGGATATTAGTAACCGTGATAATAATTTTATAAGAAATGTGGTGTTTTCAGACGAGGCTACATTTTGTTTAAATGGTACGGTTAATCGACATAACTGGCGCTACTGGTCGCAAAGTAATCCTAATTGGGTACAAGAGGCTCATACACAATATCCCAAAAAATTAAACGTTTGGGCCGGCATTTATAACAACAGAATCGTGGGACCCTTCTTCCTACAAGAAACTTTAAACGGAGATAGGTATTTACAGCTCTTGCAGACACAGGTTATTCCGGCATTGGAGGTAAATGGACAATTACCAAATAATATCTGGTTTCAGCAGGATGGAGCACCACACCATTACGCTCGCATTATTCGAGATCATTTAGATAGGACATTTCATCGCAGATGGATTGGAAGAAGGGGTACTTATGAATAGCCTGCACGAACTCCCGACCTTAATCCACTAGACTATTTTCTGTGGGGTTACTTAAAGTCTAAGGTTTATGTTAATAGGCCAAATAATTTGCAAGAATTAGCTGCAAGAATAACTCAAAACATCCAGAGAATTACACCAGAAGTAATAGCTAATGTTACTAGAGAATTTAAAAACCGACTTGCTTATTGTCAAGAAGTAAACGGTGCTTAGTTTGAGCATCTAATACATTAAGTTTAGTTAAGTTAAGTTTCAATGTTTTGAAAATCACTTAGATTTAGATAATAATTATGATTATGCATTTCTTTAATGGATATTAGATTTTTTCTTTCCTTAATTACTTTTCTGTTAATATCTCGGTAGGTATTGAAGTAAAAAATATCAAACCCGATATTTTTGTATTCGCATTAAAATGTTTCATAAGAAAATAAAATACTATACAGGGTGTTTCATTGCAAATTTTAAAATCGACATTACTTTCGGTAAAACAGGAAGTTCAAAATGGTAAAAAAATTTGGAAACAAATAGGCAATCTACTGCAGTACCCACCTTCGAAATTTCATTTAGATATCTCTAATAATTCCAGAGATATTTGCTTGGTTCCACACATTTGCACACCACTGTATATGCAAGTCGTTGCAAGCTACGCTATAATACATTTAAATTCTAACATTTTTGTTAGCACTTGGTACAACTATAATTCCTCTACACCCTATATATTGCAACTGTATAACTATAATTTCTCACCACCATATGTTTTAACTACCCTGTATATTCATTTGTGTATGGCCACTTATTGTAATTTTATTTCAACCACCATGTATAATTATAATTCCAGTACATCCTATATTGCAACCACCCTGTAAATGCAAATGCTAATAAGCTACCCTATAGGTATAACATTCTATTAACATTTTTTAGCGACCTGCTTAACAATACTTCTACTCCGTCCTGTATGTCAGCTATCATTTCCAAATCGCATAACATTAAATAATTATACGCCTCAAAAATTGTTAACTATTACCTGTAGATTGTCGTCTTGCACTTTGGCCAGTTCTTCAGCGAAGCTAGGGGCAACCATAACGGCAGCTTGGAGACAAATCAACATCGTTGCCATGAATATTTTGCCGTGGTTGATAGACATTTGGAGCTGAACATCCCGCATTTTTGCTGAAAATAACAAAATTAATTAACAAATACTAGATTGATCGAGATCTTAATTGTTTAAGTCTTTTTATTTAAATTTTTGACAATAAAATAAATACGCATAGCTATTTATTCTTCCTTTTTATTTATCACAATATTCTTCGTATTTAAGATCTCTTGCAGTGATGACTTTTCAAGGAAAAACTTGATATAAAAGTTTGTACAAAAATATAAAAAGTTTAGCGCTTTTTTGAAAATGACTGACTATCTGGGTTTTTGTCAACATTTCAAAATACAAAAAAGTTTGGATAGTTTTGACAAGTTCTAAGAATCGGTAATGATTTATAAAACTGTCTCTCTAAATTGTTTTCTCATTTTTTATAAAGATTGCAATGTACGTGAAATACTGACAATATTATATCTAATACAAAAATGCTAATTACTTTGTTAGATATTAAGGTATTACTTAAAAAAACAAGTTAATTTTTCGGAAACAAATTTATTTCTATCCGGAACTAATAGAGTTTTCCTTTTCCACGACAAAATTCAATTTAGTGTCAACTGTTGAGCAACGTATTCATCTTTAAAGTAGCACTTCGTTTAATATTTCCTGTGTATTCCCGACCCTTAACAAAAACAAATCCCCAGGGATATGACCTACCCTACAGCTGAACATTGTTGTGCTTTCACAATTTTTCCTTTCGCCCATGTGGGGGGGTCTCCTCGATATTCCGTCATACATAAAACTGGGGAGCTATTGAGAGTGTAAGCTGAAAAGATGTTTGAGTTGCCGACAACATTTCTGTTTAAGTTTAAAATTGAGAAAGAAGAGGGTTTTTTGAAATATAATTTTGATGGAGAACTTTAATTTTTAAAATCATCTTTAATTATTCATTTGGAAAGTAAAAGAACTGGAACGATTTTCTTATACATTCCTGTATCAAATTGTAATAATAATTTTTGTCGTATTAATTACAACGAGAAGAAGTTTATATGAAAATATTTAGCAAACACAACAAAGTAAGTCGTTAAATTTGTACTTTAAGTGCGTTTTAAGACTTTGCTTGAATGTTTGTATGTCCTAGTATGTGGTCTACCTTAATACCACGTTATGTTTTTTCTTACTAGTTTACTTGATCTTCCGACAAACAATCGATTGTTCTATGATTCAACTCACTAAAACAATAGCAACCTTTTGCTGCTTCCTGTTTATATGTAATCTGCTTTCTTGCAGAACCCATAACATCATTTCCAACTCCTTCAAATTCAAACACATGCTTCTTTAAGCTCAGTTTCCAGTATTCTTACAACAATTACAAAATTCTATTAACATAGCCAGAGATCAACTTAATCCAACCAACCGAGATATGAATCACGTTATTTGTCATTACATACTTTCGTTTCTTATTCAATTCTATGGTACACTTTTTATCGCATTTGTAGCGATAAAGATAATCGCTTGCCTCAAAAGAAAATAGTTATTCTAAAATTTAAACTAGCACGTCTTAGTACAAAACAGAAACCCACAATCATCTCACCCTCTCAAATGACCGTCTACAACTTTTCTTACTTCACCTTAGACCCTAGCTGTTCTTTAAATATTTTGATTTCTCATTGATGACAAAAACTGTGTCAACTGAATAAATCATTTCTCAAATTGAGGTAACAATGGCTGAAGATATTGAG
Source organism: Octodonta nipae (assembly GCA_034190945.1). Lineage (NCBI taxonomy): Eukaryota > Metazoa > Arthropoda > Insecta > Coleoptera > Chrysomelidae > Octodonta > Octodonta nipae. The sequence goes on from CM067219.1 coordinate 1,021,085, forward strand.
GCTGAAGATACTCATCAGGACACTGTTAGAGTATTATATCATTTCAGTTTAATTTTCTTTAGTTTTACAATAAATGTGATTTGTTTAACAATTGATACAATTTTTGAAACGATTTAATAGTCTAGTTCAACCCCTCTCTTCATCGTCATTATGCAAGTCGCTTTTATATATGAAATAGTCTGAGACTTTCATAAATGGCCTACTGTTGATATTTTTTAAAGAAAGAATCTTTGCAATAGTATCAAAATAAGTGTTATTCTGATGGACAACCACCTGTGGAAAGTCTGCAGTAATTTCCGTGCGTTTTCCATCGTCTTCATCTCTTTGGTTTCGTGAGAACATAAATCGAACACAATTCTAATCGGCTATTAAGAGTACAGGAAAATAAAAGAACATTATGTGTTTAAGTCTTATATTTTATTGAGAGTTTTATATTTACCAGAATTTCATGACTGAACGACATCTGGAGAAAGGAATAATTACGATTTGGTGCTTATTTGATCAATGCATATTTTGTCAATAAATACATAGTTAAAACAACAGAAACCGACTAAAAAAATAACTTAAGTAAAAAGCATGAAATAATTTTTTAATGCAACAATTAAATACTTTTTCTAAAGTCAGTGCCAAGTTGAAGAACATAATAGAATAGAAGATATTTTTTCTAAACATGTTTATGTTTTAAGAAAGTTTTACATATGATTCCGAGTTAGCTGAATCCACTATATTGTAGACGATTTGAGTATCATTGAACCAAAATTCCTGTTTGTGACGAACCTCATCTACAGATATTATAAATACATCCAACATGTAAGCTTTGTCACTACTCGTCTTGAAACAAGGCAGTCACCAAGTATTTTTAAGCAATTATTTCAAATGTTTGAGAGTTTCAGTTTAAATAAATGAAAGTTTTTTAAAAAGTTTCAATGTTCGGCTATGACCTAACATTTGGCACAGTTCAGTAGTATTTTCGCACGTTTATCGAACACGCAAACCAAGATTACGCTCACGGAGAACGGTGGATTCCAGTCCTTTGACGAAAAGTAAACCAATATCAAGAAACAGAGTTGCTGACAACTCCTGGTAGTACACGGAAGTGCTTCACTGCTGCGAACCAAAAAAACGAACCACGTAAAAGCGTGAGTAACGAACTTTTCAATTATTTTTGATATTAATGATATAAATGAAACTGATATTTAATTTTTGCTAATATTGCAACACATTTTTATTTTATTTATATGTTGAAAAATGTATACAAATTAATTCAAAATCTCCACCTTGAAGTTGATTAACTGACATTTATTTTGATTTATACAATTTCTCTTCAATTATTATACCCCAAGTTCCGAATAGAAAAATTTCCATATTTTAATATTAGCACCTCCACCAAATCCTACTATATAAGAAAGTCTGTAAAAAAGTTTTTCCCGATTTTCAAAAAAACAGTCCAAGCTATGTTATTGAAAAAAAACTGGGATCACTTCAGGATCCCCGGCAGAGGATCCACTACAAACGGTCAAAATTCCTTGAGCCGTTTGCTAGTAATCTCTGACCAAAATAGATACAGACGAATTGAGAACCGGTTTTCAAAAAATCAAGAGTGCCCAAATTTGATAGCAATGTTCGTTTAATTCAAATAATCACAAGATTTAAACGTAATGTTTTTGTTATTGTATTTAGAAATACAAATTACCTTTTATACAATACAATTTGGTAACTAGTATGTGATCTCATATGCTTCGCTATGATAATTCCTCAATAAATATATAGCACTAATCCAAAATATCGTGCCAACTTTAACAAATTTATATCCTGATGAAACAACTCTGAAGTCGTAGCAAATACAAAGTGGTACAACCACATGACCACCTAATGTCCAGCAGTACCTCGACCTAATATTTCCAAAACGGTAAGGTAAGGCGAAGATCGATAGAATGGCCAACACGTTCGCCCAATTTTACGTTATTAGACTTCTTTTTATGGGGATATGTAAAAGTTGCTGTATACGAAACAAAAATCATTGATTAAGGTGATGAAAGAACAATAACGTTATTCAGTGACATTTCTGTTTTTTTTTATTTTTTACTTTAGAAATAAGTACACTGTACTATACAGGGTGAGTTTTTTTTTGATGATCAGTATGGGGATCTCGGAAACTAGCGGAGATAGAGCAATGGTTAAATTAGGAAAGATTTGCAGTTTACTGGCCCAACATTATGGCACTTTCGGATTTTTGTAAAAAGTCATGGCTTACTAGATATTTTGAAAAAACCGAAATTCTGTCGATTTAGTCAAATCCCTCTAACTCCTTTGTTTTTGCCTTTATAAAAAAAGTGTGAATATCAAAATTGAAGGGAATTATATCCCGAATATGATTGTCATGTCCTCGTTTGCGTGACAGCTCTCGTTTGGAGATATGATACAAACTTATCTTTTTTTGAATAGAAACCATAGTTGGCTATGACCTCAAAAAATCGGACATTTTTAGAGCTTTTCAACGATATAATACTCGATATAGTTATTCAAAAAAATAACGGAGTTATGGATGCTTTTCTCTCTTATTTTAACTTTTAACGTAGTTAGCCATGAAATAGATTGATTTATTAATAACTATTCCAACAAACATTGAACGATTTTTTTATTAGGTATATCAGATATAACGAAAAAACTAAATAAGTAGGTACTTACTAAAAACTTAAGAAATAAAAGTACATAATTATGGTTACAATTTATGTTCGAAAAGTCCACCATTGTTATTTAGACAAAAATTGCATTTTTTAAGATTGACATTACCGATTTCCTCACAGACCGCCTATCAATTTCTTCAATCGCTTAGGTCACCAACTTTCTCATATTTTCTTTTGTATACTTTGTTTTTTAGCGCACCCCATAAATAGAAGTCTATAACTGCCAAATCGGGAGACCGGGGTGGCCATTCGCGTGGGCCATTTCTTCCTATCCAAGAGTTTGGATAGATATTATCTAAGTGTTGTCTTACTAATAACGAGTTATGAGCAGGTGCTCCATCATGTTGGAACCACTCAATTTTTAAACGAGTTCGCAATATCAAATTATGCAACATGTTTTAAAAAGTGTATTGCAAGAAATGCTAGTATCGTTCCAGGATAGTAGACCCTGTGATACCACACCAAACATTAAAACCAAATTTTATCTGGGGTCGTCTTTGTTCTACATGGAAAGTGTTTTCTTTAGCCCAGATATGCTCATTGTGTCTGTTGAACATACCGCAGTTAGTAAATCTAGTTTCATCTGACCATAACACCTTTAATGAAAATTGTGGATTATCGAGGCACATGCCTCTACCATGTACAAAACAAAATACGTCGATGTTCGTCACCAGCATGCAAAGTTTGAGAAACTGAAAGTTTGTACAGGTGGTACTTGTGCGCTCAGTACCTTAAGTTTGTTGAAATGTGCCAGCTTCTGCCGCAATCTCACGAGTTGATGTAGATGGATTTTGATTTACCATTGCCAAAACATTTATTTGTGCTGCTTCGTTAATTTGATTACGTTCCTTTGGTGGTTTAGTAAAAGATACAAAACTGCGTAAACTATCGTAAAGCGTCTTAAATGTACATAGAGCAGGTTGACGACGATTAAAATATCTATGAAAGTATTCCTTATCTGCACGAACTGAATTTGTATGGCATTGGAATGGAATTACTCTCAAATGAGGAAACGTCAAAGTGAAAACAATCTTTTTCATGGCTACCTACTTTAAAAGTGAAAATAAGAAAGAAAAGTATCCATAACTCCATTATTTTTATGAATAACTATATCGAGTATTATATCGTTGAAAAGCTCTAAAAATGTCCAATTTTTTGAGGTCATAGCTAACTATGGTTTCGATTCAAAAAAAGATATGTTTGTGTCATATCTCGAAAACGAGAGCTGTCACGCAAACGAAGACATAACGGTCATATTCGGGATACAATTCCCTTCAATTTTGATATATACACGTTTTTTATAAAATCAAAAACAAAGGAGCTAGAGGAATTTGACTAAATCGACAGAATTTCGTTTTTCAAAATATCTAGTAAGCAATGACTTTTTGCAAAAATCCGAAAGTGTCATTAAATTGGGCCAATAGAACTGCAAATCTTTCCGAATTTAACCATTGCTCTGTCTCCGCTAGTTTTCGAGATCCCCATACTGATCATCAAAAAAAACTCACCCTATATATTAGTTTTTGCAAGTGTTCCGCGAATTTCGGAAATGACTATATTTTATATGTCAATTTTTCTGATAAAGAAAACAGTAACATTTTTGAATAGAAAATTAAGAGACTTTTTCCAAGCCCCTACTTGACACTTAAAAAAATGATGGTTGGACTTGTTGCTCGAGTGGGGTTCAGGTATGGTTGATATTTTTCTGAAATTGAAGACTTTATGTATTTTATATAAATATGCACAATACCTGAAATAATAAATTTATTCCATTTGACATACTGTAAGTACCAAAGAAGACTACATTTCCTAGACTATATCAACAGAGCAAATCTTAAAATATCCACGTTTAGGATTCCTTATGAGGACACACTTCGGAGCAATCATTCAAACTGATTTGCCAAGATAGAGCTTTGGAAAATATTGACAGAGAGTGGGGCGGGGAGTTCGTTGATGGTGGTGGTTAAGGGAAATTGCTTTCCAAATTTACGAGAAAGTCAATGTTTGATCTGTTACTCTCTCACTGTTATTCGTTTCCTCTTTTATTCCTCTCTCGCCGCATTCTTCAAACAAATTCTTGCTTGGCTATTAAACCGAATCATTTTTGTATCGATGTTATTCTTTTGATTATGATCGGTTTTATGGAAATTCACTCTGCATGGAATAAATGAGGTGTGGTGAAATTAATGAATTCTCGAAAGAGAGAGAAGTTTTACAGCGAAAGTGAAGGTGAAAGGTTATATTAAATTAGATAAAAAAATTCTATTTTTGTATATCGTAGATAATCACATAAAAAAATTGTTTCATATTGTGTTTTTATTACCTTATACACAACTAAAAACTAACTAAGTATATAAATAAATGTAGTTGGTCCGAAACAAAATTTAATTCTATTTGAAACTTTGCAAGTATTTATAATCCGGATGATAAAATAATTTTCTAAGATAGAAACTTCAGTGGTAGTACATGTCGAACTATTTATGTCATGACAGACAATGGTGGTATATAAATCCGTTCATACACAGATATAAATGGTAAAATAATTGAACAACAAATATATTATCAACTTCAAAAGCGGGAGAGGTCTCAAATAAGGAGATCGACCGTATAATGAACTGTTTATTAGATATAGGAATCAATTTTGAAGGGAAAAAATTTAGCCATTTTTGCTTTTCTAACGACATTCTCATAACATTAACAAATAATTTATAAATCATCAAAAATAGATTTACAAAAAAATATTTCGAAAACCCAGTATATAACAAATCTAGTATGAAAATTAAAATCAATGTTTCAGTACAATCCTCAAATGTATCTACATAAAAAGTAATTAAAGTTTGTGTGGTCATCTTACATTCTGTCGTAATTGGTTCATTTAATTTGCTATTGGGTAAGTTTCTGACATAGCACTATTAAAATATAATAGGTGGCAGTTAAACGCTAGTTATGTCATGAAAAAACCATTATATGTGATATTGATTCACATGAAGCAAAATTAGTTGCTTTAATTTCAATGAATAAACAATATCACCCGTCCATTCAAATAGGATATTTCATTATTAAAGTCTCCAAAGAAACATGCAGAATCATCACATATTGGGGATCACCAAGTAAGTGGAAAACTTTCTTAACCAATAAAATATTAAAGTCGCATATAAACTAATAAATGATTACAAAATTAAAAGCAACAAACAAAAATCATCTGCAGTATATAAATTAAATTGTAATGCCTCTCTAAAAATGTATATAGGGCAAACAGGTAGATGCTATAAAAAGAGAATTATTGAACACGACACATTTTTAGCAAACAAGTAACTGGACTATAATCACACCAATTCCAATCATCTGTTCTAACATATAAAACCTTTTAAATAGAAATTTTACATTTTCATAGAATTGCTATTGCGGATATTTTAATGTTTTCCAATTTGATTGTGAAATATACATACATAACCGTAGTTTAGATTATAATTTCAAAATTTTACTAGATTGCTTATAAATAAATCTACTCTCCCCAACTTACTCAGAAATCAATTAGACCTCTCCATAGCTAATTTTGTTCACTTAATACCTTCCTGCATTTTGGTCTGAAATTGGTAGAAAATGTAACTCGTTCCTCGAAGTTTGAAATAGTTGAACTCACAAGGTGTCAATAACATTGAAACTACTATTGTCATAAAATGAATGATGGAAAATTAAAATTATCATGCATCGCTGGTCATGCTCACTGGATCCCCCAATCTCTTATCTAGTCCAGTCTGGGCCGCATTACCTGGAGGTTTGTTATTAGCCGTGGCAGTAAAAGGTGTATCCAAATGTTTTTAATTTGAACGATGGCCTCGCTAATTATATCCTCATTCGAGATTATATAAGACGACTCTATGAGTTTCCTTTTATACCAGTGCTCTTTCTTGTAAATTTTCCTAGGTTGGTACCATTTGATGTTATGGTGTTCGGTCCATGCGTGATTACCTAACTCAGACTTCGTTGGCTCCTCCATTTGAGTAGCTATGCGGTGCTCCTTAACCCTGGTGTCCTGTGATTGCTTTGTCTTATTCATTGCCACAGTCACACAGTATGTTGCACATAGATGTATGTATTCATATACATCCATCATCACATCGAAAGCGGTGCAGATATAGGGCTGCGCAACTTAGATTTTGAAAACCGAAATTAAACATAAACTCCAAGTTACAACAGGTCAATGGAAACAGACCGAAAAAGAATAGCGAGGATACGAAATAAGATCCAGGTAATAGATGTAATCCACAGAATAAAATCCCTGAAATGGCAGTGGCAGGATATCTGGCAAGGCGACAAGACAATAGATGGACATCGAAAATCACTGAATGGTATCCCAAGCGTTTATTTTTATTTTAGCGTATGGCAATAGTATGCATAAGTTCACCTTATAATATAAAAATATGATATTACACTTAAACACTAACAATACACAAAAACAATAATAAAAGCGTATAGAGTAAGAAAAAAAAATTAAAAATTAAAAACACAGAAACAGAGCATTTGTAAATAACAAGTCCACACATAGTAATCACAAACTAACAGGTTCTTTATATCCATTCAGTCGCTGCAGGAGGGAGTATATATCCGTTATTGTTCCCTGGTAGGCCGTCAGTTGACAGTCTTGGTATATATGTTTGACAATTTGATATTCTGCCCCGCATTCACAATTGTGCGTGGGTTGTTTATTCCATTTATACGGCATATCTGCGCAGACGCCGTGTCCCGTTCTAATTCTATTTGCCGTCTTCCATATATTGCGAGGTAGATCGAAACCGGCAGGTTCCTCATGGATGCTTACATGGTCGAGTACCTCTGGAGGGGCATCCTCCCTCCAACCATTCCATTCCCGAAGACCCCTGAAAACACTTTCATGCAACGCTTTTGCAGTCCTGATTGGTGGATGTCTGGATTTCAGTTTGGTGAGGCAAGCAGTTGGTATATACTCATGGATAGGCAACTCTGGGATATCCATTATTTTCTCGTATTCTCGTAAGAGAGCTTCGTTCCGTGGAATATTTGGCGGCATAATATGGCTAAGAGTTGGGAGACAGTAAGTTGGTGTAGATTTTATGTATCCCGTTATGATACGCATGCTCCTGCGGAGTTGAACATCAACTTTTGAGACATGGTGGCTGTTCATCCATACTGGAGCACCATACTCAGCCGCGCTGAAGACGAGACCCATTGCCGAACATCGTAAGGTATCGGCAGTTGCTCCCCATGAGATTCCACACAGCTTTTCCAGAATGTTATTCCTCGTTTGAATTTTTGCAACCGTGTTCTCTATATGTTTCCTAAAAGAGAGCGTTCTGTCCAGTGGAATACCCAGGTATTTTGGGTTCGGATTCTACCTAAGGCGTTCACCATTCCAGAATACTTCAGGCTTTTGATTATTATTTAGGTGAAAAAAGGAACATCCAAAGTTTCGAGATCTTTTTCTAACATTCTCTTTGCTGCATCAAAAGATTTAACTTTCACCGCTATAGCCAGATCATCGGCGTACGCATATTTATGTGCAGTCGTTGCAGGAAGATCAGCGGTGTATAAATTAAAAAGGACAGGAGCATTGTTTAGAATTTCCAAGGGTGTTAAAAGACCACGAAAACGGCCCTAACATAAGATGGGACAATGAAATTAGGAAGACTGCAGATAGACATGTCCTAAAATGCTAAGAATACAACAACATGGAAAGAAATGAAAAACGAATATGTAAGAGAGGCTACACCATGAAATAATGATTGAATATAGCTGAGCTGAGCATGAAACAAAATTATTATGATTGAGTAGGTATTGTCAATACCTTTTAAAATGACCCAAAAGTGTCCTACTGACTAAGATTTCATACTCGTTGGACATTACTGAATACGTAAATCATCTTTCAATGACGCAATTTTTTCAACATTTTCCGTGTAGTTTTCCAAACATCCCCCTCTCTTTGCTATGGGACAATTCCTATCAAAAATATGCCATCGGCATTATCATTCGATTCGTTCTAACGTGGCAAAACGCGCTTTTTTGTGCTTTATTGTAATCACATGGATGTACCAAATTTACACAGTGCCCGATAATGGCAAACAATTGAAACGTACGCACGTGACGTACGTTTTTTTGCCAGCTTATCACGTTCTTCCGCTTTTTTGTCGCGATATCGTTTTGTTAAAATAACTTTACACCTGAACAGCAACTGCGTGATCTTTCTGCCTCTGCCGGATCAGTCTCGGATATGAATGAGATTATTCAAAGCTTTCGCGTTCATGTTTTATTGAGCCCCCAGAAAGCTTTCGACTGCAATGTGGCGAAAGTTTGAGTTGCGGAAGTTTTGCATTGTTTATTTACGTTGCTGGTACACTTTTCCGAAATTCACTTCGGTTCAATGTCAGATATTTCGTGGGTTTAGAGGCAGGAACGCTCTCCGAGCGTTCCGGAAATTCTTGGATGTGGAATTAGGCGTATGCTAATCAACAAAGACGATGTAAAGGGCAACATGTTGTTAACGAATCACAAATTGTTCGTTTGGTGTATCCGTATAGGAAATAGATTACTGATAATTTTATTAACAGACTTCCGAAAACGTGAAATGTACGGTTTTCCAGAAATCAGAAAAGATAGTAATTAAAGAACTACATTTCAATGAATTTTAATTTATCTTCATTGTTTTTTCGAAAATGGCTGAATCAATTTGAATATTTTAAATGGTATTCTACAAAAATATATACCAACTTGATTCCGAATATTTTTCTTTAACTTGAAACATAATTTTCTCGGAAAAATAAAAATGAACATGAAGGTAGAGTAGAATTATAGTTATTTAGTGTATAAGCAGTTAGGATATTTGAATTATGGGGCAGAATATAATATAGTTATAGAGATGGGCTCATAAATTTTTAAAAGCTCTTGCTTATACTGGAAAGTTAAAGTAAATGGTACTGTAAAATTCTAATTTTATACTGTGGTTCAAATTGGTGAAAAATTTTGTTATATTGGGTAGATCATGAGCAGTTGCATAAATAGAATATCTGACAAATGGGGCGAACTAAAATCATAGGTCTACAGGTATAATTTAAAGAATAGAAAATAGAAACAGTTAATAGTATGGAGAAAATTGATACTAATACAGGGTGGTTTTAAAGATATTAGGACCGTTGCATTATTGTGTGGAGTTCAGAAAATGATAGACAAATAAGTTATATAGAGTTGACCAATACACAGAAGTATATACAGTGTGGATTCAATATTTAGTGAATAAGATTTACAGTTATAGAAAGTGGTCCAAATAATAAAAGTTAAAAAATATTTGGAAAATACAGAAAAAGAACATAAACGGAGACGGAAAAAGACAGAGAGAAATATAAGAATACGCTAGAAGAGTCAAGGGAGTTTCTTTTGGGGACTTTCGCAAAGCAGATATCATCGACGTGATGAAACCAACACGAAGCAGTGCTCAAAGCTTCCTCCTCAAAAATCTTCATATAGAAATTAGCAATGATTGGACTAAGCAGACTTCTATTAGTAACAACATCGATTTGTTCTTAGAATTGGTTGTTCTACTTAAAATATGTGGCACTTAGAACATATCTAAACAATTCAGAAGATGTCACGTGAGAAGATGTTTAATAAATGGGATATGGCTTAATTTACTGGAACTATGATGTAAAGAGAATCTGCAGCGAGGCTAGTAGTATGTCATTGGGCTGTATCATAAGAGTTTTTAATTTCCCTAAAATGGCTTGAGTCTCTGTTATTGGTGGTGGTTCAAAAATATAGATTTACAAGGTTGGTTAGATGTTTGCCAATGTTGTAGACCGATCGCACTAAGGATAGACGGAGGAGGTACATTAGGTTTATGAATTCTGGGCAAACCATAAAGACTGTTTTCTTAATGTTTCTTCTATTTTCAACAGATATCGACGACACCTTGACCAGATCATTAATTCTTTTCTGAATTCTTGATGTTGGATTCCTTATATTTTTCATGTAAAAAGCATATCTTCTTATTAAAGTCGTCTGGATTCATGATTGTCGTAGTTCCTTTATCTGCTGAAAGAATTGCAATGTTCTTGTTTTGCTTGAGATTTCTCAATGGTATTCTTTTTCGTGATGTTGCTTTGAGAACTCTTCGCATTTCTTTAGTAACATCTGATGGAGGATTGCCATTCACTGTCAGCAACGATCTTTACCACCGGGATGATTTTAGGTGTGAGCAAAGTTGCTACCGTTGGGTAGTACAGAAATTTAGTCAGATGTCAATGGGTGCTTTGACAGATTCACTACTGTACGATGGAGAACAACTGCAGAGATCTGTTTGGTTGGTTTATTTATTCTGTTGGGTGTTATAGCTCTATACCTTCCAAGACATCTATAAATGCCAATGCTCCACCGCTCGAGAGTTCTATTCGTTTCGAACATTCGAGACATTACATTCGTCCACGCTGCTGAAGAAGTAACTCAAGTCGACCACGCCTAAACAGCCTTAAAACCCACAGTTTATCCATTCACACCGGCTGTGAAAGGTTACATACTTTAACATTGGTGTTTGTTTAAATTTTGTAGGCAATGAATGATATTTAAATTCGTTCTAATAGAAACTGTTTTAAATTTTATTTTCGAGGTTATATTCTTCTTCTCAGTAACCCAAAATTGAAATAATCGAAATTCCATATTCCTGTTCGTGCTCTCAAAACTTTAGAATCCCCAAATGTCAGACAACTGCCGAGAAAAACTTTTTAATGCCGCTCGGACCGGTTTCCCCGGATTGTTTATAATGTAAAGAACGCCTTGGACGGCCGTTATAATCCGTCTAATGTAAAACCGCCCTGAACATCTCAGCTATGCATTTAAAGTGTGTATTTTAATTGGAATGATATGATTCAATTTGAAATTTACCGCAAAACGGGCACTAATTCGGGTGTTCGAATAGATTTGCATAGATGTCAAGCAAAACTCGGAGAATTAGAGGATCCAGAAAGGCGTGTAACAGTGGCAAGTCGAGACGGATTATGGTACATTCTGACGGAAAACGAGATTCTACGAATAAGGAGCGATGTGTTTTCCTTATTAGTGTCATCAGCAGTATAATTTTCACTAAATATGCAGAAAATTGTTTGTACATTGTTTTCCTGCATTATTATATTAATACGATTCATACGAAATGTAATCAACCGTAGCACTGAAAAGTAGGTTCGATTTGGTTGACTTAGGATATAGTCCAAAGTTATCAAGACGACCCAGTAAGCTTCTGAACTGTGTTGTTCCTGTTTATGAGATTTTCTGCTAATTGCTCAGGTTAGTGTTGCAGGTGACTGTTTTTATGGTATATGTTTAGTTAGTGGGAAATCCAAGATTTTCATTTAAGCGGACTGGCGGGGGCTTGGTCTCATTTGGGTGAGGCTTGACACCGCTGATGGTAGGTTTTAGCAAAATAAACAGTAAAAAGTTATACAACTCAGATGATTATGGGGATTCAGCTCCTTAGCCCCCCCCCCTCCTGGGATCCGTCAGTGCATTTAGTCCTTTATTCGATAATTTATAATTAAGTGGAATCATAATATCTCGGTCTTGCTTATGTTTAGCTGGAGTCTCTATTTGCGAAACAAAAGCCTACATTATTCAGATCAGATGCCAAAGGAACCTCGTCCTCCTTTATTGATTGGCTTGTAACTGCTAGAGCCCAATCGCTGGCGAATACAAATTTCTTAGAATGTGTTTGAGGCATGTCACCGAGCTACATGCTCCTAAAGAGTGGCGTTGTTTAATTATTTCCATGTTGTTGTTCACAAGTCGTGAGATATACTTGTAAGGGATAACTCGGAAGTGCAGGTGGAGAACACTCTGCTTCCAATCAGCATCATATGCCGCTGGCAAACCAATAAATGTTACTGAAATCTTGTGTCTCTGTTCGAGGCCAAAGCAGAGTTTTCGTTTTTTTCAGATGATTAAAAATCCATATAGGACCACGTTTAGGTCTGTACCACTGCTACAACCTCTGCGAAACTATGAGACGATATAAGTTGCAATTTTATATCAATACATAGTTTAATAGTTTAAGTGGAACCAAGAAGTAGCAATAGGAAGCCAGTCAATGCTAATTCCTATATGGAATTTTTGAGGGACAAGTTTTGAACACTGCTATTTTAAATCCTTATGTTGGTTTCGTTAAGATGATGACATCTTTGTTGTTTGCAGCCGAGGTGAAGAATGGTTAATTGAATTTACATGCCATTTAAACGCCATTTATCTGCGGATTCAATTTACCATGGAAAAGGAAAACAAACGACAACTGCCCTTTTTGGATGTGTTAGTAACAAGAAACTATGCTGGAACACCTAGCCGCAATGTTTACCGAAATCCCACTCACATCTCCGTAAACACTCCAATTATCACCCTAGACAAATAGGACTTGTGGACTCTTGTGGCTTGAGCAGCCAAAATCCTCGAACCCCGTCACCTAAAAGATGAGTTACTCTGTTCAAACCGGGCGTTCCAGGTTAATGGTTATTCGAGCTTTGAGACCAGAGAATCATTTACGCCACACCATAATAAAAAAGAACGCCAGTCAGTTCAAAAGTGTTCATAACAACTTACAACTTAAATTAGGTTCAGTGGTAAATTTTTCCAATGAAATTAACACTTCAAAATGGGAGATGGCACCTCATATGAATCTATGGGGGAAGGTCATACTTATAAATACCGTGGAATAAAGCAGGCTCAACGTATTGATCACTTGACTATGAAAAAGGACCTAACAGCAGAGTCTTATAAAAGGGTACGACGACTGTTGAAAACCAAACTAAACAGTAAAAATCTGTTTCAGGCTATGAACACCTATGCGTGTTCAGTGCTTAGTTACTCTTTCGGTATAGTTAATTGGTGCAAGACCGACATTAAACAATTACAACGAAAAGTTCGAGTGTTACTAACAAAAGCTCAAAATTACCATCTAAAGAGCTCTGACTAACGTACAACTTTGCCACGGTATGAAGGAGGAAGTGGATTGACAGATCTAAGCAAACTATTAGATCAACAAATTTCTAGTCTGCGTAGTCATTTCCAGAAACTCGCAGAATTTTCTGATCTACACAGAGTCATGTGCCAGGTTAAAGACTCAACACCACTGCGACTGACACAACAACATGTCCAATTACACCACCAGACCACAGATCAGAAACTGCTGAAATGGAAAGAGAAGCCCCTTCATGGAAGACATATAAATGACGTCAACCAAGATTATGTCGACAGTGCAACGTCGAACTACTGGTTGATCCCTGGTCATATGTTTCCTGAAAAGGAAGGATTTATATTGGTAATCCAAGATCAAGTAATTCCAACTAAGAACTATCTAAAGTACATTGTTAAAGACCCTTCTATTAACAACGACAGATGCAGGTACTCTTGCCAAACATCTGAATCGATCCAGCATATCACAGAACGTTGTCAAGCTGCAACTGAATACAGAGAACGACTCGATGCTGTGGCAAAAATACTTCACCAGGAACTAGCACTGAAACTTGAATTACCACAGTGGGTAAGATTACCATAATATACATACAAACCAGAATCTGTTTTAGAAAATAACAGCTACAAGCTGTACTGGGACCGCATGGTACTGACCGATCGGATTGTTGCTCACAGTAGACCAGATATAGTTAGAAACAGCCCGAACGGTCAGGAAATTCATGGGAAACTGCCGTCACGACTCCAACCACGGGCCTGAAAACCTAGCAAGGGCTCCCATAGAGCTAAACCCTTTTGATATCTAGGATATCTGGGATTTAGTGAATTTTTCCCCTAAAGGCACTCATAGCGTCCCTTAGAGGGACACATTTTTTTAGTTTATGCCATTTGAAAAGAAACACAATATGTTCCATCGTCATTGACAAAATTAGTATTTTTTTGAAACTATCAACTTTTTCAAAGTCTTGTATTCGGTAAAACACGAAATTTCACGCTCTACTGAAAACCGATACACAAAAAGCTAAAAAAAACCTCTGCCGACGTTTGTCCAATAAAACATCCATAATCCGAAACATTTTTTGTTCGACATTTTGCGATTCCATTTTACTGGAAACATCTTTTCGACAAGGAACTTCCGATTTCTGGAATGAAATGCAATCGACGTGAACGATGAATTCGTACGAAATTAATCCTATCCATTTATTCTCTCAGTTCGTTCTAACAATTCAATGCTTGTTAAACGTCCGCCCAGCAGTTCGGTGCTCAATGTTCGACTACAACCAAAAAGACTTTTAGTGCATTCAGCCAAGTGATAAATTAACATTTCTGTAGATTTGACTTTTACATTCACATTTAAGCGAATAATTAGTGAACAAATGAACGACGAGTGCATTCCGATGAAGACGAATTAACTTAATTGCTCTCGCGTGTTTGTGCTATCGGAAATGAAAGAAGCATGCATTTCACACTAAGTTAGGTTCAGATGAGTTCATTATCATAAATCCATTTTAATTTCTTGACGTTGAATTTTTCATTATATAACT
This sequence comes from Octodonta nipae, assembly GCA_034190945.1. Classification (NCBI taxonomy): domain Eukaryota; kingdom Metazoa; phylum Arthropoda; class Insecta; order Coleoptera; family Chrysomelidae; genus Octodonta; species Octodonta nipae. The sequence goes on from CM067219.1 coordinate 1,036,290, forward strand.
GTCAAAAATGACAATAGTCGCTCAGTAGCTATAACTTTGTTGATCTTCTAAAAGCATTTGATGCAGCAAACCACAAAATTCTACTTTATAAAACTTAACAGCTGGGGTATCAGAAGTGTTTACATAAATTATTAGTGTGTTAGTTTGACAATAGACTACAAAGAAAATAACACAGTCAGTGATTTTATTCTTGTAAATACCGGTGTTCCTCAGGGAACAATACTTGGACCTTTGCCGTTTATATTGTCGGACAACAATTTTCTAGTAGATATAATTGATAGTAACGTGTTGAGAAAAAATAAAGTAAAAACAATGTTAAAAGGTTACTCAAGGTTATAAAAATTATATGCACGGTGTACCTTGTGTCAGTTATAACACATACATCGTTGAAACACCAATGTCTCTTTTAAGTAAAGAAAAAAGAACACCAAAACACCGTCTTCAGAAGACCTGTAGAACTTTATTAGTTCAAGTTAATAATTATTAATTGGATATTAAATGTGTCCTACGTACAGACAGCAAGCCTGCTCTTGTAAGTTGTAGACCTTATTTAACTACATTTTTTTCAAAAATGGTATTAAAATAGTTAGACAATGAAACAATTTAAGTGTTACTTTAAACAGAATATCTGCCAGTGTCAAAAAGACAGGACATCTGTTAGTATCAGAGAGATGTATCACAATTTTTAATTTAGATGATCAGTTTTCCAATTCTCAATCACTCACATCAAAGTCTCTGAAATAGGAGACAAGCTGTTCTTGGGAGCAATGGAACAGGTTACACAAAATCGGGATGGTCTCATTAAAAACGTCAAGTAGATTCATTCCGTCAAAAATTCTAGTTGAAATGTGCATACTTACACCACAAAAGGTGTGGTTGTTTATCTAGAGGTTTCCACATAGTGTAAAAGCCAAACTAGTTCTTAGTTTATTATGTGCCCTTTGTTCCGAGAGTTCTGAAGACTGTATGCTTTAGTGTACTGATTCTACTTCTCGGTATTAAGTTGAGATAATAAAGGTGGTGATGAAAATCAACCTTTATCTTTCCTGTTGGGCTCTTCGATTTTTTAAAAATAATTCGTTGGTTAGTGAGAGCTTCTTATCTAAAAGCTTGAACATATAAATTGTGAAGTTGGATACTTCCCATTTCTTTTGTTAATTTTTTGGATATGTTTGATTTTAAGTTATGATCTGACATTCGAGTAGTCAATTTGGTGTTTGTTTGGTTATGGAATCTCATTTAGACCGGAAATGTCTGAAGTATATCCACCAATTGTATTGTTAATTACCAAGAAATCATAAAAATACAAAATACATATGTTACAACTATCATACAGAAAACAATCTAGTATTAGTATTATATACTAATATTGTTTACAAAAATTTAATACTTTTAAGATACTTTAGAAATATTGAACAGTTACATTTTAAGCCAATTTACTTTTTAAGTAGCTTTCTATTGTTTTCACCTATTATAAAATCTAAGTTGTTAAATTTCAGTGACTTTGAATTTATATCACCAACATATTGAACATGTATATAAGTTTGAAGACGTGAGATGTAAAGACAGGCATCTAGGATTTTCGGGAAAACTAGCACATAGAGATTCTTCAAATTTAACGAAATATATGAAATACATAAAGAAGTGTTCAAGAGGACATTCAATTATGGGAAGTCCAACTGATGAAGGTTCCCTAACCAGGAACAATATATATATATATATATATATATATATATATATATATATATATATATAGTAAATAGTAACAGCCGAATGATATATCAATTGCAGTGTAATTAACGGAAAAACGGCTTATAGGATAAATGAAACAAGAATACTCTTTTCTTCTTTGAGAGCTTTCGTAAATTTGGTTTATTTACTTCGTCAGTCTAAGGTGAAAGTTACATTTGTTGTTAATTGAGTACATTAGTTAAAACTTAAAATACTTACATAAGTTGAGATTAATAAAAAAGTTAGCAAAGAATGATGATTAAAAGTTATAATTTTTACATTGAATATCATTATGACAAATGTTATTTGGTATTTGAAATAATCAAAAACAAATTTTCGTAACTAGATTAAGTGAAGACTATTAGAGCAACAAGTACCAACTGCAAGAAAATTATGATGTTTGTTAGATTTGTTATTAATAAATCATTCTTATTTATTTATTTTTTATAAATTTATTTAAAAGAAACAATATCTGAATTAGAACTGTGTGACTAAGAAGTATCTGTATGTTTTTTTTTATCTAATTCTAATAAATTACAGTATATAACGTTAAGATTTTGTACATCTGTTCTTTTATTTACAGAGTCTGTATCATTATTAATATGTACCATTTCAAGAAAACAACGTTTAAAGAAATTTCGTTCGCAGCTTCAAATCTGTACATTATCAAAAGGAAGAATCATCTCACACAAAAGTGATATAAGGTTGGGCAAAGATAGCTGTGCTTTGTCGACCCATTGCGTATCAAATGGTCATATAGCCGATTTTGATAATGTACTGAAGTGGAAGAAGAAAGAAACTTCCACTTCAGACGCCAAGGAGAGCAGACCAAGCGGAGAACGACCTAGCCGACGATCTCGGATACGAAGTAGTCCGGAAAGGTCCGAACCTGCAGCCACCCTTCGTGTTGGAAGAAGAGGAAAAGCCTCATGAAAATGCCAAGTGAGATTTTGGCGAAACGTCAGGCGACCGTTCCTCTACAGGGACAAAACTTTCAACCGACGAACACCCAGAACCTCAAGAGAGCTACACATAGTTCCGTCCGTGCTAACTTGTTTTCAAACAAATATATATATATATATATTATCTTGCATACAAAAGAATGACACCTCGAAGAGAGTGTGTATATAAGTCTCAGGACAATGGTAATGTAAATATTATGCAGTTAGTTACAGGATATACATTCGTGTAGTTGAACTTTTTACTAATCTATCTTGGAATCGTTTAGAACGTTTCAGCAGAGTTACAGCTATCCTCTTCAGGTCTCGTAACCTTTTGCTGACGCTTCTGGTTATATAAGAGTGTAAGCATACTTGAGGGAAGTAATAACAGAAATGCATTGCAATTGTGACTAATTTATTTATATCAGGGCTACAAAATGTTGGTAAATTGTTTCATCTACTTCTCCTTTACTATTATAAAAATGACGTGAATCTTCTTTTGATAAAAATGCTGTACTGATAGAAAAACGATTGTAGTAAACTCAGCTACGATAACTTTAAAGCACCTAAAACAGTATATTATTGTACTACTTAACAAATTAGATAAGTTTCGATAATCATCTAGAATTAGTTTGACATTTAATAATTTCTGTCCAAATTCTAAGATGCTTATAAAGGAGACTTCAAAAACACGTTAAGTCCATCCCACATTGAGCTCAAGGTCGTTTGTAATTGCCAATTATTTTTCCTGCACTCTCATCTCTAACACCCGGGCCACAAATCACAATAAAATATTGATATCAATCTACTTTTCGCTTATGTTGAGAGAAAAACTTGGGAATTTATTATCGCTTTGCCGGACTACAAGAATTTCTTTCATGGAAAGAAGAGAAACAATTTTATGCTTCCTTCCGTTTTAGATTAAATGCTGAAAATGATAAATAATGTTATGGTCATAAATTCGTACACGAAAGTTGAATCCTTAAAAGCTTTTCTTATTAATGGATGTTAAGTAGATTATTAAAACGTGAGAGTTTTAGGCTGTTTTTTTCTATTTATTCTAAATGTTGGCTTATTAGTAATAACTTTAGGAATGGTTAAAGAAAATGTTCGAAATGCCACTCGTATGTCACAATTCAAATTAAAAATGTCGATGATAATCATTTCTTGTAAAGATTTAAACATGTATAATAAATAGTAAGCAAGTAGTAGCTTTAGGAATCCAATATACAGGGTGAATTTTTTTTGATGATCAGTATGGGGATCTCGGAAACTAGCGGAAATAGAGCAATGGTTAAATTGGGAAAGATTTGCAGTTTTACAGACCCAATTTAATGAGACTTTCTGATTTTTGTAAAAAGTCATGGCTTACTAGATATTTTGAAAAAACGTAATTCTGTCGATTTAGTCAAATCCCTCTAGCTCCTTTGTTTTTGAATTTATAAAAAAAGTGTAAATATCAAAAGTGAAGGGAATTGTATCCCGAATATGATTGTCACGTCCTCGTTTGCGTGACAGCTCTCGTTTTCAAAATATGACATAAACTTATCTTTTTTTGAATGGAAACCATAGTTGGCTATGACGTCGGACATTTTTAGAGCTTTTCAACGATATAATACTCGATATAGTTATTCATAAAAATAACGGAGTTATGGATGCTTTGGTCTGTTAATTTCACTTTTAACGTAGTTAGCCATGAAATAGACTGATTTATTAATAACTATTCCAAAAAACATTGAACGATTTTTTGATTACGTATATCAGATATAACGAAAAAACTAAATAAGTAGGTACTTACTAAAAACTTAAGAACTTAAAGTACATAATAACGGACCGCCTATCAATTTCTTCAATTGCTTGTAATACCGCCTCCCTTAGGTCACCAAGTGTCTCATACTTTCTTTTGTATACTTTGTTTTTTAGCGCACCCCATAAATAGAGGTATATAACTGCCAAATCGGAAGACCGGGGTGGCCATTCGCGTGGGCCATTTCTTCCTATCCAAGAGTTTGGATAGATATTAATTTAAGTGTTGTCTTACTAATAACGAGTTATGGGCAGGTGCTCCATCATGTTGTAACCACTCAATTTCTAAACGAGTTCTCAAATTCAAATTATGCAACATCTATTGAAAAGTGTATTGCAAGAAATGCAAGTAGCGCTCCCCAGTAAGTGATTCGTCATAGATAAAAGGCTCCAGAATAGTAGACCCTATGATACCACACCAAACATTAAAACCAAATTTTATCTGGGGTCGTCTTTGTTCTACATGGTAAGGGTTTTCTTTAGCCCAGATATGCTCATTGTGTCTATTGAACATACCGCAGTTAGTAAATCTAGTTTCATCTGACCATAACACTTTTAATGGAAACTGTGGATTGTCAAGGCACATGTCTCTAAACCATGTACAAAACAAAATACGTCGATGTTCGTCACCAGCATGCAAAGTTTGAGAAACCGAAAGTTTGTACTGTTGAAACTTGTGCGCTTTCAGTACCTTAACTACAGTTCGTTGAGATATGCCAGCTTCTGCCGGAATTTCATGAGTTGATGTAGATAGATTTTGATTTACCATTGCCAAAACATTTATTTGTGCTGCTTCGTTTGGTGGTTTAGTAAAAGATTCATATCTGCTTAAACTATCGTAAAGCCTCTTAAATGTACATAGAGCAGGTTGACGACGATTAAAATATCTATGAAAGTATTCCTCAGCTGCATGAACTGAATTTTTATGGCATATGATATTACATTCTACCATATTCAGTTTTTCTTCCTTAGAATATTCCATTTCATCACGAAAACTTGTCAATATCGACTGTCAGTTCAGCACTACTAATGGAATTACTCTTAAATGAGGAAACGTCAAAGTGAAAACAATCTTTTTCATGGCTACATACGTTAAAAGTGAAAATAAGAGAGAAAAACATCCATAACTCCGTTATTTTTATGAATAACTATATCGAGTATTATATCGTTGAAAAGCTCTGAAAATGTCCGATTTTTTGAGATCATAGCCAACTATGGTTTCCATTCAAAAAAGATAAGTTTGTGTCATAACTCGAACGAGAGCTGTCACGCAAACGAGGACATGACAATCATATTCGGGATACAATTCCCTTCAATTTTGATAGCTACATTTTTTTTTATAAAATCAAAAACGAAGGAGCTGGAGAAATTTGACTAAATCGACAGAATTTCGATTTTTCAAAATATCTAGTAAACCATGACTTTTTACAAAAATCCGAAAGTGTTATTAAATTGGGCAAGTAAAACTGCAAATCTTTCCCAATTTAACCATTGCTCTATCTCCACTAGTTTCCGAGATCCCCATAGTGATCATCAAAAAAAAAACTCACGCTGTATATTGTGATTTTTATGTCAGTGAACCAAGATGTACGCAAACAATCGAGATAAAACACATTTTCTATTTAGAATTGAGAGCTTCTTGTAAAGCTTGCTATGCCTCATCCAACGCAATCCTACACTCAAAATTCCATTATCCAAAATCCCTTCTTTGAAAGATCCGTTTCCAATCCATGATCAAATTACGAATAAAAAAAAAGATCCTTTAAAATCATTCCTTAACAGACTAGCCCTCGTATCCACTCCACTGGGAAAAGTATCCCTTACAAATAACCCGCACACAAAAATGCATTGATATGTATGGAAATACTCCCCGGTAACATACGTATATGCGGTCTGTCCCATTCGCATACATTTATTCTGGAAACGCTTGATAAAAATGTTGGGAAAATGTTCCGGGAAAGTGGAGCGTGTTACCTCGAGTCAACAAAAGGAGATATAATTCAATATTCACCTTATTAAATCGTCTCTAGGGCGAAATTCAAACCCGAAAATGAGGCGTGAGCTGCTTCGCTGATACAATGTGACAGATGTCGCATATGCTTTAAGCCCTGATGTAATGTCATTTTCTTCGGGGGATTTCCTTTAAAACGAGCAGATATATGAACAGAAAAAGGAAATGTGTAAAGTAACTGATCCGTGTACATTTTTTTTTAGACGAATTTGGATTTCTCTGTCTCGTTTTTATTGTCGCAAGATAATTCAGAAGTTTTCATATTTTGCCAAGTCTATATAAACAAAATGTACGAAAATGATTGAAAAGTTTTGTCAGTGATAGAATAACCTCGAGAAAAAATATTCCGATAAGGATCTTCTAGTGTCTTTTAACTTTTACAACCTTAAATAGATCAATACCCGGAGGATAAATTTACCGGATAAAAAATTATATGTTTTCAATCAAGACGAGTGTCGAAGACAAGAATAAACATATACTCAAAAAATGACGATGTAATGTCAGAAAACACCCTAATGTGTATCAACAGATACTTTTGATAAACTTCTTCTTAATGTGTCGTCTTCTTACATAGGTTGGTTATAATTGCAGCTGACTCTTTTGGAAACTCTTGTGGTTGTGCATATGTCCTAGATAGTTTATTCTTCGCCTTTGTGATTATTCCAATAACTCCTCTGTCCACATTTTTTCATCTTAGAGCCATACTGTTAGTTATATTTTTAGCATTTTAAGTATTAACTACATTTTAAAGGCTTGCAGTCTACCAATCGGGATTTCAATTCCGTATAACATTACTGAGTTCATATATAAGCTTCTACATATCTATATCTGATATTCTGCGATAAATATTTAAGGGACCCTGTGACTATCCTTATGGACAACCGGTTCCAGACAAAACCTTTCAAAACTTCGAAAAATGATAGTTCTCAAAGATTTGTTCAAAAAAGTCAACGGGACCTAGGTTTGAAAAACTGCTCTTTTGAAGCTACAGCCCTCAAAGTTCCCGAGTCCAGTGATTCACAGACGGGTAATATAAATGTGTTTTTTATGAAGTGACCAAGCTGGTAGTTTCTTGTATTTTCATGCACTGAATGCAAATCCATGGTCAAAAGAGCTGTATCATCTTTAAAAAAATCCCTGAAGCACTTACTGAATAACAACGATAATACGTGTTCGAGCAACTCAAGTTACCATCTTTTTACGCACGCGGAACAGTCATCAGTCGTCAGCAAGTCTGGAGCATTCCTCAACCTCCGTTTCAGTCTATTGTTTCAAATTTGACATTTTCGTAGACCAATTCGAGATACCTTATCCATCTATACCTGTTAGTATTTCAGCATTATTTTTATAGATGGAGAAGTCTCAGTTGCAGTGGTGTTCCTACTTATTTCAGCAATTATGAATTGATACCATCTCTTCTTGAATCTGTTTTTCGTAGTTTTAAAAGCTTCGTTTAGTTCCTTTAAATCTATATCGTCTAGACCTCTCATATTTGCTCTTTGTGTTTCTTCTCCTTGCACATTTTCCTTTTGCCACAGTTTCTTGTAGTATTTTAGCCAATTATCTTCTTCGTGAGATGATATTTATTCAAATTCTGTCATTTTCTTGTTTATTCGGTGCCTCCTTTAACCTATATGTTATGTGTAGGACTACTCGTGTGTTTTTTTACATTGTTTCTTTTCTGTTTGTATATTTTATGATTGTTTTCTCTAGGATTAATTTTACAATTTTTAAAAGCAAGTTGCTTTTCGTCTTATGCCTGCCGAAGTTCTTGTGTTCCTATTCGCAAACCTTTGTTCTTGCTTATCTTTTTTTACCAAATGTTTCTAGGACTGCCTGTTCTATTGTTTTTTGCATGCTTTTCCATTCATCATTCAAGCCTTTTATCTATCGTAAAAAAATAAACTACATACCTCAAAGTATCTTCAATAATTTTTCATTAAATAATAGAGTATGTGAAAAGAAAGAATCGAACAAAAAATTGATAGTAAAGCAGTAAGGCGGAAATGAAATTAGCCTGGTGAGATCTGATGAGCATCGTTTTATTTATTGCGCAATTATTACACCACAAAACTCTGCCAGTGAAATATCTAATATATCTTACTATTCGGGCGGAAGCACTCATTAATTTCTTGTTGCCTCTGCGTTTATTTTTGAACGATATTTCCATTCGCAATAAGGCGGTGAAAAATTCCTTCATTAATCGTTTTATTTCGACAATAAATGACTATCATAACGAACGCCTAATTCCTTCAAATTTTTTGCACTATATTGTCTGGCACAGAAGGTATTTTCATTTAGAAGTATTAACTAATTTATATGTCTACCAGGCAAAATAAAGAATGTTCATTATGCGATTAAGAAGACATAATTTATGTATCTGGAAAAAATAAGAATTCACTTTACTGAATCGTTAATCACGGTATTTAGATTACTAGCCCGGATTGGGTTGCCAATAAAGAGTTTTAATAGGTAACCTTATAATTTTCTTGAAGGACTTCTATCAGTGTTATGATTTTATCAAGTTTTAATGAATAGGTACAAAAGCCGGGGCCGTCATGTTTTCCATTTTCTGTTGTTGTGTAAACACTAGAAAGCTACAGAGGTTTCAAACGAGATATTTGAAGTTAATTGCTCGATTACATAGCAGAGTGTCAGCGTCTTTAAACATCTTGGGTTTGTCATTTTTTATTACATAACTTATACGAGATTGCAGGGAAGTATTGCACACAATAGTTGAAAATGAGATATAATGCCTTGGAGTCGGTAGGAAGCTTGACATTTGGGATCCGCACATATTGAAAGACTTATTTAACTCAATGAATCAAAATTTGCGATATGCATCTCCAGGACAATGAAGTTGACCTTTTTTGGAACGAATCATAACTGATGATGAAAAATGGGTCGCTTATAGTCACGTCAATTTATTTGCGAGATTTTTCATGAAGGCAATATAGAAAATTACTTCTATGACCTTTATATTCCAGCCTATACTTTCTCTCAAGACAAATTTTCATTTAACCTAAATTTTTTAAGGATTTTTTTTCTGATTTACTGGCCTTTGTTGTGTTGATATTCTTTACATTTTATTATAGGTTTTGTTATAAGTATATCTGTTACAAAAACTGGCATGTTAAAAACACTACTCAACAAATCCAAAAACATTTGCAGCACACTAGATGCGGAAATCCTGGTATCAAAGGCATTTGAGAAACTCACCAATAGTTACTCTAATGTTATCCTACATCCAAGGCTTGTCTGAAAAACTCAAGTTAAGTGATATCGGGCACGGTCCTGTAGTACCTCAACATTCCTACAGCGTACCCCGCAAGTGTGAAAGTTTCTACATTGGTGAAACAAGACTATCTTTGGACACCAGAGTTACAGAACATCGTATTGCTACGCAACATAAACTAGTCACAGACCAATAATCCACACATACTGGCTCAGGAGAGAGTTTTAGGAGTTCATAGAGAAAGTTTTCATAATTTCTAGCGGAATCATCACAAGCAAACTCAGAGACCCAACAAGAAACATGTGCCTCAATGAATATAACTAGTGAAGAATGACTTATTTCGGCTTATAAATATGACGGATCTGCAAATGCTGCATAATTTCGGTATCTAAATATTATAAGTTCGAATAAATTTTCATTTTAATTAACTCATGCATTTGCTGTTATCTTTATAACTTATATACAGGGTGTAACGAAAGCTGAATTATTATCTCTGGGTACTCACGACAGAACTCTTGATGGAGTATTTGGCGATATCCAGTCTTGTCCTGGCCAAGGTTCGTAATTCTGTAAAACGTGCGCATTTTAAATTCATTCATGGCGCCAGTCCAGTCCCGCTTGAGTGAGCGCTGGTTGTTGATCCTGCGCAGCACTTTCTGCGGGTGGAGTTCTCGTTCTCGTTTGACTCCGTTGGTGATGGTCACGTTGTTGTTGTGACTGGATTGGTGAGTGTTGTTGTGGTTCTTCTGGTTCTTGGGCTGTAGCTCTTTGGACGGCCCCTGTCACCGATGTCCGCATGCTGTCATGTCCAGCGCCGGTATGCCCTGCCAATCTCCAGGCAGCGGCTCTTTTCCGAGGCATCTACTCCGTAGCCCCATTTTCATGGGTAGTGTCTCCAATTGACCCTGGTGACCCAGGTAACTCAGATCCATGGGGTTGTCAATTCCCACATGAAATGATTTAAACCAGAACATCCCGTGGGGGTTGTGGAGAAGGAAGGAAAGCTAGGTAGTAGGTCAACGGTCATCTGCCCTTTTAGTCGCCTCATACGACAGGCGGTGGATACCGTGGTGCTATTCTAAACCGGACACCACACGGGGAGCTATTATAGCTTGTAGAACTCGTAAAGAGAAGTTGATTTACTAAAACGGTTTATTTAAAAAATAAATTATATAATAATAGATTACAAGCACCAATTTTCAAAAAAAGTAATAATTATGTGTTATCCGTAAAATGCATCCTGTTCCACAAAAACATGATCGCTTTGTCCAAGATTAACTGTGCCTTTACATCTACTCATAAAATTCAATTCTTCTAGGATAAGCTTCGTGTTGTGATGTGTTGTTTTCCACACCTTACTATGAGAAACTTCTGCTTGATTGCTATAAACCTAGGGCTTGTTTTAGACCATTTCTAAAAGTTTTAATCGATCTCAATCAATTTGCGTCGTGGAGAAGAATTATTATCAGCATGACTTTTCACTACAAGAAACAGCCTTTCAAAATTACCAACAAAAAAAAAACAACATGCATTAATATATGAATTATTTAGTGCATCAATAGAAAAAAAGTAGGCATACCCAGTATCAGTAGTAAATATTCTTCTTCAGAATTTTAAATAATTGGCAACAGCTGCTATATTCGCTAACTTCGAGGCTTATATATGAATATTTTTTATAATTTCCATGTTATTCTAGTTTTTAAGCGAATAAGTCACTGAATCACAATAGCAGTTCAAAGCTTCTGAAACATGGATCAACAAGATTTTACATTGAATTTATCACTGACTATATTAATTAAAAGTATCTGTTTTAAATTTATTAGGCTTTTCAACTCCTGATACTAAAAATAATCCTTCATAGGACGAAAATGAGCAAGAATAAATCGCAAAAGCAGAGCTGAAACGGGAAACATTTCTTCATGGAACACTTCAAACGAATTTGTCTTTTCGGTATGGAAGTTCAGCTCCAGGCGGCTCACCGGAACACTGAATTTTTATTGAAAAAGTGATATATTTCTAATGGCACGTTGAATAATTGCCTAATACATCATTCAGCGCAAAATTAAAAGTCCTAATAGATTTTTAAGCATATTTAAAATGGTTCAAGCATTTTTGTCGAGATTGCCAATTTTTAAAATATGGAAATTGATGTTGAAATTATGGAAAGAATCTGCTCGCTGTTTTTTAGTGAATTTAGAGAAATTTATGATGCAGAATTATAATTTATTAGACTTTTTTTAAATAGAAAATTGTATTATTCTCCCTATGAATTTTGCGCAGGAGAAATTAATCATTTATTCTGCTTATGCTGCTATAATTAAGTTTTTAAATTGGTGTTCATGATGATCAATATAAAACATTCACATTTTAACACAATTTTCAAATAAATTAGTAATCGATCAAAAAATGGTTTGCAGCAAATTAATAATCCATCTATGTATTAAAAAATTGTATACAAAATAATTTCCTGTATATAAAACAACTTTTTTGGCAGTTTGTAACATTTTTGGATATTAGTTTATGTATTTTCACAGTCAATTATTAAATAAAAACCGAGAACTTTCATTTTAAGCTAGTATATTATACAGGGTGAGTTTTTTTTTGATGATCAGTATGTGGATGTCGGAAACTAGCGGAGATAGAGCAATGGTTAAATTGGGGGGAAAGATTTACAGTTTTACTGACCCAATTTAATGACACTTTTGGATTTTTGTAAAAACTCATGAGTTACTAGATATTTTGAAAAAACGAAATTCTGTCGATTTAGTCAAATCTCTCTAGCTCCTTTGTTTTTGATTTTATAAAAAAGGGTGAATATTAAAATTGAAGGATATTATATCCCGAATAGGATTGTTATGTCCTCGATTGCGTGACAGCTCTCGTTTTCGAAAAATGACACAAACTTATCTTTTTTTTTAATGGAAACCATAGTTGGCTATGACCTCAAAAAAATCGGATATTTTTAGAGCTTTTCAACGATACAAACTCGATATAGTTATTCATAAAAATAACGGAGTTATGGATGCTTTTGTCTCTTATTTTCATTTTTAACGTAGGTAGCCATGAAAAAGATTGTTTTCACTTTGACGTTTCCTCATTTGAGAGAGAATTCCATTAGTAGTGGTGAACTGAGAGTCGATATTGACAAGTTTTCGTGATGAAATGGAATATTCTAAGAAAGAAAAACTGAATATGGTGGAATGTTTATCATATGCCATAAAAATTCAGTTCGTGCAGCTGAGGAATACTTTCATAGATATTTTAATCGTCGTCAACCTGCTCTATGTACATATAAGAGGCTTTACGATAGTTTACGCAGATATGGATCTTTTACTAAACCACCAAAGGAACGTAATCAAATTAACGAAGCAGCACAAATGAATGTTTTGGCAATGGTAAATCAAAATCCATCTACATCAACTCGTGAGATTGCTTCAGAAACTAGCACATCTCAACGAATTGTAGTTAAGGTACTGAAAGCGCACAAGTTCCACCCGTACAAACGTTCAGTTTCTCAAACTTTGCATGCTGGTGACGAACATCGTCCTATTTTGTTTTGTACATGGTTTAGAGACATGTGCCTTGACAATACACAGTTTCCATTAAAGCTGTTATGGTCAAATGAAACTAGATTTCCTAACTGCGGTATGTTCAATAGACACAATGAGCATATCTGGGCTAAAGAAAACCCTTTCCATGTAGAACAAAGACGACCCCAGATAAAATTTGAAAAGCTCTAAAAATGTCCGATGTTTTGAGATCATAGCCAACTATGGTTTCCATTCAAAAAAAGATAAGTTTGTGTCATATCTCGAAAACGAGAGCTGTCACGCAAATGAGAACATTACAATCATATTCGGGATACAATTCCCTTCAATTTTGATATCTACACTTTTTTTATAAAATCAAAAACAAAGGAGCTAGAGGGATTTGACTAAATCGACAGAATTTGGTTTTTTTTAAATATCTAGTAAGCCATGACTTTTTACAAAAAACCGAAAGTGTCATTAAATTTGTGTTTTATTGACAAGCAATCTATTATATTAGAATGAAAACTATAAGCAGATTTATTCAGTATAATACAAGAGCAGCTAATGATACTGCAAAGAAAACCTTTAATAAAGTAAGAAAATTTACAAGTAAATGCTGTAAATCCTAAGATAGCTTCTTCAACTTCAACTAATCCAGTATTCTTAATAAGATAAAACAACATAGCGGTTAATTACATGTAATTCTATCTATGGAGATCAAAGAAGATACATAAATCCGAATCCAAATATTTCAAACTGAATGACTACAACTGATAACTGCAAATTTAGGTATAGAATTTTTCAAATGTCACTAAGGTGGACTTCATGCCTAGTGATATAAACAGATTGCCAAATTTCGAGTAGCAGTTCAAAATAATATTTATACAGCTTCTGATACTTACAAATTTCCTCCAATTTTATCAAACCTCGTAAATGTTCAAACCTACGAATAAAACGAGTAGGTTTTAAAATATTCCTGTACACTCAATATTTCCTTGTTAACGTCCACAAATTAATTTTCATATACCTTTCAACTTTATCATCAGACCTTCCTTTTATGATCGTAATGCTCAGAAATTAAGTTCCGGACCAGAATTCCCACAGAAGTTCGAAATCAGAGCACTCGACTTTTTTTTGTCAGAAGACTTATTTATTCATCGTTTACCGTCTTTTATGGCCCGAAAAATGTTTGTAAAAAAGCGAAAGATTTGAATTTTTACGACTTTCTGGCTGAAAACCATCAATTCGAAGCTAATTGAAACCATTAACTCGAAAGCAATTGCTTCTAATTCTATTCATGATATTCAGTCGAATCAAAGCCGGGACATCTCGCGTGCATTAACGTTTGACCTCTCAAACTAAATCTTTGAATTTTGAACGAGCAGTTAATTAAATATAGAGGAGTTTTGATTTAACGTTTTTTTTTGCTTTAAGGATTGATCTGAAAATATTCATAAATAACTTTAATCTAGTAATTTAACGAGAAGTTTTTGTATGTTTGTATATTCAGCTGTTTTCAAAAATGTCTCTAATGATTTTCATGAAATTTTTGCCCAAAGGATTAGAAATTGTCATTTTTGAATATATATATATATTTGAGAATTTTTTTTATTAAGAAATTCAAACTACATACTGTTATAAATTTTCTCTGGCTCGAAAAATAATTTTTACACACATTATTTAAACACCAAAAAATCACGTTTAATAACACACTATTTTTCTTAGACCAACACTTCCAGCAAATATTATAACGATGAGTCAATCGCACATCATTCAGCTGAACTACTACTGTCCTGCTCCTACTGTGCGGCCGCATTTATACCCTATCCTAGTTCGTCTCGATAGTTCTAGTTGTTTCCTTGACATTCTCATTTTTGGTACTTTTATATTATATGCAGCTATATTCAACCAATGTTTCATGGTGTAGCCTCCGTGTAGAATTGAGTGTAGAGTGGAGAGGAACTTGAAGAGCTGTGGAAATGTAGAACTAAGAATTGGAGATAGGCGGACAACCGATTTATTTGACTAACTGAAATTAAGAAGAAGAAGAAGAATTCAAGAACTGTCTCAAAGGACTGAGAAGAACAACATACATTTGTCAATTTTTTATAAGAAACTCAAGGCTAGAGGTTGAGTAATTGGCCTTTGAATAACGAAACTAGTAAAGAAATGTCTTAATGAAGCGAAAGTTGAAGAGCTGATCAGAGACACTTAAGGTCTTCAGGGAACAGATGAAGAGCTTAAGGACTTTATTTGGGATGAAATGTCTCGAAGGATTGAGAAAATGAAGGATATCTTTAGAATTTTACAGGGGATATCAGTATTATTTAGTTGCCTGTCCTTGAAAACACTGTAAGACGTATTGTACTGTTTTTGTGGACGGTAAGTTATTTCGTAGAAGTAGTTTTTGTTACAGATATTATTTTTATTAGCCGCAGATAAACGTATGCCTATAATTGTACCATTTAAACATGATTTGTATTCTTCTTTATAAGGAATCCTGAAGGTAGGAATACTATTGACCAATATAAACCTTTTCTGTGTTCGTCGAATGTCAGTATTGTTTATTGATGTGTTTTTACGAGTAGATGGATCTATCGTCTCAATTCAAGATTAGTAGGAAGTCTTAAAAACATATTAAGCTCAAAATCGCCGAAAATATCAAAAATATGGGTCACCAAAGGATTGAAAGTGACAACATTTAAGGGTTATTTTAAAAATCCCACAAATTTGCTATATTCCTTATTCCTATACAGGTCTGGCGGCTCCTTGAACCTAGCATAGTTAAGTTCCGAGTTCAATGCCATTTGTTTGTTTTTTTTTTCATGGAAAAATTTTCAATCTCCGGGTTTAGAGAGCTGATCATAGCAACTCGTTGTACTTATAAAATGCCCTTTCATACAGAAAGTAAGATGTTTTAGCTCTACTCGATTGCGCTGAAAGAGCAATACAAAAAGCTAAGAATCATTAGCCAATCAGAATGTAGTGTCCAGACCACGCCCCCTACCAGCTATAAATATATGAAGCATCAA
Source organism: Octodonta nipae (assembly GCA_034190945.1). NCBI lineage: Eukaryota > Metazoa > Arthropoda > Insecta > Coleoptera > Chrysomelidae > Octodonta > Octodonta nipae. The sequence continues at coordinate 1,052,576 of CM067219.1, forward strand.
TGCTGAGAACATTGTCAGTAACCAACCTGCGCAGTGAGCACTTAGAAGATATTTCAACCGACCAAAGCTCAATAGGTTATTGAGAGTAATTCAAATTACTAATACATTTTTGTTAGTTTTCTATATAGGTAAATAACTTTTTAATTTAGTTTTTTATTGCAATTAATTATTCATTAACCAACTTCCTTAAGTAACTGTCATCTGCCATGCTTTCTACATTTAAAATATCATGTTTTTTCTTCACTTATTTGACACTGAGTAATATAACAAAAAATATTCTTAACTGTACCGAAAGAATAACTGAGCACTCAACATGCGTAGGTGTTAGTAGCCTGAAACAGATTTTTAATGTTAAGTCGTCTTACCCTTTTATAGTACTATGTGTTAAGGTCCTTTTTGTTATGGAGAAGCCGTAAATTTGCCTGAAACGATCGAGCATCATTGTGACAAGGCAAGGTGTCAATCATTATAATTCTACTTTCTTGATTCTTCGGTTTGTTCACCCCCTTGAGTTTACCGTTTATTTTTTCAACAGGACTCGATTTTCCCAATATCCCTTCTTTAATGTCTAAGTGCTTCTTGGGAAATAACACCACAGTTTGAAGAAAATTGCAGTATATTCCAAACGTTTCGGGGTCTAGATCAATGGTTGTCAATGAATAAGAAACTACGGCACAATTCTAAGATGTAAATTAAAATATTTGACAATCTGTATTATTTGATTTTTGACGTAACTAAGAGAATTTTATTTGTAATATACAGGGTAGCACAGAAATTTCTAAAGATCAAATTGGAAGATCTTCAGAATTTTATGTGGCGCTCCTAGGTGCGACTTTGGTCGCATTCGCCAAAAATGCGACCAAAGAACTTTGTTGATTCAGTGATCCCATTAAAATTAAGGGAAAACCTAGGAAAAACCTTATGAACTATCCCGATATTGGGTTGTTCACAAGGACATGACCATTAGCAATTTCTTCCTTAATCATCGGCAACCAGGAACAAAATTAAAGCAGACTCTTTTAGTTTTCTTTTAGTGTTATGTTCTTCTTTGTGTAATATAACTGAATGTTGAAACTGTATTTTATGACCAAGGTTCCAAGCATGTTCACAAATTTTGGATTTTTCAAATTGTCGTTTTTTTATGTAATTTTTGTGTTCGTTTATTCGAACATTCAGAGTTCAGAGGTTTCTCCAATATAGAATTTATTACATTCACACGGGATTTTATAAATGCAATTTTTTGTATTTTGAGTTGTGATATTTGGTTTGGTTTTTGATATAATTGATTTTAGTGTATTTCTTGTCTTAAATGATGTTTTGATATTATATCTGTTTCCCACTCTTTTTAGTCTTTCTGATAGACCCTGTATGTATGGTATAGTTATTGTATTAATGTGATTATCTTGGGAGTCAGTGTTGCTTGGTGAAGTTTGATTTTGGTGGTTAAGGATTGTTTGGTATTCCATTTTGTTTAATTCGTTATTAATAAATTTATTTGGGTAATGATTGGCAGAAAGTACATTTTTTATAAACGTTTTTTCTTCATTGAATTTATTGATATTAGAACAGTTGGTTTTTGCTCTGTCATATAGAGATTTAATGATACCTCTTTTTACTGAACATGGATGATTAGAGTTAAAGTTGAGATACCTGTTAGTATGAGTTGGTTTTCTGTAGACTTCTGTTTCAAATGTCGATTGTGTTTTGGTTATTAAAATGTCTAAGAATGGTAATTTGCTATTCTGTTCAAGCTCTAGAATAGTTGGTTTTGTGTTATTTATGTCGTTAAGTAATGCATGTAAATCCTCAAGATTATGTTCCCAAATATGTCATCAATATATCTTTTCGGCCATCAAATTTTTTACATGTTTTCCCCAAGTCAAAAGAGTTCGACCTCTTTTTTTTTGCTTTTGGAGACCATTATATAATTTTGGAACAACTGTTTTCTTGCTTTCCCTTGTACCCCTTAGACATCTCTAGTATATTTCCATCTTCAAATATGTTTTCTTCTTGAAAGAATCCTTCCCTTTGCTCTTGTAATAAATCTAACTGATGTGTTATCTATTGTTTCGGTGGTTTTGTATTATTCCTTTAGAAGTTTGGTGATTTCTTATTTTTTGTTTGACTTCCATGGCATAGATGATTTGTTATATGACAAAGAGTTGCTTATGTCTCTACATAGTCTAATCCAGTGTTCAACTTTTCTTCATTCATTTAAACCGTTCATTTACTTGCTTTTGAGGGTTTTGATATTCTTTTCTTGTTTCTAGTGTATCATTGACTAAACATTTCATGTAGGGTTTTTTCTTAAATTGATATATATCTTAATGTGCCATGTAATGGTCTAAGTGTCTGTGAGATCTAATTGATTAGTCTTTAAATGGTTTCCCGATATAGTCAGGCATTCGCCTTCTGATCAATATGAGTACGTTACTCTACAGCTCCACCAGTAGAGTAGGAACCAAGCAGTTTATTTGAAAATTTCATAGTATTGGTATAATCAGAATTTGGTTGGTTTTGTTATACAGTACCATTGAGATAGATGTGGTCAATCCTGATATTTTGGACTCATGAATGTATTTACATTGTTACTATTTCTTCATTTATTTGGGTAACGAAATTTTTATTAAAATTTATAGCGAATAGTATAAAGATGAAACAGAATTAACACGAAAAGTGTCTTAATTGCTGTTTTTCTTTTTAAAATTAATTCAAATTAGTTTATTTTATAACTAATCAATATAAACAAAAGTAGGAAAAAATCGGAAAAGATACACAAAGACAAATAAACAGTCTGCTAACAAGAGCGCTTATACCGACTGACTACCATTAGTCTCGAAACACATTATAGAAAAGCCAATACTAATTCGCAGGATAAATACTGTTAGCACCGAAGACAACGTCCAGTGCGAATTTATCGAGTAATTTAAAACATCTGCCACAATCCGAATCGACTTTACCTCGGCTGTCAACCAACACTCCACCGAAAACGAACTGTTTGCTGACAGAGCAGAGCTGGAGGAAGTCGGAATGAAGTTTTCATTAACGAAATTAAATTAGCGACAGGGAAAGCCGAGACGGATTTATTTCAACAAGTTGGCTTTTAACGCATCTCGCATTACGGTGGGCACAAATAAAATTTTGCTTAATGATTTGCTGACAGCGCAATACCAATTACAGGTTAAATAACTTGGAGGAAGGTTAGTGGAGAGAGGAAGTGTTGCTCTAGAAAAAGTAATCAAATCTATAATGGACTCCGAGTCGGAACGAGTGGATTTGTTTATTAGCTGAAATTCTGCTGTATTTAAACAATATTAAAAAAAACTATCCTTAAAAATAGCAGCAAAGAGGACTAAACATTGAAATGGCAGCAGTTTTGAATTGTGTAACAGAGATGCACGTAAGGACTGGGTGGTGTTGACTAAACTTTACATAGTGGAAACTATCAAGGAAGATTGGCGGTTTGTCTATCTATCTATCATGTCGGTGTGTCTCGTAGAGCATGTACTAATTACATTAGCCTAATAACAAGTAATGGGATCATTCGAATGATATATAATCGCTCATTCGATTATAAATATCACTCGAGTATTCCGATTATGGAATCAAAGTATTCGGATGAAAAATAATTGATTATTTAACTCGAAACATCCACCGAATGTCGAGCGGCAAGGACGAGCGATACCACAGATCGAGTGATGCTGCATTAGAGTTGTAATTCGAATGATTTCCTTACGAATCGAGAAGTGTTTCTCTGCCATTCGGCGTTCATATAGAGACACTTTCGTTCTTCCTCGGTTCTCGCTCGTATGCAGTAGCTTGTTTACGTCTTTCATTGGACAGAAGAAATGTGTAAATAGTGCACTTTCAGGGTACAGTGCAATTGTTGCAATGCGAAGTAATTTGATGAATTGATTGTAATGTAGATTATGAAACATTATACTATTCTTTGAATTATTAATAACAGTTCCTTCACCAATAAATAAATGAATATTTAGGAAAAAATTAATAGTATATTTTTAGTTAAATTTAAATGTTCACACACAGGGCAGTCACTGATCCATAGCGAAGGTCACGGATCTGAGACTAAAACAAGTGAGAGTGTTTAGAATCATAAAAGTACCATTCCAGTGATGTGTCATTCGAGCGATCATTCGATTATTAAAATCACTGGAGTTCTAATAATCGATTATTATTATCAATCGATTATGCCCATCAGTACTATAAAACTAGGATATGCGAGGACTTCTGTTTGAAATTTGAATTCGACTGGATCAAAATACTTTACCATCGATGTCAATGGACGATTAGAAACTGTAACGGAGGATGACCTTTAGAAATTAAATATTCGGTCTTAATTTAAAGTAATAATATGATTTATCTGATATAGTTGATTAATTACACCGGCCAACAGTAAACATAAAATTCATAATTTTAATTAATTTCTGTATATATCTGCATTTACTTAAACAAACAGTCGAACTTACTACCATTTATTTGTATTCACACAACATATATACAATATATCTTGAACACTTGTTGTTAACTATACGGTAATGGAATACTAAACTGAAATGGCTTCCCGTATTTATATATTTCTTCTCAGAAAGCTCTAGATGGATTCTCGAATATTCAAGAAATTCCCTTTTTGATGCCACGAAATCTTGGATGAATTCCCGTCGCAATAAGTTTTAAATAAATTTGTTTGAAAAGTTTTTACAAATAGTTTTTTGTTGGTCTGAGTTATTATTGATATAAATGCCCTTCATTGCCTTTATAATGTGTTTTCATATTTTGTATTTCGTTTCAAGGGTATCGTTACTAACTCATTTAATGAAAAAGTTGTACATTCTATAGGTTGATCGAAACAAAATTCCAACATTGGTAACTTCGTTATTAATAAAGTTTCAAAATCGTTTTAATCACCTAACTACTTACGAAAATCTAAAAACAATTGATTTTCGTGGTATTAATTTCGAAGTACATTACCTACGGAGAAGAATGCTTACATAACAGTCTAATTACACTACAAGACGTACAATAGAATTTGTAAAACTAATTCATTTCATTCTTAATGAACACCACCAAAAGAGAATTTGGCTTAACCCATATATCGCGTTACATTTCATTACGATAAATATTTGACCTGTATCTCTCTTATCAAGCCCTCTGTCGAACAGAATTTAGAACTAAATTGCGTGTTCTTTTCACATTTTGTTTTCATTTCCAGGGAGTAAGCAGAGGTATATTTTATGTTCATTTCCATCGGTATTTCTTGTTTTTTATTGGTTCAGAATGTAATGATCCAGCATACTAAACGTATTTACTTTTTACCTTATCTTTAAAATGACCGTATTTCGGAAAATATGTCCCAAATCAAACTACATTTTTATAATACCAAAATAACAGAAGGGAGGCCATTTATGGTGGCCAGTATTTCAGCTTTGGTTTTTATTACTTTTTGGTTAAGACATATAGATAAGAAGGACTTTTCAGTTCGGTATATTTGTTTAAAATCTTACAATATAAATACGATTTCTTCCTCAAACAATGTCGTGAACAGGAAGTAAGGCTATAATAATATAATATACAATTAAACTACTTTAAAATAAAGGATCTGATAAATACTAGGAAATTTGTGTCAAAACCCACCCAATTTTGCAACTCATTATGTTATATATTTTTTAATAAACTGCCAGGTATACAATTTCGAAGTTCCTCTTGAGTGTGGGAGAATTCTCAAGGTTCTCAAATTCTCACTTGATTACAGTGATGACCCGCCCAAGCTCATCGGCACGTGCCGTGTGACGTAATCAACGGGGGTCAATGATCTCGGAACTTGTTGACAGGTGACATACGCCATAGGACGGTCCGCAGAGGGCATTGACAGGTGACGTAAACTATAAGTCGGTCGGCTTGGAGCGTTGACAGGTGACGTTCGCCATAGGACAGTCGGCACAGAGCATTGACAGGTGACGTACGTCATAGGACGGTCGGCACAGAACGTTAAAAGCTGAGGTACGCCATAGAGTTGAGTCAGTGCTACGGAATTTTGGTGACATATCGCGGTTGACGTACAACATAGGCCAGTCTCTCCACGGTGGCACGTCATGCGGTTGACAGCTGACGTATGCCAATGTTATACTACCAGCAATATGGCGAGTGTTGACGTAGTAGATTAGCAGTTGCCATAAGCCCCGTTGAAGCACTCTTTGGTCACGTGCTCAAACGCGCATAATTCCAACTATCAGTTATAATTTCTCACCAAAGAATTGTTATATTTATATTTGAAAAAAAGACGTCATCATGAGGAATCGCACCCGGACCGGTTGCTTCCTACGTGAATCACATAGTATATATGCCAACAAGGCTACTTCGCATAAACTTTCAAGGAAATACGTTCAAGACGTAGTAGTGCCACTCACCAGCGATGTTAGAGATAGCGTGGATGGAAAGCAGGCAAGGCGTCATTTGTAAAAATATATGACACATATACACATCGTCGGCTCGTATGGCTGGCTAATTGTACAGATCAAAAACAACACATCTAGAAGTGGCAATGTTCTGTTTAAGACCGTCAAGCCGTAATAATTTCTCTCACCAGCTGCCACCATTGCTCTCATAGTAGTCATAGTTGACAGCATGTCAGTGTGACGCGTAAAGCCATAGAGCTATCAACAACAAAGCTGCGAGCGGCATGGCGTCAACAAATCATGGTTACTTCTTCTAACATTCAACATGACATCTCACACAACTATCAATGTGTTGGAATACTTAAGACCCGACACCGTAATGATGCTCTAGCGATAGAGAGATAGATGGAGGCAGGTGTGTGTTTCAGTGGGAGCCAGTATAGAACATAGAAGGTGTATACATAATAGGAAGATAGCGGTGGGTTAGCCTATCCTCACATAAGCCAGACAAAAATAGCCCTGGCTAAACAAAGACAGACATTACTCATTAAATGAATAGTAAATACCCCCATGTTGTTGAAGTTATACAGTATTGAGCTTTGGTTAGATCGTCTTCCCAATTTTGGCAGAATACACATCACTAGATAAAGCTCTATGCCGACAGTGACCATACGTCAGTTTGCTTGAGAAAATAAAGCTCAATGATTTCAGCTAATTTACTGTCGTTGTTAAATAAGATGTGCACCTGAAATTTGACAACTTTATTATACTATGCAAATGAAAAAGCAAAAGTCTAGTATAAAATTTGTCGAATTAGCCTAACATGCAAAGAGCATAAGCTTTACTTAGTCTCTTGTGAGAAAGACCATTATGGTATCAAAGTTGAGTAGACGACCATGAAAACCATTATCAAAATTATTTGGGAATAGTTACTTTGTTTCGATTATGTGTCAAAGTAAGTATCGTAATCAAACATGCAATGAGTTAGGGATATATTATGACTCCGTAGTAACTGATATGACATCTCCTGATTACTAGGACTACCCCACCTGGTGTGAAATTAACGCGATTACATAGATTTTATCAAGTGAAGTGCTAGTGTTTCATTTCCATATCTTATGGGGAAGTTTAATATATACTAGCTGTTGCCCAGTGGTCGAAATTCGACCAATTGTATTAATATCTCCGGCAGGTTAAGTAACCTGAAAATTTTATCGTGACATCCCTGTCCTAGGAGTTAAGGGAGAACAGCAGTTACACGGAACGGATCCAGATTCGGAACCTCTGTGTGATAGTTTCCTCGAAATACCTAGATGTCGGTCTTACATCTCGCTTCTACTAATAAGTAACGAAATTCAAGTTTTTTTCAGATATAATTCATAGGACTTTATTTGTGTTCAAATTCGTAATTCTTAATTTAATATGACAACAATTCAACCGCTAATGGGCTACCCTACATATTTATTTTTTCTAACCTCCCTGTATAGCTATAATTGCACTCAATTCTCTAACATTTATTAAAATCGTCATTATAATAATTCCATCTCATTATATATTTCCACCATCCTGTATATGCAACTGCTCATGGACCACGCATAATATTTTTTAACATTTTTGAACCACCCGGTAAACCATTCTGTATATGCCACTGCCTATGAGCCATCGTATTTACTCTTTTTGTTTATGAAATTTTTAACTATCTTCTGTAACTATAATTCTACTCCGACCTATATTTCAATCATCATATATATGGAACTCTTCGTGGGCTACTCTATAAATCATTTCCTTTTTTAACATTTTTTATCATCATCCTGTATATCTATAATTCCTTTCACCCTATATTTCATCTTCCCTATATATACAACTGCTTATGGGTTACGAAATGTTGCATTTCCATTTCCGCCACCCTGTATATGCATCTTTGTATCATATTTTTTGTACCACCCTATATAACTGTAATTCTACTGCACCTTCTATTTCAAGAACCCTGTAAATTCAAACGCTAATGGGCTTCCCTCTATAATTATGTTATTAGTTATAATTGCACTCTACTCTATATTTTAAACACCCTATATATGCAACTGCTTATGTGACACCCACGAAAAAATGATTTCTAACATATCTGGAATCTCCCTGTATAATTATAATATACAACGATTACTTTACCATTAAACAATAACAACGCTTGCATGCCACTTCCAGAAGTGCATGCTCTAAGTATATAACAGCATTGGTCCCTCTATATATAATTACTCAATGCTTTGAGTCTGGCGACAGCGGCACATTCAGTTGTTTGGCGTTAACATTATGGACGTAAATAATGAAGTTTTATTATATTTTATTTAATGAATGAACCAGTATAATAAATTAATATTAGCAGTCTGCACTGAAGGTCGTCAGTAGCTACTAAACAAAACAAAAATGAAGAAAATCGGTTGAGAGACAGAGGAGAAAATGGTACCAATCGTTTTGTCTTTGAATATTTATATATAGATTTCCCACTAGCCTACTAGGACAAATTTCCCAACTTTAAAAATCTTCAGAAATTGATGTTTAGATATTGCGGTGTATTTTTTTTCTTCACTTCATTTTGAAGTAGTTTAAAACACAACAAAATCATATTTAAAACGTCTTCTGCACACGGTTCGTCTTAAAGTTTAAGGTTTAAGCGAGACAAGAATATTAAATTATTTGCTTTGCTGGGCACAAAATTATGAAAGTGTTAAACGGGGACACTTCATACACATTTCTGAAAATATTGGCTGCAAAAATAATTTTAGAAGTTCACGACACGATTATGTTAAATAAATTAAGTTAAGCAATAATGCATTCAGTGTATGTATCTAAAGTATATAAATTTGTTTTCCAGTTTCCGAACAAAAAAAATTCCCGAAATATTAGCAGTTGTGCTAAAAAGAATTAATGAGGTTAGTAGATTTTTTATGCAGACTAAATCACACATCAATTATGTAGTTTGAATGGTGGTAAGTGCTTTATGCAGTCAGTGAATAGAAGTTTGATTCTGTTGAAATTTTTTCCAGTAAATTAATTGAGTTGAATACTGCCTTCAAATTTCAAGTACTGGTGTGAAAATATGAAACATAAGAGGATACCTGGACGTGAGTGGTTTTTCAATAAAAAATCTGAAATTCCAGAGCTATTTTTAACGATCTAAAAAGCAATCATTTGCAAACTTTTTAAAGTAAATATTTGTTTCGGCAACACACTTCTTCATTTAATCAGAATTTCTTGGTCCCAACCATTTTTTAATTTCTCACACGAAAAGAAATCGCTAAGAACCAAATAGACTATTCGGTCTATTTTTCCATATTTTTAAGCAAAGCTGGGACAGTTGCCCGAAGAGGGAAAAACTTTGACATCATCTGAAGAAATTATTCAGAATGATTTATGAAATTAAAGTTACACAACAGCATCAAGGTATAAAATATTGGGGATCTTGCTTGACCACCAGATAGTACACCAATATGATTTTAATAATTGAGACTAAAGCTCTCAGTGTCTTGAGATCTTGAATGTATACATTGGTCAAGAATCGGTACAATCAGAGATGGTTTCTTGGGTTGGGTCATGTAATATATCAAATCACAGGGCTCATTATGACGAATACAAATATATTTTTTTAATTTTTTTAAAACGAATATTTTAAAATATATTAAAAAAAATACACATTCCCCCCGTTATTCCCCAAACAATAAGATCTAAATTTTTTTGTTTATTGGAAAAATATGAAAAAATCCCTAAATCTATTATTTGGCCCCCAAATAATAGAATTAAACGGAAAATAAATTATTAGAAAACCCCCATAGTAATTTTAAATTATACAATTAAATGGAATCATTATGTGAATTACAAATATATCATATTTTTAAATCATTTGTTTATAAGATATTAACAAACATATTAAACATCTACTTAATTCCCACTTTAGAAACAACACTATTTAAATTTTGAAAAATATATTTTATTTGTATTTTTAAATAATTTGAAGAACACATTTAATAATTTATAATTTAAAACTTAACCTATTTTGCCCTTTATCTTCCAATCTACAGAAGCCTGAAAACCCAGACAGTAGATTATAAAAGACTTCTCTGAAAGTTTATTAGTAAAATAAAACTCTAATGTTAATTTTTGGGGCCAAATTAGAAAATTAAATACATTATGTATTCTGATACAAATCAAGCGAATCCTGAAGCAGATTAAATAAAAAGTCTATGTGTGGAAACTCAATGACATATATTTTTATAAATTTAAAACGCTTCCTTTAAAAGATATAAGGGTAAATATAAGAAAATGCACTCATTCCCTGCTTGTCTGTAACTGGAATATTAGAATCTTGAAGGTGGTACGGAACCCTAAGCATGCGAGTCCAACTCGCACTTGACCCTATGATTTAAACTAGAATTATACCAAAAAGCTTGGACGTAAGAGGGAAACTGTTTTGTGAGATTCAGTCATCATATTCACTAACGAAATCATATCGTCAGAAAAGGTTAAAAATCTTCTGGATATTTTTCTAATACTAAAATAGGATTATATCTTTATTGTATTCAACAGAAATTTGTTAATTAAAACACAACAATTCTTTTTCTAGATATTTTTGTTTTATTATCGATTTGTTTACATAAGAAACGATGCAATGTACAATTTAATTTGCAATATATTCCTCTAAGTCTAAGTAAACGTGAATATCAAATACATATTTTAAGTCTTTACAGAAATAATCGTGTAAATCATACTGAACTTTCTAATAAATCATTGTTAATTCTAATCTGAGTTAAGTGTCACAGACAAAGAGCAATGCTAGGTAATCAGATTTAGGTAAATGGGAAGCAATAATAATTACGATATTCATCTTTACATAAAAGCGTGAAGCTGTACATCTCTAATTGCATTTCGAAATTTACTACTGGGGTAGCATTAGTGCAACAAAATGTTAGTATTCGATAATTTGCAAAAGGTCAGGCGTGGTCAACGGTGTGCTTATGATAGGATATAAAGGGAAATAGTAATTTTTTTAAATTTTATATATAAATAACTGGTGTTCATAGGTATAAGATTTTGTAATAGCAGAAACCAGACATGCTAACACCCTCTGTGGTTGTAGTAAATGACCAAGAAAACGAATTCTATGACTAAATTCACATTTCGTTTTGAAATAGAATAAAATTCCATTACAAAATTCAAATGTGAGATTCCAGTTCAACCAAAAATGAAATGCATACCAGCAATGAGTGCAGGTCAGGCAAGAACTCGTAAAATTTATGTTCACAATTCCCCATTCCCTAGAAATTTTCTTGAAATATTTGTTTCATTTCTGGGTAATATATATTTCTACTAATATATAAAATAATTTGTTTGTTTTTACTGAGCAGTGATTTCTGGAACTACTAAACCCATTATTAATTTATCTATCATCTACAATATGATATAATTTTTAAGCTAAAGATTCACGTAAATAAAACGTATATTTTATAAATGTATGGATGAGAAATACTGCAAAGACGAAATAACAAAATTGTAGATCATACACTAAAAACTATTCCAGTAGTATTAAATATTCAAACAGCTACCAAACAAGAACTAAAACTAAATTTATATTTTTTTATTTGTAAATATTAGTATTTGTAAATCTATCGGAAACTAGCGGATATGATAGAAATACTTGATGAAAATTCAAAAAACAATGGTTAAATTGGGAAAATTTACTTTAAGATTTGCAACGTCAATTTATAAACTGGACCAATTTAAGGACACTTTCTTTTTGGATTTTACAGTACTTTGCCGCAACGCAATGAGTATAAATATTTGTCAAAATTGAAGTTTTTTTCAAAAGGTTTTCATCATTTATTTATCCAGTATTTTTTTGATGATCCCGAATAGAGCAATGATTGGGAAAGATTTGAATTTTACACCAATGGACACTCGGATTTTGTAAAAAAGTATAAACTCGTTTGAATATGATTGTCATGTCCTCGTTTGCGTGAAAGCTTTCGTTTTTGAGATATGACACAAACTTATCTTTTTTAGAATGGAAACCATAGTTGGTTATGACCTCAAACAATCGGACATTTTTAGAGCTTTTCAACGATATAATACTCGATATAGTTATTCATAAAAATAACGGAGTTATGGATGCTTCTCTCTCTTATTTTTACTTTTAACGTAGTTAGTCATGAAATAGATTGATTTATTAATAACTATTCCAAAAAACATTGAACGATTTTTTATTAGGTTGTTATTTAGACAAAAATTGCATCTTTTTAAGACTGACATTACCGCTTTCTTCACAAACCGCCTATCAATTTGTTCAATTGATTGTAATACCCCCTCCCTTAGGTCACCAACTGTCTCATACTTTCTTTTGTATACTTTGTTTTTTAGCACACCCCATAGAAGAAGCCTATAACTGCCAAGAAGGGAGACCGGGGTGGCCATTCACGTGGGCCATTTCTTTCTATCGAAGAGTTTGGATAGATATTATCTAAGTGTTGTGTTACGAATAACACGAGCCGGTGCTCTATCATGTTGGAACCACTCAATTTCTAAACGAGTTCTCAAATTCAAATTATGCAACATGTCTTGAAAAGTGTATTGCAAGAAATGCAAGTAGCGCTCCCCAGTAAATGATTCGTCATAGATAAAAGGTCCCAGATAAGTAGACGCTATGATACCACACCAAACATTAAAACCAGATTTTATCTGGGGTCGTCTTTGTTCTACATGGGAAGGGTTTTCATTAACCCAGATATGCTCATTGCATCTATTGAACATATCGCAGTTAGTAAATCTAGTTTCATATGACCATAACACATTTAATGGAAACTGTGGATTGTTTAGACACATGTCTCTAAATCATGTACAAAACAAAATACATCGATGTTCGTCACCAGCATGCAATGTTTGAGAAACTGAAAGTTTGTACGGGTGGGACTTGTACGCTTTCAGTACCTTAACTACATTTCATTGAGATGTGCCAGCTTCTGTCGCAATCTCACGAGTTGATGTAGACGGATTTTGATTTACCATTGCCAAAACATTTATTTGTGCTGCTTAGTTAATTTGATTTCGTTCCTTTGGTGATTTAGTGAAAGATCCATATCTGCGTAAACTATCGTAAAGCCTCTTAAATGTATATAGAGCAGGTTCACGACGATTAAAATATCTATGAAATTATTCCTCACCTGCACGAACTGAACTTTTATAGTATATGTTATAACATTCCACCATATTCAGTTTTTCTTCGTTAGAATATTCCATTTTATCACGAAAACTTGTCAATAAGGAATGTCAGTTCAGCATTACTAATGCACTACTTTTTCATAATATGGTTAAAAGTGAAAATAAGAGAGCAAAGCATCCATAACTCCGTTATTTTTATGAATAACTATATCGAGTATTATATCGTTGAAAAGCTCTAAAAATGTCCGATTTTTTGAGATCATAGCCCGCTATGGTTTCCATTCAAAAAAAGATAAATTTATGTCATATCTCGAAGACGAGAGCTGTCACGCAAACGAGTACATGACAATCATATTCGGTATACAATTCCCTTCAATTTTACAGTTTTTTTATAAAATCAAAAACAAATGAGCTAGAGAGATTTGACTAAATCGACAGAATTTCGTTTTTTCAAAATATCTAGTAAGCTATGACTTTTTACAAAAATCCAAAAGTATCATTAAATTGGGCCACTAAAACTGCAAATCTCTCCCAATTTAACTATTGCTCTATCTCCGCTAGTTTCCGAGATCCCCATACTGATCATCAATAAAAACTCACCCTGTATAGTGCAAAATAAAGTGAGGGAAACCGCTACTCGCCTACACTTATTAAAAAATTACCAGGAATTGACTAAAAAACACTGAGTTGAATATTAAAAGAATGAATATATTTTTCCATATTTTCCACAAAACTGTAATATTTTTTTTGCACTCCCCTATATTCCACATTGATAACTCAGTCAGCCCTGACAAAACAAAAACAAAAAAAAACATAAATTATATTATCCCCCTACCAATTACCAGTTACTTCAAAACAGGAATTAATTTCCAATTTGCTAATACGTTTTTTGAATACGGATTAGCTGGATTTTTCGAACAAAAAATAATTGATTAAACATAATTTACCGCTTCTAATGACTCCTTAAGCACCCAAAACTTTTAATTAAACTTCCCGAGACTATTCCCAAAAGATAATCGCTTGCCAGAAGGCTGCAATCCCTGTATCGAAGTAATTCGCGATTAACAAAACTCAACATCAATCTTTAGTATGGTAAACAAACGCTAAGTCGAAAGGAATACTTTTACCCTTTTAAAAAAATTAATACGCATCTTAGAATTCAATTTTCGCTTGGATATCCCAGAATTTTTCTCCGAAATTCCCGGGGGTGGGGCTGGAGTAAAACCTGGATTAACAAAATGACATTTTAATATCTTTTATTTTAACGGGTCATTAGGTTTAATGCCAATTTTTAAATTGAAGTCAGATCATGATCGTTATGTAACCCAATTTGTGATACGTGGAAGTAAAACTCATTTAATCCTTACGTTGTAGGATTATTTTTCATCATCTACTGTAAGCAATGATGAAAACGTTAATGAGCCTGTTAGTGTGTTCGTTGAGACTTTCCGGCTCATATGTTCCGAAAAGCTGAAGCTTTATCAGCTTAAAACCTAATAACATCTGTGAGAATTTGTTATTGGCATTCTTTTATTATTACGATACGTTCATTAAGCTTTTAAAACTTTTAATGGTGAAGAACTTTCATATCTCGAGTATGTTGGTAATGTTTTTGGGGCTGGTTTTAGCTGAAAACATAAACACTTAAAATGACAAGCAATGATGTTGAAGAAGGAATTTTAACTATGAAAGTCTTTTACAGGACTAGTCCAGTCCTTTGTGCTCTCAAAAGTTAGACGACAATACTCTTTATGACGGTTTGAAAAAAGAAGTTGAGTCATAACCACCGACAAATGAAATTGAAAGCTTCTTGTGAGATGTAGAGAAGTGAAATAAAATTGCAAACGCTGATACAATTGCTAAAAAAAATAATCAAAAATAAATTTACCATTGCCAAAACATTTATTTGTGCTGCTTTGTTAATTTGATTACGTTTCTTTCGTGGTTTAGTATAGGATCCAAATCTGCGTAAACTATCGTAAAGCCTCTTAAATGTACATAGAGCAGGTTGACGACGATTAAAATATCTATGAAAGTATTCCTCAGCTGCACGAACTGAATTTTTATGGCATATGATATAACATTCCACCATATTCAGTTTTTCTTCCTTAGAATATTGCATTTTATCACGAAAACTTTTTAATATCGACTGTCAGTTCAGCACTACTAATGGAATTACTCTCAAATGAGGAAACGTCAAAGTGAAAACAATCTTTTTCATGGCTACCTACGTTAAAAGTGAAAATAAGAGAGAAAAGTATCCATAACGCCCTTATTTTGATGACTAACTAGGTATATAGAACATTATATCGTTGAAAAGCTCTAAAAATGTTCGATTTTCTGAGGTCATAGCCAACTAAGGTTCCCATTTAAAAGAAAAAGTTTGTGTTATATCTCGAAAACGAGAGCTTCACGCAATCGTGGACATGACAATCATATACTTATGTTTAGTAAGTACCTACTTATTTAGTTTTTTCGTTATATCTGATACACCTAATAAAAAAATCAATGTTTCAATGTTTTTGGAATAGTTATTAATAAATCAGTCTATTTCATGGCTACCTACGTTAAAAGTGAAAATAAGAGAGAAAAGCATCCATTACTCAGTTATTTTGTTGAATAAGTATATCGAGTATATATCGTTGAAAAGCTCTAAGAATGTCCGATTTTTTGAGGTCATAGCCAACTATGGTTTACATTCAAAAAAAGATAAGTTTGTGTCATATCTCGAAAACGAGAGCTGTCACACAAACGTGGACATGACAATCATATTCAGGATACAATTCCCTTCAATTTTGATATTTACACTTTTTTTTATAAAATCAAAAACAAAGGATCCAGGGGGATTTGACTAAATTGACAGAATTTTCAAAATATCTAGTAAGCCATGAATTTTTATAAAAATCCGAAAGTGTCATTAAATTGGGCCAGTAAATTGCGAATCTTTCCCAATTTAACCATTGCTCTATCTCCGCTAGTTTCCGAGATCCCCATAATGATCATCAAAAAAACTCACCCTGTATATAACACAGAAAACCAATTTGTTTCTTATTTAGAATTCCAACAAGAAAAATTCCTAAAGCGTTCTCCTGTAGCTCTTAATAAATGTTGGCAAGTATTGAACAGTAATAACATTGAATAAACCCACAAAGAGCCATTCATTTGTAAAGACGGGAGATGTAATTTTTCTTATTGTTCGAAACAATGTTCGATTTCATCAACATCAAAAATAAGGCTTTCCCCTCCTAAGCGTACAGACCAGAATGAATATCCATAAATCCTGTAAATAATTCAATAAGCAACTTCTCGATATTATTGGATTTTCGATGGGGTTTTTCCAATTTCCTCGGACTTTGTTGGGAAGTTTCTTTTTCGTCGGAGAAGAGTAATACTCTTTCCTTAGGCACTACCAACCGACACGGAGTTTGTAAACGGAATTTTAGTTTTTCTGCTCTTGACGTGTCAATGAGGAACTTTGTATGTGCTGTGATGTGGCAAAATTCGGAAATTTATTGATATTCGAGATTTTATAATTATCTTAAATTAGTCAACGGCTCTAGCGCGTATTTAAACCCTTCTCCCAACAACTTTATTCTATACTTTGCTTTCCCTTTTTAACACTCAAATTATTTGGGTCGTTAAACACTTTTTATGTGTTTTGTTTTGGTATTTTCTAAACTTTGGGGAATTACAACCATCTCAATCTAAGTTGGTAATTTGTTTTTACTACTTTATTGTTATGTTCTGTCTGTGAAATTTATACCTAATAGCAAGTTTTCAATATGCAGATTTTTACATATTTTTGAAATTTTAATCGATGATTCTACGCGTCGTATTAGTGGAATATTTTGTCAAACGACTTTCAAATAGGAAGAATTTAAGAATTCTACGGCATCTTTTTGATGTATGCTCAGCGATTATTCCAAAAGGGCTAAACAATTTTGATAATTTAAACTGCATTATATTAAGACATATTACATAAAAGTACCAAATGATTTTTTATAACTTGAGACTTATGTTCTGTTAATATTCATTGATTTTTAAGTTGTATTCTACAAAGATATATTCCGACTATATTTTAAATTTTTTTATAACGTTAACGTTTTTCAGAAAATCGGAATAATGCGTGCAAAAAATCTCTAAAATTAAAGATATGAAGTAAGTTTTTTTTTAGGGTTCCGTAAATACAATATAAGGATACTCTTATAATATCACTCCGGATTTCTGCCTTTGTCACATCACAGCAATTTTCTCCTAAACTACTAGACGGAAATTGTTGAAATTTGGTAGTAATGTATAGTTTGGTGACCCTAACAGGAGTACATATCCTAAAAGAAGACATTTTGATTCCAGGGGTACTTTTCGGGGGAAAATCTAAAAAAATCTACAGTTTCCCCCCTGATCCCCGAAACTACTAAGCCTAAAATTTTGGTAAAAATATGAAATATAGAACGTTGCCCGAACTTACAGAAAAAATAAGGAGAAACCATTAATATTAATTTTGGGGGGCAAATTATAGAATTAAATGAAAATTTAAAAATAAATATTTCATGTAATACATCAAATGAAAGGTCCCATTCTGAGGAATACAATATATTTTTTTCATATTAAAAAAATAATTAAAAAGATATTAACGAAAATATACCAAAAATTTACTCATCCCCCCCCTTATCTCTGCTGAAACTATGGACTGTAAAATTTTGCAAAAAATTAGAGGTACAAGGTCCGACCTGAAGTTTACTGGAAAAATAAGGAGAAATCTCTACTTTTAATTTTGGGGGCAAATTACAGAATTAAATGGAAAATATAAAATTAAAATTGTTTCTAAGGCATCATGTTATATATCGAATGAAAGGGCTCATTATGACGAAAACAAATACATTATTTTCCTATTTTTAAAATAAATAAATTAAAAGTATTAACAAAAATATAAAAAAGATTATCCCCCCCTTATTTCCGAAACCATGAGTTGTAAAATTTTGAAAAAAATAGAGGTATAACGCCTCACCTGAACTTTACTGGAAAAATAAGGAGAACCCCCTAATATTCTTTTTTAGGGCAAATTATAGAATTAAATGGGAAATAAAAAAATATTATTGTTTCCAACGGATCAAGTAATATATCAAATCACAGGGCTCGTTATGACGAATACAAGTATATTTTTTTTTAATTTTTTTTAAATGAATATTTTAAAATATATTTAAAAAAATTACTCATTCCCCCTTTAAACTATAAGACCTTAATTTTTTTGTTTACCCTTATTTTAAATAGATTATAAATTTTCCATAAGGTTAATAAGGAACATCATTACTATTTTCACCAATATTTTGTTTAAATCTAGTTGTCGCTTTCCTAAACAAACATTTTATTTTGAATATCATCAATACAGATCCATGAACTGAAATTTTCTGCGAAATTTAGTATCAAAGCAAAATATACTTTTAAACTTACCTCGCAAACTTCTTTGTCTTATTATCTCCTCTGAAGACTTCCATTGTCAATCAAATCATAATCTCAGATTCGTGAACAATAACCACACACATATTTTCCAACAAAGCTTAACATTTGCTACGTCATCACGTAATGAGCGCGAACAGCTTTTAAACTCGTTTGTAGTACGTTCGACTTACAAGACAGCGAAAACAAGTGACGCTAATTAACGACTTTCGATATAGCGTACAAAGTTTATAGCGCTATCAGCACTCTATCACCTACCCGTGCTCTCTTTTATTCCCGATAATTGTAAAAGTTTAATTGATTATCACCCCCCATTTCAATGCCACTTCATCTGATGAGTTTAGTTGAAACCGTGAAGCGTCTGTGCGAAATTGAAGAAAATTAATAGATATAGTCTGAATAGTTGGAAACGTAATACATTCATGCTGCTATTAAATGTTTTTGAGTTAAATGACGAAAGCATTTGCAAATGTAAGGATATTCTGGGTGTGAATGATGCTGGACTCATATATCCCACGCAGAGCTTAAAAAGTTTGTTGAAAAATCTAAAAAAGCGCTACTTCAATTTAGGAAAATAAGAAACTTTTTGACGGCTGGCAGGATTCTATTTTCAGTGCCCACACAAAAATATAAACTGTTTTCAACTATCTACAGAAGCAAATAGGCAATCTATTGCAGTATCCACCTTCCAAATTTCATTTTGATATCTCTAATTCCAGCGATATTTGCTTTTTTCCACACATTCGCCCATCACTGTATAATAAAAGGTCTAAGAATGAATTTGTGTTATTAATTTTAGTAATTTAGTATTTCCGAGCCCTGTATAGTATACCAAAACCAGGCCGATATATTTTTTCAAAATTTCATATCACGTTTGTGGTTTCATTATGCACGATATCTGAGAACGTATCGAGGTAAATTATTGCTCCCAAATTCTCAAAGAGAAACTTATTTATGGTAAACACGTTTACGTTTTTTTTTATATAGACTGCGATTACTATCATTATAAATTATCTCCCATATTGAGGTACTAAATCACGGCGTTTATCTATATTTTCAATAAGGGTTATACCCACAAATACAATAAAATACACAAAGAAAATCATTTGAAATTTCAATTTACATATGTTTCTAGATATCAGTTATTTATCTCTTTGGTATAGTTGCAAGAAATTGTTACCTCACTTTTGGCTTTCGTGTTAAGTGCTGTCAATATGCGGGGACGATAGAAATTACCGCTTCAGTTTTCGTTGTTGTTCTTCTATAAACGTTTTTAATTAATTGGGTTTGGTCTTGGGCACTCTTATTTCTCAGATACCAGTCCAACTAGATTATCAAAAATCGTATATATTCATATATATCGAGTATAAATTCCAGGAACTGTCAAATGTTCCATAATATAAACTTCTTTGTTTCCAAAAAAATTGCGATTACTATTGAATAAGATATGAAATTTAGAGTAAGTTAAGCTAAAATATTGTTTTGAAATGAATATTTGTTACAGTTTATGAATTTAGAACTTTTAAGGGCTTGGTTCTTAAGTTCAAACACAAAATTTTTACAGGGTGAGTCATTAAAATGTGCAATTTTTAAACTGACGATTTAACCTTATACAAATCTTGCAGGTTTCCGAGGTTCAGGCTGATTGAAGTTTAATTTTAGTTTTTGAATTTCTCAATAAATGTTTATGTTTTTCAAAAACTGTAGACTTTCAGGGCCAGTCTCAATTATTGAACCATAGTTTTTTAAACCATTTTGCGGTGATTCATTGGATTTTTTTGAACGTTTCATATTTATCAGGAACATTTTCAGCTGAATATATTTTAGATTTTGTGCATGTCGTTTGGAGAGTGTTGTTAAGGTGCTGGAATGTTTTATTCGCGGGGACAATAACGTGTTGCCAGGCTGTATCTTCAGAACTTTCATTTTTTTAAAAACTGGCTGAAATCTCTAATATATGAGGTTTTTGGTATTTGCAAATGCAATAGCTTGTACCGCCGATGGCTCGAACAATGAGTCGAAGAGGAACAATTGGCTCATGGGTTTTAACTAAACTATATAATTTTGTAGGTGCGAACTCAGATAACTTTATTTTTCTCTGGTCTTCAATAGATTTAGATATTCAGCTCAATTGTTGTATTAAGAATTCTCAATGTTGGTTCCTTTCCGAAAATTACTGATTTTCAAATAGAAGCTATTAAAATATTATTACAATATTCAACACCCAAATTTAAAATTTTAATATAGTGAATCTAGGAAATCATCATATTGTGGCGGGAATTCCTCCTATAATTCGTGGAAGCGGCATTTCTCCGATATTTCTGGGAATCCGAAATGTTGTCCGGTTGGAGCATCGAGGTCGGCGACTTGCTTTAATGTATTTTTCGAAGAATCTAGTCTGGTCTCGACGGCTCTCTGACGTTGAGAAGAATTCCGAGAAGAAATATATAAATACGGCGAGCTGAGGAAGCATTCATTCTGTATTCGATGGTCGTATAGTAAAGATCAGGTATGTAACATTAATTGTAAATAGTTTTGTGAATATAAATTGTATTAAAGTAGTGCAAATAAATTAGAGTGTGTTGGACTGTATTTTTAAATAAATCCAAGAACTGAACTCAACCCGAGTGTGAAAACAAAAAACATTACAATATTATAGAGTATAGAATTACCCTGTGTAACAAATAGGAATTCCAGGCACACACATTGGCAAGGTTTCGGATATTGGACAGGAATACAAACTCATATACACTTATTATATCTCAACTTTTTGATAACCTAACTGATGTTATACAAATCTTTATTAGAATCACGAGTTTATGGCTACACTGCGCTACAACTTACAGCACTCCTAGATTTATTCCAAAATTGCTCCTCGCCCATTCATTTATTTTAGCTAGATTAACAACATAGAGAATGCGAAGTACATTATGTCATCGTTTTTATTTCTACAATGCAGCTGCGCCCACCGACATCTTTAACAGTCCTTTCAGTTGCAACTCTTAACGAAGTTTATTAATTATCACGAAAAAATTCGCCACATACCGCTCATTAAAATTCTCACCATGGATTCTATTAAGTCCTGGGACTTGTTTAATTATTCTAGCGGCAGAATATTTTGTTGGGATGTTAATGAATTTATTAGATACGAGGGTGATTTTAAATTTATGAGAATTTAATCATAGCGAGCTGGGCAGATTGCTTTAGTAGCTGTTAGCTTTGGCCTATGTGACTGTTATTAGATTTACATAAAAACAAAGAAATTTAAATGAAGGACTCCTGTACCATTTACAGAATGCAAGTCGTTTGAAACATATGACAATAAAAAATTATAAAGTGACATATTTGAGTATTTTAGCTGCTGCTTTTTTTAAACACATATCTGTAAAACATTTGTATATACTTCTGCATTGTCACTTTTTAGGCTGAACCATATAGCATGTACAGATTTCCAGTGAAATGTTTCTTTTTATACAGTCGTATTTTACGTTGGAATTAAATACCATTTTGAACTTATATTAGTGGATTGAATTGGATTGTTGTACTGATAATTTTAGATATGATTTAAAATTGATCAAAAAAAATATAGTACACCATTGAATGCTTGAAACAACATTTATAACATAAGTTGAATTACACTAACTAGATTTCGTTAAATTTGAAGAGGCGAGATGTAAGACCGACATCTAGGATTTTCGAGAGAATTAGCACACAGAGGTTCTGAATCTGGAGCCGTTCCGTGTAATTGCTGATTTCCCTTAACTCCTAGGACAGAATGTCACGATAAAATTTTCAGGTTACTTCACTTCTCAGAGATATTGAATACTCTCTTCGAGGTGTCATTCCTTTGTACGCAAGTCAATATATATAATATATATTGTTTCTGGTTAGGGAACCTTCATCAGTTCGAACATTTCTTTATGTATCAAATACATAAAGAAGTGTTCGAGAGGACATTCAACTGTGTGAAGCGCAACTGATGAAGGTTCCCTAACCAGAAACAATATATATTATATATATTGTCTTGCGTACAAAGGAATGACACCTCGAAGAGAGTATTACACTAACTAGGTTAGCAACTTTTCGGAATAATCCTCATATCCCGACATCTGCACAATAATGTCAAGCTATTTTTAATTCGGGCAAGCTTCTTGTACAAGTCTTCTAAGCCCCTAAAAGCATTGGTTACAGCAGTCCCATCGCTAATTTCTAGATGTTTTATGAAAGATAATTGTGGCATCTCTTGCATGTATTTTTTGGGAATCACACCAAAGTTTCTTGAAAGTGTGTATATTCCAAATAGTCCAAACGTTTCAAGGCCTAAATCAGACCCCGTTTTCAATGGTAATAGCTTAACACAAGGGACTTAGAAGTCTTATACATGTACCTTGCCCGAACCAAAAATAGATTAGCAATGTTGTGTAGCTGTTGGACCGACAGTATTAAGTTAAGTTCGACTGATGTAATCGTTTGAACTGCTTCCAAAATCAAGTTGTGTAATTCTCCCTCCATTTGAAGATTCCAAAGTTTTTGAGATAAAATCCAGAGGAGTCAGGTCCAGCAATCGTACAGTTCACGAAACAGGTAAATACGTACCTATCCAACTTTGTGAATATCTATTTGATACATATTGTAAACAATTCTCGAATTATTAACTGGGTCTGTATAGTAAAACTTAAAGCTATTGATTTCTGTTAGTTATTATTATCGAATCGTTATTAAAATTCTAATCAATGGTAAAAAAGGGTTTAGTTTACCCCTCTGATATTGAAACCAAATTTTTATTTATACATCAATAAAACAATCGTTTTTTTTTCTAACTGACCATTATGTTTCTTGTACGATTTATTTTTTTACATTTACATAATCAAAAAATGTTTTTCGAACAGTCATTGCCGAACTATTCTTGAAAATTTCTTTAAACATGCTAATATATTTAAATTATTGTAAGTTATCTAAAACAACATATTTCAGAGTTCAAATGGCATTAATCGAATTAAGAATAATGAATTGAAATAAAAAATGAAACTTAAGTACCTATGATATATAACATGAAGGAAATATATTGATGGTAAGAAGTTAAATAACAAGAAGTCTGGCTTAACATAACATGGATTTTAAAATAGGGAACTAGAAGATTTAGATGGTAAATGTGATATCAGACATTAAAATAACATGCATAGGTATCGAGGTAATGTTCTTAGGATAATCTCGAACAGGAATTAATGATTGGTAGACACATTATACCAATATGAGCACAAAGTTGTATGCTTTTTTCTATGGAGATCCGAAAACCCTAAAAACATGAGTATTAAGTTTTAAAATTTTTCAATTTAGTTATAACATAAACATCCGTCCAACTTATTAACTAAATCTCCTCACTAATCATAAAATCCTGCGAAATATATCGTAAACAAGAAACTGGTAATGATGCAATAAAGGTTTTTCTCTTCAAGATATCCTTATAAAACAGGAGAGATTAATTTTTCACAAGACATTTTACCTTTACGGTGTCTTTATGTCGATGTCTTGACTTTATGGCATATTTGCTCTGTATTATTATAAATGTTCATTTGGATATACATAAAAAATGAATATTTGGCATTAGATTTGATTAAAATTTAAAGTATAATTAGTTTGTTTCAAGAAAAAAGTCCAATTAAAGGTAAACTCACTAGAAATAACAACAGAGCGCAAACTTATAATAGATAACATCTTGATGTAGACAGTCTGAGAGCAACTCAAGTGCTAAAAACTGTAGCCTTCACCTTTGAAATGAGCCACATTAGCAATTATGTATATCTAACACCATTAATTTACATTTTTTTTTAAATTGCCGTTGTGGCTTGTAACCCTTTCTTATGGTAATTTGAAAATGATTTGGTTGTTAGACATTTCCTTGTATTTATGTATCCATGTAATTGTGACAGCCAAAAGCAGGGTCTTCAAAGATATCTTTCATTAATATCTTTCCAAAATGTTTAACTAATATTATACAGAAAATATGAAATTAAAAAAATCTTGTTATTGTTTTTGTAATAGTCCAGATATAAATTGATTACAAAAGTTTCATAGAATGCTATCAAAAAATGTTGATTAACATATTATATCTAATGAAACCTATTCTAACTACACCTCTGAAAGTGGCCGTTGCTATAGGGTAGATGCCAGTTTACCGTTTACTTGAAAGTGTGATTGAACATGGATTAACACTATCTGAAATGGCATATATTTTGTTATTTTAGTCAAAGATTTGAAATTACACAAGTAAATCTACAATCCCTCAATTTCCACACTCCTTTATTTAAGAAACTCAAATACAACTAATAAATAAACAGCAGGCCATGGAACAAACAAGAAAGACCTTGTTATTTTTATGTATCACAAAAAGTACCACCCAATAATATTTACGGTCCAACAGATTTTTTGCGGTTATTTAAAAAAATGACTTACCAACATCAGCACTTTCAAGCTTCAATTTAAAATCTGGTACATTTTTTTGGACAAATTTTATTCCCTTATTGGTGTTCTTTAACAAATATCTGACTGCACTAAATGTTTTACCTAGATTGCCCTATATTTAGTTATTCTCCAACAATTATTGTTAATTTTTTCAAATAATTTTTTATTTTAGAATAAATTCACAGCCAAATTTGTTGACGAAATTGATCAATTTAACATTTTGGTCAGCACTTTTTGTTACAATATACATCCCCAACATAGAAGACCATTTTAAGACGTATTTCAAAATATTGAAAAAGAATGCTTCGAATTCCTAGAATTAGAATTTGTGAGCTAATCATATACACAACTATATGAATCTCACTCATAACTTTCATCATCACTTGGAGCTCTGCAGCTTCAAAGAAACGTTACAGCTTGGAAAAGGTATTTGTTGAGTTTTTAATTATTGTTGTTTTCTGAATGATACTTGTGGCATATTTTTTAATGTCTAAGTACTTCTTGGGAAATAACACCACAGTTTAAAGAAAATTGCTGTATATTCCAAACGTTTCGGGGTCTAGGTCAGACCCCGTTGTCAATGGTTAAGAAACTACGGATTAAAAAGGCACAATTCTAAGATGTAAATTAAAATATTTGACCATCTGTATTATTTGATTTCTGACGATATATATTTGGTATAAAGGATTAAGTTAACTCTAGCGTTTTGTACAATTTTCTAAATTTGAAATCGTCCTTTAGATGGTTAGGTATACACACACCCATTTATAGCAAAGCTGTCTATTGTTCCTATAGAGAAATTAACTATCACGTGATATATTTATTGTTAAAACCCATTAAGCAAAAAAACAACATTATTTCAAAGTATCCTGGCCCTGTGGTCTATTTACTAAGTTGATTTTGAATGAAAACGAATATTGAATAATAATGAAAGAAAAGTTATTGATAAAAAGCTGAAAGACTTTCCTATTTTTTGCTTTTATTATATGTTGATCTAAATTAGCAAAAAACTAATTGTAAAGCCGTTTTTTATATCTAATTAGCATATTTTCATGTACAAATTTTTGTTAATAAACTATAAAGCAAACACGTATTTATAATGAAACCAATTTTTTACCAGACATGTTTACAATACTCAAGGTAACAATTTAAACTTTTCTTTTCATACATGCATAAATTATATGTCTAATTTTTAAAGATGAGCAAATTAAAGTCGAAAGTTGCAGTCGTCTGAAGGTACCCTACAGGATATGAAATCAAGAGCCTCTGAAGCTGCGATAAGAATAAAGTTCTCTAATGAAAGTATAACTTTTAATTAAAAAAGCGTATACAAAGAATACGAATATAGACTGCAAAAATAAAATTGTTCTTTCACGACGATATTTCGGCCACAAATCTTTCGAAGTGGGACTAAAAAAATAAAAATTGTGGTGATGTGATATATCACTAGCTAAGTTGTTTTCAACATCTGAGAATCATACAATTTTTAGCTATTTCCCCATTTCATTATGTCCAGCCACCAAAAAATTAATTTTGATATCTTCAATATACAGTTTTTTTTCTTTTATCAGCCAATTCAAACTTATTTACAATCTCAGTAGTTTCTTTGTGTCAACATTTTCTTCTGCAATACTATTTACATTTTATCTTTTGATTTGAGGTTAGTTGTTTTTACTGATTATTTTGTAAATACGATATTTGTTTTCCCTACAAATATATTAAATATTTCTGATTTGTGTTAACTAAACTTTCATTCTGATCAGAAATCATATGAGTTCTCAGTTCATTAAAGTAACTGCGTGTTGAAATTTTATCGATGAGATTTTACAAAAAAGTACGATGCTAAACGGAAATCAATAGCACCTGTTATTTCTAAATTTGCATTTGATTGAATGTTTGACCCCAGAGGATCACCTTCCCTACTTGGTGTTGTTGAATGTAAATGCCTATAAGCAAAATCGGTTAGATGAAAAATTAAGCGTAACAACAACATAAACAAACGTTTTAATTAAGTAATTTCATCTACACTGGGTTTTTGAAGGTATAAACAATGATTAGCATGTTTGTATTCGTTACACACTTTCATTTCCAAACGTATTGTATAATTGTCGTTTTTAATTGTGGACTAATTATTCCAAATACGAATATGCAGAGTATTTCAAAATTTCAGAAGGTTGTAACAAATAAGACAAAAATCTATAATTAGGGAGATGTTAGATATTCAAACGCAAATTGAGTGGCGACATTTGCAGCGTTTACGGAATTTCACTGGAACTGCCTTCCCAAGTATCGAACTAATTCCTAGATTAAAAATCATGCCATACAAAATCGAAGGTTAACTGAACCTATCAAAACAAATACTTTACTAGCCTTGTAAGACTTTAGTACAGCCTATTGAAAGGGTTACGGTATATCGTTTTTAAGTAGGACCTGTCATAAGCTGCCCTACACTTCAAAATACCGAAATCACAAAAAATATATTTATTTACATCAAACATGAAATTTGTGTGATTGGACGGACATTTGAAGGTGAACTGAATATTGAGATCTAAATTAGAAGGAAAATACCATAATGTTTTTTAATTTGACTTTAATACTATTGTCATTATCTCTTTGTTACTTATTATTACAATTGAAATGTAATCGATTAGACATCATGCCTGCTTTTATGAAGAGTAAATTAATATTGCAATAAACTCCGTGGATTTAAATTAAATTTAAAACTGATGTTCACTTTCACTTTCAAGAACTATATTTACACACAAATAAATCCACTATTTATTTACAACAGCTGCTCGATACTGATACATTTCACACGGCAAATAAACTAAACTATTACTACGCAAAATGTAGAATGTCCTTTTATAATTTACATAGAATTCGCTCGTAGTTTCGAAAGTTATCTCTTAGTTAGTGGAGTGTTAGAGGTCGATACTTTTTGCCCCATCGAATAATCCGGAGAGTTGCCTTTTTTTATTATTTCAACCGGTTAATGTTTTGTTATCGTCGGAATGGCTAATGTAGGTTTCTCCATAGGCGGCGTGAAAAATAAATTTTGTAACAATATTTTTGGAACATTTTTCTTTAATCTGACGGTGTTGATTATAGAATTTCAATTGATTCCGCTTTTTTGCTGTCGAATCAATTGCCTACTTAATTCAAACGATTCCAGTGCTTGAACGATCTGTACATCTAGTATGATTAAAAAAGCAATAACAGCTTCATAAACAGATAAGAAAGATAGTGATAGACTGGGAACGCTTTGAGTATACACTGATTAAATCTGTTTGTCTGTAACAATCACGCAACAAGAAGCAAAATTGGAAGACATTATTTGCTCCAAACGAACACCACGCTGGGTGAATTCTTGGCGTACTTGGAATTATAATCAAAAAACCCAAGGAAGAATTTCTTCATATAATATACCTTATAATTTACTAGTGTCCGGATCAAAAATGCAACTGCAAAAATAATGTTACATCAGTCAATAGAGATTTTTAGGTGACACAAAAATCAACAGCAAACTGCATAAGCCATAAGGTTAAATAACAGTTTATAAGTCATAACTGACTAATTTTAACAGCAAACTCGTAAAAGTAAACTATTTGAGCCTTAAAAACCCCCAAAATATGGGGTATTTTCGTTTTTTGCTTATAGTGTAAAAAGTAGTAATCTGTTCGTAATGCCGTCCATAGAAAAATTGTAGAGAATCAGAATATCTTCAAAATGGATGCTTATAAATTTTGATCGCAGCATTTTTCATAAAGAAAAGCTGGAAAACCCAATGTAAAGTGAGTGATTTAAAAAAATTCATAACTTGGTTGTAATAACAGCTGGAACCTTAATCTTCCTGATAGCGATAGCTTATAACGTTGAGATTAATAGCGCTGAAGATCGATATTGTACGTTAAGTAAATCTTGCAGAACTGCAATTTAAATAAGTCGTAAAAATATTTTGCAGGACGTATCGTATTAACCACAATAATTTGCTCGGTAAAAAATGTTCCAATCAGGATGTGTATAAAAACTAATTAAGAAGGATTTCTTATTCTCTACAACTTGCCTGTAGACAGCATTACGATTCCTCCATTAATTTTCATCAAATAGACAAAAACAAAAGAAATTCGTATTTTTGTGGGTTTTTAATATTTAAATCGTTTTTTTTTCAACGAGATTTTTGTAAAAATCTTAGTAATAATTATCTACAAACTGTTACTGATTTGATGTTATAAGCGAATTGCTGTTGAATTTTATGTCCGAAAATGAACTAAATTTTACTCTATAAACTGATGCCACCACTTTCTTTATTTGAGCACTCGGTAGTAAGTTACACAAATATCCTTTCTTCATAATTACTTTACATTCAAACAGAAATTAATGTTATTACTCGTAACAATATTTCCACAACCGTTATTGACATTACAATTAACATTTTATTGAGTTGTTTAACAGAGCGGTTAGCCAGCCAGAGAGTATTCTCTGCTATTAATTTTACGACTCTATGTTTGTTACTTTAATGTTCATTTATCGTCTTGTCTTCTAACAATAATGAATGTCAGCATGTTGCTAGTTGAACATTCTTCGCTAATAAAATTTTATTCACATAAGACGATACTGTCGAAATATTATTAGATATAAAAAGAATAATATGTGACAAAGCTCATTACCGCCAAAACTTTGAAATTGTGGGATATTTTTATTTAAATAGTAATTGACATAGATATAACATTCTAAAATGACTTTTCAAAGCAGAGGATCCCACTCATTCACATAAGAATAGTTGAGATGGTAGTTAAAAGAGAATTTTTGCTAGCACACTTCGAAATCTGTCGTGTATAGTAGGGGTAAAGAATTCAAAGTAAAGAGGTACTTTTCCGTGAGTAAAAGTGTCCATAAAGTTGGAGAAATAAATAAGTATAATAGCAAACTAATATACAATGACAATAAATATTTATTTCGAAATCAAAATTAAGGAGAAAAAAATTAATACTAAATTTTTAGCAAAGTAATTATTAACATTTTAGTGTCTATGTGTGTAAAAAAGACATGCAAACAAGTAGAGAGAGGCAGAAAGTCATAGAATAAGAGGAGGAGTCAGATAGGGACAGACACATAAAGAGAGAGAGAGAGAGAGAGAGAGAGAGAGAGAAATGGAAGGGCAGGGGGACATAAATCTTAAAAAGCTTTCGTTTGCACAGATCAGTTTCAATGACTCCCATTTTTTCTTCTTGGAAAACGGGATTTGTATAACTGAACTAATATGGACAATACTTAATAAAAAATCATTACAGTACGAAGGCTGCCTTTTATATTTCGGGATTAGAGAATAAAAACAAATATTAATCATCCAAAATTACTTTATTGTTTTTCAAAATATTCCCCATGAAGATCTAATTTTGCATGCGTTTTGAACCAATTGTCGAAGCACTTTTTCCACTCTGATTGAGGTATCTCCAAAACATGCATTCTAAACGCAGCAACCGCTTCTTCAGGTGTCGAAAAACGTTGACCTCTCAGTTTGTTTTTTACGTACGGGAATAAAAAGAAGTCTTTTGGTGACAAGTCAGGACTATGCGGCGGATGACTCATCAAATCGATGTTTTGAGTGGTCAAAAATGCAGTTGTTTGAGCCGATGTGTGAGAGCTCGCATTGTCGTGGTGAAGAGTGATCCGTATTCGGCGGTTAGTTTTCCTCATTTCTTGGAAGACAACTGCAAACAAATGGTTGTGTACCAGAATTGACTGTTGTGCGTAGTGCTAGTGGTACGGTTGCGACATGTCCAGTTTTTCCGAAAAAACAGGCGATCATTTGCTTGGAAGTGCTTCGTGCACGAACAACTTTTGTTGGATTCGTCTCATCTTGAAACACCTATACAGTCGACTGCTGTTTACTTTCGGGCTCATACGCGTAAATCCACTATTCATGACCTGTCACTATGTCATAAACATGTTTTGAAGCACCGCGATCGTATTTCTTGAGCTTTTCTTTCGACCAATCGACACGAGTCCTTTTTTGAACGATTGACAAATTGTGTGGGATCTACGCGAACAATTTTTTTGACATTCAAATGTTTATACAATATTGAATGTATGCTGGTCCCACTAATGTGTAAGGTTGACTCAATCTCACGTTAGGTCACATGACAATCTTGCAGTATCAGTTCGCGCACAGCATGAATGGTTTCCGGAACAACAACTGTTTTTGGACGACCTACACGAAATTCGTCTTGGAGTGGAATTCACCATACCATCGATAAACAGTGGTCCTTGATGGAGTTTCATCGCCAATAATTAAATTAACTTCATCCATGCACTCTTGCTGCCTTAATCCACATCGAAAAGTTGTAAAAAATAATCGCACGAAAATGTTCACGATTTAATTCCATTTTTTGGCCGAGATGAATCCTTTAAGTTACTGTAAACAACACATAGCGCTCGTATATCAAAACGTTCTGAGTGCGTATAACCTCAAAAATGTCAAACTTTACGATAGAGTCAGTTGTCAGATTGCAACAGTAGGGTTGTCCAATCCCGAAATATAAAAGGCAGCCCTCGTAATTGTTGAAGAATTGTTTAATACTTTTTCATATATAATACCTTCATCAAGGATTAGTTAATTACCTTTTCAAGAAGGTATAATACACCGAATGCGTTCAACAGTTTTTAATTAAAAATTTGTGGAAAATTTCTGTTGAAATTTGCGTCAAGTGGTTATTGGGATCTAACACACAAATCAATAACTCTAATTATGATTTTAAGCTTTATGAATGTTAAAGTATTTCCATTTATTTATTATATTCATTTTATTAATTCAACTACTAAATTAATTTGGAGGATAAAATGCTTGCTTGTAAATAGAAAGAAAAATAAACATAACTCTTAAGTAAGTAAAATATTTGCTTTCAATTGAAAAAATAGAGTTGCCACTGCAGAAATATATTATGAATATTTAAGAGTCAAAAATGAAGGATAGTAGATGAGTATAAAACCGAATGCTTTTCTTAAGGAGGTTTTAGTTTTTGATATTCAACTATTTTAGTACTTTCACTTTTCCTCTAAAAGCCAAGATAAATAGCACCTCCAGGTGAAAATTAATATTATTTAGTGTTGCATTGAATTAACATATCGTATGGAGTTGCCACAACAGAGGGGAAGGCTAAACTCTCAGTTATACTATACCAACTAGTGGTTAAATTCTAATTACTATCATACGCCTCAAGGCCAAGCTGCCGCTAAAATTTCCTAATAGAAATACAAGGAAATAGAAAAGGGAAGTCTAAGGACAGTTCTAGAAATGTTTCTATAGATAGAGCCCCGAGTTCAAAACAAACAATAGCAGAAGACCAAGAATTCTCTTAGTCAAAGACACCAATCATGATAATGTACAAAGTCAAACGTAACATAGGCAAAATATGGAAGTTATTTTCTAGATTGACAGCCAGATAAGTATAGTCATAAGAAATTGAAAGATCAAGATCCATTTAGAAGGATAAGGAATCTAGCGTATTCTATGTACGAACTATTACAATACCTATGTAAAAGTAAGAAGCAACATCATCAAAACAATACGATAATAATACAATAACACTTTCAAAATATCCAAAATCAAAACTGTTTTAGAGACCCCAATGAAATCGCCAAAGGGCTTTGTAAATACTTAACAAGCAATTACCAGTTAACGATATAGAATTTATATACATATATAGAATGTTTTCATAATCCAAGTCTAAATTTATAACGCGGTTATTCAATTGATAGCATATTGAATAAAAAATGCACGAAATTAGGAGAATTATGTCTCTATTTTATCGATTTGATTGTTCTTGAAATTTCTGCTTCACAAATGTCAACCAAATCGATAGAACTATAACGATTTTTAAGCGAATTACCCATGAAGGATAATACATTGATTAATGAGCAGAACAATTTATATAGAGTCGTTAGCTTTATCTGTGTGTACTTTTAAACAGATAAAACAATGAAGTACATCTTAAATATGATACCTACTAACTATAAAAACAAAGTTCGGAAAAATTTATAGCAAAAGCAATCACACTAGAATGTCATCGCTAAGAACTGTAAACTTAAAGGGTGAAGTAAAGTTGCATATTCCGCATATAAAATTTCGCAAGAAAGTCAACCCGGAGCCGTTGTAGGCTCACATTTATTTAAGCGTTATATAAGTTCAAAGTTACAGTCCCTGCATTTTTATTATTGCTGGAAAGCGGAGACACTTTTGAGAGTTGGTATATATACATAACCATAGGGAAAACTGAATGACAGATCTTGTACGCCACACGAAAAATACACTAAACATTATGTTATTATTTCGCATTAAGAAGCAGTATCATAATAATTAACTAACGATATAGCAATTCCTAGATAAATCCAAAAGATACTTATTTGCATTTTTTGTCACACCCCCGATTACATAAAAACTTAAAAAACGCCAATATTAGAATTGGCGCAGTCAGTAAAATTCTTTACAGGCATTGGCGTTATCAAGGCAGAGCAAGTAAACCTGGAACACTCACCCAAAAGATGCTCAACAGTAGTAGTAGTGCTTTAGTAGCCAACATTAGTTTAGAATAAATCAGTTGAGCGATAAGATGTTCACATGTGTGTAGGTAAACAATTAAAACATAAACGTTACATATGGCTGTTTAGCGCTTGTTCAAAAATTAAGCGTTAAACCGTGGCGAATATAAATATTTTGTTTAAAAACTTGAATATATCGCAACCTATGGATTGGAGAATAAACCTATCTTTTACAATCGTGTTCCTTCAAATTTTTGTTATTGAAGTATACGTCTAGTAATTGTCTACATTCTTTACCCATACTGTCAATATTAAAAAAATATGTTATAGCATTAATAGGAGAAAGTGGGGTAATTGAGAACGGCGGGTAATTGGAAACAGCTAGATAACTAATACTCTTCCCGCACTATACTGTTCCAAACGTATTCAAAGGCTGGAGATAGTGCCACTCGTTACGTACGCCAGAGTGACTGTGAAAGGGCGCACGCGTGCAATCACAGAGAGTCGAACCATTTGTTTTGCATTTTAGCTACATTTTAGGTCGTCTGTTATACTAGATGTAAGTATCACATTTTTGGCTTGAAAGACACCATATTTTGTTACTATCTTGCATGTATTATATGTTTTGAAATCACATGGAAATTGAGTTTAACCAAAAGTGCTGCTTAGTGTAACGGCCACTTTTATGTAACTGAACTTCTTCAGGCAATTGGGAACGCCATCAGGTGGGTAATTGGGAACGTTCTCAATGACCCCTTGCGTCCTTAATTACCCATAGAACGGCTGATTGATTGTGTAAAACGACTTGGCAAACAAATCAGCCAATATGAGGTTGGAGAAATTTTTACAAAGACATACAAGACAGCTAATATAAGAAAGGCTGTCAGTGGATTTAGAGCTGCTGGAATTCATCCTATTGATCCTGACACATTTAAAGACAGCTTTGAAAATACGGCATCTCATCAGTCTCACACCAGTCAGACTCAAGAGTGTGATGTTTATGAAATTACAGCTGAGGAAGGTTCTATTCTGTTCTGTTCCTGAAAATGATTTCAGCGTTACCATCAATACCCCTCCTGTCATTTCTAAAACTAGAAGCACTTCTAAGCGGCAGAATAAGAAGCACTCCCAGAATTTATCCAGCACACCAATAAAAATTCAACTAGATTCCTGATGATGATAGCAGATACACAGCTATTGAAACGTTGTGAGATCAACCACTTCAAGACGATGGAAGTCCAAGGAAACTTCGAGGAGCAAAGTTATTTCTTTCACATGATACAGGTTAGCTTATTATAATAGTGCTTGTACTTATTAGTTCTTCGAGGGACAAATTGAAACAATAGCTATCAACCTTAGGTTAGTAGCAGCTTACATTAATGATTCTATTTCTTGTATTCAATAAAAGTAAAAATCACTTTTGAGAATAGAGTTAAGAGGTTCTTGGTACACATTTTTCATTGCTTTTTTAAATTTCATGAAATGAACCCGCGTCATTTCAACAGTTGTACAGTGTATGCTATGCTATAATTAAGGAGTATTTTGTAATCGTAATAGTAATATTCATACCAAAATAAAAACTAAATATCATCTGTTTGATATCTAATAAACCGTATTTGTATTAAAGACGTTCGATATTTAGAAATATTCCTATTTAGTCATTAAATTGCTCTAAATACTCAAAGCACTTTCGCGAGTCTTTGATCCTACACAAAGTAGCTTTCACGGTCTTATTTCCCAATAAAACGACATCAATCCCGCACCAAATGAGAGCAGTTTGGTTTCTATTTTCAGTTGGTAATGTTTCAATATCTATTTGGGTTTACCGCGTATGAGTTGGATTTACTCTTGTTGTCGTACATTTCCATGTTTTGTTATAGATATGAGCCTGCAAATGAAATAATCCAAATCCTGGAGCATAGCGGTGAAATCACGTACAAGACATTTTTAGCTCATATTGTTGGATTAGTTTACGTTTAGCTTAATATTAAATAACTTTAAATGTGTATTTAGTATGCATAAAATGATAATAATTCTAATAATAAGTACATTATTTCGTAAAGCTTTATCTTGTAAAGGTGTAGTTATGGAAATATTTAATAAATTACCAGCCTAGAATATTCCAAATACTCGTTCTTCCATTTTTCAGGCATATAAATATTAAAAGTATCTTATAGCAGAACCGTACCTAAAGATAGCTTCCGTATAATTCCAGTTGTATTCAATCCGCTGGCCGTAAAACTTAATTACTACGGAGTTAGAGGATCTTCATTATCCATATTTAAAACTTGACAAACCACTTTCAAGCCGCCGCTTATAATGATTCTAGGTCTGAATTTAGATCTGTAAAATACGGTGTTCCTCTAGGTTCCATCCTTGGACCCATATTTTTCATTATTAACATCAAAGATTTGCCAAATTTTATTCATCCATATAAATTTGTGATATTTGCAGATGATACGAGCTTTGTGTATTACTGATACAGGTAGCTAAAGTTGCTGGGTATTCATCTAGACCACTTAAGAAGCAGATTATCGAGTTCACTCTTTCTACTTCGTCATCTACAAAATATTGCAGAGTTTAATACCATAAGATCTATATATTTCACTCTTATATTAGTTATGGAATTATGATCTGGGGAAATTCATCAAATGCTGTTGTAATATTAAGGTGACAAAAAAGAGCAGTAAGAATACTGGCTAAAGCTGGAGTTCGTGAAGCATTATTTCAGAGTTTCCACATCTTACCATTGCCTTCCCTTTATTTGTTTCACGTTCTCCTTGAGATACACATGAACATCAATGTTCTGACTAAACATTCTGATGTGACTCAATATCATACAATAAATGAAAAAAATATTCGAATAAACCGTTTTCGATTAAATAAGGCTATGACTCACAAAACTACAATATTTATAATATTTTGCCAGAAAAAATACAAATTTTGAGCATAAGTAAATTTAGAAAGAGTGTGAAGCACTACTTACTAAAGTTGATGATTACATGAACTACAAAATGTGCTCCATGAATTTTAGTGTCTAATTTTAATTGTTTTAACATGTAGTACCTGGGTGACCGAGCTTCACTCGTAAATTCAAGGTTTTATCATAAACGTACATATATCCAAATAACCGGACATTTGCTATGTAAACTAATTTAAACTCCCTAACATAATATTTTTTCTTACATTTCTTATTTACATGGTGTTACTACAATTCAACTCCCCCCTATATTTCAACCACCCTATATATACAACTTCTTATGAAAAACCTATCCAAACATTTTTTTCTAACATTTTTTTAATCACGCTACAATTCCATTCGATTCCATATTCCAACAACCCTGTATATGGACCGCTTTTGGCCATTCTACAAACACTTTTCTTTCCAAATTCTTTCATTTATATTCTAACATTTTTGTAAACACTTTGTATGCCTATAATTCCGCTCCACCCTATATATGCAACTTTTTACAGGCTACCTAATATAACATATTTTAAATCACACTGTATAACTATAGTTTCACACCACCATATGTTTTAACTACCCTGTATATGCATTTGTTTATGGCCACCTATTGTAATTTTTTTGAACTACCATGTATAATTATAATTCCAGTACATCCTATATTGCAACCACCCTATAAATGCAAATGCTAATAAACTATTAACATTTTTTTAGCGACCTGCATAACAATACTTTTACTCCGCTCTGTACGTCAGCTATCATTAATTTCCAACTGCTTATGAGGTACCCTACACAATTATTTTTTATCTTTTTTTTCAGTAATACTATAATTCCATTTGACGCTATATTTTAATCATCCTGCATATCAACTCTTATGGACCATCTAACATATTTTGTTAGACCCTGTATAATTATAATTTTACAGCACCAATTCATATTATATGCATCAAACTAACATGTGAAATTATGAGATCTTACTCATCCAAAAATTGCCTACCATGCCAATTTGTTCACCTTGAAAACTTGAAATAAAAATGTAATGCTAAGAAAATAAGACGGAGGCATAAAATAGTTACATGTTCGGAACATACAGATACAATATTATAATTCCAGTACATCCTATATTGCAACCACCCTGTAAATGCAAATGCTAATAAGCTATCCTATAGGTATAACATTCTATTAACATTTTTTTTAGCGACCCTGCATAACAATACTTTTACTTCGCCCTGTATGTCAGCTATCCTTAATTTCAAACTGCTTACGGGGTACCCTATAAAATTGTTTTTTCTCGCTTTTTTTCTAACTATACTAAAATTCCATTTGACGCTATATTTTAGTCATATCCTGCACAGCAGCTCTTATGGACCATCTAACATATTTTGAAAGACCCTGTATAATTATAATTTTACACCACCAATTCATATTATATGCGAAATCATGAGATCTTACTCATCCAAAAATTGCCCTCCGTTCTAATTTTTTCACTTTGAAAACTTTAAATGTCTAGGTATAAAGATATAATGCTAGGAAAATATGACGGAGGCATAAAATAGTTACATGTTCGGACCATACAAACACAGAACACACAGAATGTTTAAAGAAGTTTCACTTTCAAATAGGTCACCATATCACCGTGTATTTAAAGAATTTTTACAGCAGGAGTCACTCTTACTTAGGTTACCAAATTACTGTGTATTGAACGCCTTGACATTACAAAGCAGCCGCCTTGATTGTCAAACTGTAAATAAATTTTTAAATAATTTAATTGCACGTATTATAGACATTGTATTTTTGAACTGTTACAAACATTGTTCAATACGTTCCGTAGTCAAATAAAGAAATCTAAACGTGGCTATTGAACTAATGAAATTGTTTCTTTCGGTTCCTAGTTAATATTTTCATTTTATTATTATTGTTATATTCTTCTTTGTCTTTTATGTAATTTGCGCAATTGTTTGCAGCGATGTTTTTTTTTTAATTTCTATATGTTCGTATCAAGCGCTTGTTTTGCAAGTCCGCGGTTTATTAAATCCTGCATTTCATGTCTTCTAATTTCATTGAACTTATTTCTGTCCCTTTGAGTGTACTCGGCTTTGTAATTTTCGTTATATTATTGAAAAAATCGTCTTTGTTCTTTTGTTCTGGGCTATTATCTTTGTATTATTTGCGTGAAATATTACTTCATTGCTTGGAATGCTCTTATTTGTTGTCCTAGGTTAGTTCATTTGTCCTATCTTTTGAATAAATTAAAACCCATAACTATATGCAGGAGTTGGGGGGATTTTGCAGTCCCTTGATCTAATTCTATTATTATTATTGTTCATTGCCTAAAAATATACAATTTCTAGCTATTGATTGAGCAACTGATTTTAGAAAAAAATCCCAAATCCCCAGAGAAAAAATCCTCTAAATGTACATTATTTAAATTCGTATTCACACAAACCCTAAAAGGCGAAATTTATCAAGTATCAAATAAGTCCCGACGTATCACCACGAAATTCGACAACAACTCATTTCCACCAAATTTTCCGCTTAACGAATTGCGAGATTCTTTACAAAAGATCGTCTTCATCCCTCTCACGTCCTAGGTTGATTCAACAAACTCACATGTCCGAGCCGGCTCACCCGTCGAGCCGTAATAATGAAATTTATGGAAATGTATTCCGTTTTTCTTCACTCCAGATATGCCTGAAGTATATCCAGATCAAACATTCGATTGGGCAGACAAACTGTATGCAAATCGTATGTGTGTAATAGAGCTAAGTGTGCGCGAGAATATACCTATTAGAATTTCTAATTAACAATCTCTCTATGTTCGACTTTCTTTCTTTTTTTTGTGTGTTATACTCGAACGGTTTGTTATGGATGCAAATAGTTAAAAAGCTGCCGGCGTCCTGGTCTCTGTGTTATCAGGAACTAGAGATTAACATATTTTAGAACTGTTCAAAAAAATGGGTCATATCTCCTTACAGCATTTACGAAATAATATCAATTTAGAATAAATTATTTATATATTAGGAAATAAGCACAAAAATAGACCTCATTATCGATTTTTTTTGCTGTAAGGCGGAGATGTTGTTGTTTGCATTTGAATCGTAAGAGTTTTTCACCATGTGTTAATAAATTTTGAATATTAGTAACGATGTATATGAAAACGGTATTTTATAAAGTGCAAATCAAACTGGTGTTTAACGAAAAATGTATAACACGGTAAACCATGAAGTAAACGAGTTAGATTTTGGTATTCGGGGAATTTTAGAATTGATGAACATGAATATCATTGGTGGCTTTAGTGTACAAGGTACTGAGGAGGACTGGTCATGGTCATTGGGTCTTATCTGGCCCAATCAGCGTCCTCGTACCTGGAGGTTGGTTGCCGGTGATGCGTAGCGGCAGAGGCCGAAACAGAGCACTCCAAATATTTTTAATTTGGACGCTGGGCTCACTAATTATATTTTCGTTCGAGATTATATATGATGTCTCTATGAATTTTCTTTTGTAGCAGTGCTCCTCCTTGCGAATTGCTTTAGCCTGGTCCCATTTGATATTATGGTGTTCGGTCCATGCGTGATTAGCCCTTTGAGTAGCTGTACGGTGCTCCTTAATCCTGGTGTCCAGCGGTCGCTTTGTCTCTCCAATGTAAAGATTGCCACATCCATACTATATGCTGTATATACAGTTCTTTGGGATTGCTGGTGCGTCAGGTCTCGTTCTTGTTATCATGCTCCTCAAGGTGTTGTTGCTTTTGAAGGTCACTTTGATTCCATAGCTGTGTGCAATTCTTCTAAGTTTCTCCGACAAGCCTTTAGTATACGGTAATATTAGAGTTGCTACCGTGATGTCCTCTTCCTGCCTAGACTAACGCTGTAAACTACCTTTAGCACACTCCGTTTTAGGAAACCAAATGTAAGTACCTGATGACTACAGGCAGATTAATACTCAGTTGGCAGATAGATATCAATTCAGGATGTAGTTTATAGAAACTGCAAAAAAAAGTTGCCCGTTGTACAATTTCTTCAATGATAGATGCATTCAAACGGCATTGGAAGACAGAATAGTTGCAACTACAGACTTGGTTATAGGGAGAGTACAAAAATGTTTGGACTCCAACAGACTGGAGGTGTAAACTTAAAGAAAATTTGTTGATCAGTATAAAGATGATGCATTTAATATTATGAGCCGGTAAGACAGTCTGTGGTGAGGAAACATTCAATAGAAGAAATATCTTCGGCTAAATCTGAAGTCAGAGATAAACAAGACGAAGAAGGCAACACCAACGACGACTGAAATATTAATTGTTAAAACATAATTGTAAGAAAAAGAATATTTTTTAAGAACAGTAAAATTTTTTATAATTGACTTATAATTAGAGTATGATAGTGATAAAATTGTAATTTTCAGAAATTTTGGATCAAAACTTTGATCCGAAACCTTCACTGTATATTTCAAGTAAATAATTGAGACTCAAATGATACTCATCATCAAAATTCAAGCTTTTAAAAAACACCGTTTGTTGCGTTCCCGGAATTTGTTTAGTGTATTGTTTAAAATTGATTGAATTACTTTTGCATCTTTTTCAAAACCTTCTGTCGCGCTAATGCTAATTTTAATTGTTTTTTGCGTGTAAAATAAAGACAGTATTCGTGATTCCTGTATTGACCGAGCTACGGACGCTTCTGATTCCGTCTTAAGACGGCCGCTGTTTGTTGTTATTGTGTTGCGATTTCGCGAGTTATAATTCCGGTCATAACAACCGCTAAATCGCTTTCATTTTTCTCTTTTGTGTTAACAAAAGCGCATCATTTGTTTGTTAAACCCGCATTTTTTGTTTGCTCAATCAATTAACATTACGTCGCTATTTTTTGTGT
This sequence comes from Octodonta nipae, assembly GCA_034190945.1. NCBI lineage: Eukaryota > Metazoa > Arthropoda > Insecta > Coleoptera > Chrysomelidae > Octodonta > Octodonta nipae. The sequence continues at coordinate 1,094,485 of CM067219.1, forward strand.
AAAGTGTCGTCCAGACAAAGCTCTAAAATAATTCCTGTCGCTGCGGGGCTAGCCTCTGAAAAAAGAAGAACCAAGAAAACACCACCTGCAGAGTTTCGACTTAAAAGGTTAACTTAAGGATTAACTTTTATTTGGTGATTTCATTTACGCGACGGCACGTGTTTTATTGATTGTTCCGCTAAAGGTCCTTCGTCAATTACATACTTGAAATGAACCAGCATTGAACTAAAACCGCAACACCTAAATCATATATATATATTTTGGATATTACATGTAATGTGCCATCGAAGACATTACACCGTTGTTTTCGAGTTACGATTGCACAAATCCAAATATCTTTCCAGCATAGTCATATTATTTTTTAGCGACCTCAAATACCTTGGTGATGGCAAATTTTGAGCAAATATTAGAACGAATTTTCATAAAGCTCCAGAAGACGACGTTGAACCAATCATCCTGAGTACCGGGTACTCCTTGTCCATTGCCGAAGTCACACTTGGGTTCTACAAGTCTAAAACCTCATGGTAATAAAATTTTATTTATCAACTATCACTTCCAAATGCACTTTTTTCTGAAAAAATAATATCTGACTTCAAAATATAATGAAAAAGTTGAAAATTATTAAAGAACATAACACTATACAATACATTAATGTATAAAAACACACTTTGCAGCCTATCACGAAATCTTTATTTAAAACAGTCATCTGCATGGAGTAAACCATGGTTTTTAATGCCATTGGGACACACCGAAAGTTCCAAAAAATTGTTAATACAATACAAAGTAAATTCACAATAAACGCTGCTCATTTTGTACAAATTAATTACCTACCTATCAAGTATATTTTTAAAGTAAGCTTCAAGCAAACCTAAACTCCTGCATAGTTCATCAACTTGATTGTTACTTGGTTATTATTTTATAGTTGGTTAGAGACTGAAACCTAATAAAAAAACATATATGAAAGAATATTGAAACTTTTAGAACCTTAAGGATCACCACAAGTTCGTTAAAGGTACCTACCATTCTGGGACAATAAAGAAAAAAATGGAGGTGTGAACTGGGTTCCTTCCCACCTTCAAAGCTCCTCAACAATCGAGTAAATATTTAATAAATTGTGATGTGTATCTTATTTTTAAATTTTCAAATTGCGCCTGGTTTTAGTCACAACAATTTACTAAGGGCTGTTTATAAAAACTGCGAATTATCGTCAAAACTTACGCCTACATATAACGTTTGGATTGGTCACCTGCAAAAACTAATCCCACAATGTCAAGCTCAAACTGAATGTCAGTTTTGAAATGTGTTTAAACTTATTATAATGTCCCCCAACTGAATAAATCCTATATACAGATATATATCCACATATTTAGAACTATATCATTCAACGTATGACAGCCGTTTCGAACCAGGAGTTCTCGTCAGATACGCTTCCTTGAATGACAAGTTCTAAAGTGAAATACTTGGATGTTATACACATCAGTAAGACAACAGTCAGTGTATTGAACCTAATAGATGTCGGTGACATCTACCGTCTATTGAGTAATTTAAGTATATGAAGGCATACTATGCTATAACATATACCATACTCTTGACAGATGGTTCGAGTGTTTTATATAAAAACACATAAGTAAATATATATACAGATATATATCCACATATTTAGAACTATATCATTCAACGTATGACAGCCGTTTCGAACCAGGAGTTCTCGTCAGATACGCTTCCTTGAATGACAAGTTCTAAAGTGAAATACTTGGATGTTATACACATCAGTAAGACAACAGTCAGTGTATTGAACCTAATAGATGTCGGTGACATCTACCGTCTATTGAGTAATTTAAGTATATGAAGGCATACTATGCTATAACATATACCATACTCTTGACAGATGGTTCGAGTGTTTTATATAAAAACACATAAGTAAATATATATACAGATATATATCCACATATTTAGAACTATATCATTCAACGTATGACAGCCGTTTCGAACCAGGAGTTCTCGTCAGATACGCTTCCTTGAATGACAAGTTTTAGAACTTGTCATTCAAGGAAGCCTTCATATACTTAAATTACTTAATAGACGGTAGATGTCACCGACATCTATTAGGTTCAATACACTGACTGTTGAATAAATCCTGTTATAGGTTTGGTTATTATCAATGCAAGTACATTACATTCCACTTAAATTAAAGTATGCTAATTCTGTTTTAGTATAAATTTCATGGTATATAACATAAGCAAGTTAAACCTATAGATATTCGTAACACAGATTACTGTTATATCATTGTTAGTTGTGGGTTTAATATTATTATTAAAATTGAGCAAAGCCATTACCACCATATTTACAAACCATTAACTGCATAAATTATTTAAATGTTTATTATAATCCTGTAACTACATTTATCCACTTAGGGAGATAATTGCACAATTTCGATGTCAAATAGTTGCTTTCTAATCGAAATTTGTAATTTTTCACACTATAAAACGCATTAGGGGTAAAAGCTATGTACTAACATAAATTGAAAATTTTCGAAAATTAATAATAATATCAATAGAGATAATTAAGGACAGTGGGGAGCTTTCAAAATCCTTTTGATATTCACTTTATTTGGGGTTAATAAGTTTATGCGCTAAACTACTCCGTGCAACCCAATTTTTAGGCAAGCCATACAATATTCTGAAAATAAACATCAATATTCATCATTATGGGAAATATGGGGAAGGTAAAACCAATCTACTTTATTCATGAGACTAAAAATCTCAATTCGGATAAATGAAGATAATAACTAATCAGTTAGTTCAACAATTCAAGTTCAGTTCTATCACAACTACATCCATTAAAAATTACTATGGGATGTAGGAATTTAATATTATATTAAAATAAACACACTATTACAATAGTAAATAAATTTAAGTGAAAATTACACCAGTGTGTTTATTTTAATATAATATTAAAATGAATTTTCATCAAGTAAAGACTGAAACTATCATCAGTGTAGGTTTAAAAAAAGGCTTTGGACATGATGGACCATACCCACAGTACAGCGATTACAGATGAATTAAAAAGATCAGATAGTTTACTCTTGGTTTGCATTCAACCCGAAAGAAAAAAATGTATGCCAATTTTTTTCAGGATATGTAGTATCATCCAGACTATTAAGTCTGTCTCGCATAGAAAGATTGAACTCCATGAACTCTAATTTCAAACTCAAAAATAAAAATGTTCAAATTTTTAATAAAGATGATTTGATTATTGGACCCATTTACACAAAAAATATTGTCGTACAATTCAATAGACCAATCGTTAATATTTTATACAACTGTTCTGTCTTTTTTTTTTGTAGATTTTTGTTACAGTAAAATGTAATTTATTCCTTAACAATTATCACTTATGGTTCCTCGGTCTTTCATTTAACAACTTTCTTAAATACTAACCTTAGAAAAGATATTGTCACAAAGTGATATTTTCTAATAACTATGTGACCTCAATTCATTTCCATCCAATGCTATTTTCAGCCGTGAGCTTTTATGTCATGTAGCTTCATTCAAGTCAGCTCTTTTATTACAGTTCGCCTACATGGGAGTCGTTCTACAGGTTCTTCGTTTTCCATCCTCTATAAATCTAATAATATTCGAAGTCCGACAATATATTTCGTATTATCTCCCGAGCTCACTGTCAAACATATCTTTGGCTTCAGCATTTATTCCAAAGATTTCTCTAAATCAGTCCTTAATTAAGAACAGCAGCTTTGCGAGCGTATACCAAACATTTCACCACCAACTTGAATAACATCTATTTTTTTCTAATCAAAAATAAGAATGAGTGTAATGATAACATTAGTTTTTGATAAATGACTTCAATAGTGGCTGAAATACGTTTTCTTCTTCTGTAAATTCTGTTGAGAATGAGAATACTAAACAGTACAGTATCAGATAAATTTGCAATACCAATCCAATGCAATACCAAATCAGATTATATTTCTATAATATTGTCCTTTGCTGGTAGCCTATATTTTTGAAATTTCTTTTAATAAAATGTCAAATATGTATTTATGATTTGAATTCGCTGCGATTTAAGTGTTCAAAAATGCATATTTTGATATAGTTTTCTCCTGAGCCTCTATTTTTTAGTTTAACGATTTTCGTTGACCTGCCATGTCACGATATTTAACACCTTCTTACTTAAAAATACAATCTACGACACCAATCCTAAGCTAACGTTCTAGATGCCATTTTAAACTTGCTGAAAATATAATGTAGTGGTTTGCAAGCCAGCCAGAGCTTCACAGTCTGCTATTGTATTCCACAAAGGATTATTTTTAATAAAAATTAAAAAAACAGCCAACGTAAATAAAGAGAAGATACCTGGGTTACCAAGGTTCACTCATAATTGCAACATTTTATCAATAATGTGTGGGTACAATGATTCAAATAATTGTGCGTTTGACACGTAAACCTAATTTTTTTCAGCATAAAATGAGTCAAATTAGTATTTTTTTGTCACTTATAAAAAGGACCGTTTACCTAAAAAAGAATAATACCAGATTTATTTTAATTATTTATGTTAGGTCATAGCCGAACATTAAAAGTTTTTAAAAAATATTTATTTTATTGAACTGAAAGTTTAAACATTGAAGATTAAAATATACTTGGTGACTACTGTTCTAGAACGAGAAGTGGAACGAGAAGTGACCAAGCTTACATGTTTGGAAGTATTCATAACATCTGAAAAAAATTACAATTTAGCAGAAAGATAAGCTCGTGCAGGTGGCTGCTGAAAAGTCATTTTAATGAACAAGTCTTTGTTTTCTATTTCCTGTTGCTCACGAGGTTACCTTGGAAATCATATCAATTTTCATGTAAGCTTTGACATTGTTTACTACGAACTTGACTTTGAATACAAAACAATGAAGCCTCTATTCTAATGAATCGTAACATTTACATTTGCAGAGCTTAAAAACTTCCAGATATAAAAATGTAAAAATGCATTGATTGAAATACAGTGATGGACAAATGTGTTGAACCAAGCAATTATCTCTGGAATTATTTGGAAGGTGGATACTGCAGTAGATTTCCTATTTGTTTTTACAATTTTGAACTTTCTGTTTTACCGGAAGTAATGTCGAATTTAAAATTTGCAATGAAACACCCTGTAGTATTTTAGTTTCTGACGAAACATTTTATTGCGAATACAAAAATATCGGGTTTGATATTGTTTACTTCAATACCTATCGAGATATTAACAGAAAAGTAATTAAGGAAAGGAAAAATCTAATATCCATTAAAGAAATACATAATCATAATTATTAACTAAATCTAAGTGATTTTCAAAACATTGAAACTTAATAACTTAACTAAACTTAATGTATTAGATGTTCAAACTGAGCACCGTTTACTTCTTGACAATAAGCAAGTCGGTTTTAAAATTTTCTAGTAACATTAGCTATTACTTCTGGTGATGAAATGTCCTATCTAAATGATCTCGAACAATGTGAGCGTAATGGGGTGGTGCTCCATCCTGCTGAAACCAGATATTATTTGGTAATTGTCCATTTACCTGCAATACCGGAATAACTTGTGTCTCCAAGAGCTGTAACTACCTATCTCCGTTTAAAGTTTCTTGTAGGAAGAAGGGTCCCACGATTCTGTTGTTATAAATGCCGGCCCAAACGTTCAATTTTTGGGGATGTTGTGTATGAGCCTCTTGTACCCAATTATGACAGTTATGTCGATTAACCGTACCATTTAAACAAAATGTAGGCTCGTCTGAAAACACCACATATCTTATAAAATTATTATCACGGTTACAAATATCCATCATCGTTTCACAAAATTGCAAACGTCTGTCGAAATCGTCTTCGGAGAGTTCTTGAACGAGGCGAATTTTGTACGGATGATATTTTTCTCGCCTTAATATCCTTCCTACTGAACGACGGCTAATTCCATACATATTGGCGAGGTCGGTAGTGGATAAGTGAGGATTTTCTTCCAAAGATTTAGAAACCTTTTGAGCTACACCTTCATTACTTGCACTTTTTAACCGTCCACTTTTTGGTAAATTGCTAACTGTTCCACTTGTGTCGTACCTTCGCAAAGTTTTTGTCACTTCTGAACGGGATAATTGTGTATTCGGATGAACAATGTTAAAAAGGTCACAAACTTCTTGATGCGTCCTTTTCTTCTACCCATACCCAATCATCATTAATATTTCTATTTTTTCTCTGTCACTTAATTCGGCTATTTTACGATCAAATTAAAACAGTACAATCTTTTTACGTTCAAATAAAAAAAAACTAATAACTTATTTTGACAACTACTGTCACTTCTGCAATAAATTTCATGAACTACTAAACTTGATTCAGATTTAATTTGCGCCTGATTTAAACAAACGCACGTGTATTTGACTATGGAACAAGCAGTGCTGTTGGCTGTGACGGTATAATGCAACCGATTGGCCAATAGAAATACAATTCCTTACCGAGCGGTTTGTTTATATCGGGCGTAAATGAAATCTGAACCGAGTTTAGCTACCATCGAATTTTTCCTTTCCTTAGTTACTTTTCTGTTAATATCTCGGTAGGTATTGAAGTAAACTATATCAAACCTGATATTCTTGTATTCGCAATAAAATGTTTCATCAGAAACTAAAATACTATACAGGGTGTTTCATTGCAAATTTTAAAATCGACATACTTCCGGTAAAACAGGAAGTTCAAAATTGTAAAAAAAATTGGAAACAAATAGGCAATCTACTGCAGTATCCACCTTCCAAATTTCATTTTGATATCTCTAATAATTCCAGAGATATTTACTTGGTTCCACACATTTGCCCATCACTGTATATGAAATAATAGTAATGTCTTAATACACTTAGATTAAAATATTTTAAAACCTTTCATAGATTTCACATACTTACTCGAGGTCAATAACGGCAAAAAGGTCGCAAGTGCGCTATACTCAATCACAAAATAGAAACGAACTATTACAACAAAGTAAAAAATTGGTTAAACAGTTTGTGAGGTTGTCCAGAAAGCAATTTGGGAGATGTTGAAATCATTAATTCAAAGAATAGTGCTCAAGCCACAAATAAAGTCATGTCTTATCCTTAACAAACTAGCTTTTGGCCAATCTAAAAGAACCTGTAGTAGAATGTTCTATTTAGTGTTTAGATTAAAAGCTTTTATAGTGATCTAAACAACAGTGAGTTCGCATAATTCCTAAGCATTCGATAAAGATTTGTTGAATTTGTGTAAATCATCAACATCGAGTAGAGTCTTGAAGATGATTTAAACTCTTTAGTCGTATGAAGAAAGAACAGAAAGAACTTTAGCTCATTGCTTTTATGGGAGGATTCAAAATAGTGTGGATTATCTCTTTGTGGGGATTTAAATGTATGCACTTTTTGTATTTTTCATGTCAATGTTTTAAATTGGGTACTATTTTCTTGAAAAACCGAAGGACATTTAATATTCATGCGAAAATCTGTGTGTGACTTAAGTTGACGTGATCCAGGTAGGATTAAGAATAATAAAAATGATTCTTATGTTACTTATCCTTTCACTTATGGTAACAAAGGAGACTATGTGAAAAATATTATTTCATCCTAGAGACTTCTGACAAGTAAGTGAATAAGTACAAAATTGAAACCCTCCGAATGAAATTCCTTTCCGACAATCCCTTTACACTTGAGGTTTGCGTTGCAGATGTTCCCGTGCAACAGACTCATACTCGTATCTCTCAGAATTATATCCTTAGACGGAGTATCACTGACCGTATTTTTGGCAATAATGGACCCCTAAGAAAATAAAACTGGTTTCTAAAAGGCTCAAGCTTCTCATTTAGAGGTATACGTGAAAATGCAGTTTGTTTTTATGAGTGATAAACTTTTAAGGGGTCTCGAAGACATAAGCGCTTTTTCTGTGAGATGACGAATCATGATGCTGAGGTACGTTGGATATTTTTTTCATTTCCGTTATACTCGAATCGTTGTCGTGGGAAGTTGAGACGAAAAGTTGACGCTGGAAGGGGATTTGCGGTTAAAAATTGACTTCTAGAAGGACAGTTGCTACTTTTGCATAAAAGTTAATGTCATTTTATATCTATTGTGTCTGGAAACTTTTGTTTTCCCTCGTGAAAAATGCTAATCGATATCAAATACCTTTCCGTTGTATTTCGAATTTACGTAGCTGGAAAAGTTGGTAACTTTCACAATAGTTACATGGATTTCCAACTCCAGTATTAGCTATTCTCTTCACTATTGGATCTCGTGAATTTGCAACAACTGTAAATGTAATGTAGATATTGAACTACTTATATGATAGGCTTTAAAGGTTTTAAAACACGTCAAATGTAAGACAATACATTGTTTCTTGGAAAAGTTGTCTTTAATTGAACTATCATCAATGGATCTTATCTTTTACATTTATTTATATGTACAGAGGTCATAAACTAAATGAAAATTTTTGAAACAGGTCAATCTTGATGCATAAAAATGCACTTTTTGATTAAAATTATTTACCTGCCCTTCAACTCTCTAGCGGTAATAACTACCTCTAAATATCAAATGGTTTAGGCTGTAAAATAATTAATCATGCCATAGAAAGAAACAAAATTTTAAGTAATTAACAATAATTACAATAAATATAGTCTAAATCATATGCTTAAACTGGGAACCGTTTATATATTGACAAAAAAATCGAGTGTTGAAATTCTTCTAGTATTTTGCAAAATCATTGCACTGATTTTATTAATATCTTGTCTTATTCGGTGTTTTAAAATCATTAAAATTAGTTGGTTTACTCTTGTAGATTTTTTTATTTTAAATAGCCCCATAATAAATCATCCAGTGAAGTCAGATCACAAGAACGGAGGGGCCAGTCATTTTATCCACGTCTTTCGATGCAACGATGTAGAAAAACTTGATTGAGGTAGAAAAAAGTTGTCTTAATTCAGGTACTAAAGCATTTTGTAAAAAATTCAAGTAGCTCGCCCCAGTTAATGTCCCTATACATGAAAAAAGAATATTTTGTGAAATGTCAGGGTCCCTTGGCATCAATTCGTAACCGTTTCACAAAATTCAAATCTACAATCAGGACCAACCTCAAAAACTCAAGGTACTATACTATTGAATAGAGAATTGAAAACCTTATTAAACACGATCACTAAATTGTATTCAGGGGTAGCTATTACCCCTAGGGGGTTAAAGCAGTGTTCATCAAATTCTGATTGAACACTCCATTTATATACAGGGTGAGTTTTTTTTATGATCAGTATGGGGATTTCGGAAACTAGCAGAGATAGAGCAATGGTTAAATTGGCAAAGATTTGCATTTTACTGGCCCAATTTAATGACACTTTCGGATTTTTGTAAAAAGTCATGGCTTACTAAATATTTTGAAAAAACGAAATTCAGTCGATTTAGTCAAATCCCTCTAGCCATTTGCTTTTGATTTTATAAAAAAAATGTAAATATCAAAATTGAAGGGAATTGTACCCCGCATATGATTGTAATGTCCTCGTTTGCGTGACAGCTCTAGTTTTCGAGATATGACACAATGGAAACCATAGTTGGCTATGATCTCAAAAAATCGAACATTTATAGAACTTTTCAACTCGATATAGTTATTCATAAAAATATCGGAGTTATGGATGCTTTTCTCTCTTATCTTCACTTTTAACGTAGTTAGCTGAAATAGATTGATTTATTCCAAAAAACATTGAACGATTTTTTTATTAGGTATATCAGATATAACGAAAAAACTAAATAAGTAGGTACTTCTACAAACTTAAGAAATTAAAGTAAATAATAATGGTTACAATTTATGTTCGAAAAGTCCACTATTGTTATTTAGACAAAAATTGCATCTTTTTAAGATTGACATTACCGCTTTACTCACAGACCGCCTATCAATTTCTTCAATTGCTTCTAATACCCTTAGGTCACCAACTGTCTCATAATTTCTTTTGTATACTTTTTTTAGCGCACCCCATAAATAGAAGTCGATAACTTTCCATTTCTTCCTATCCAAAAGTTTGGATAGATATTATCTAAGTGTTGTCTTACTAATAACGAGTTATGATCAGATGCTCCATCATGTTGCAACCACTCAATTTCTAAACGAGTTCTCAAATTCAAATTATGCAACATGTCTTGAAAGTGTATGCAATAAATGCAAGTAGCGCTCCCCAATAAGTGATTTGTCATAGATAAAAGACCCCAGAATAGTAGACCCTATGATACCACAGCAAATATTAAAACCAAATTTTATCAGGGGTCGTCTTTGTTCTACATGGAAAGGGTTTTATTTAGCCGAGATAGGCTCATTGTGTCTATTGAACATACCACAGTTAGTAAATCTAGTTTCATCTGACCATAACACCTTTAATGGCAACTGTGGATTGTCAAGGCACATGTCTCTAATCCATGAACAAAACAAAATACGTCGATGTTCGTCACCAGCATGCAAAGTTTGAGAAACTAAAAGTTTGTATGGGTGGAACTTGTGCGCTTTCAGTACCTTAACTACAATTCTTTGAGATGTGCCAGCTTCTGCCGCAATCTCACGAGTTGTTGTAGATGGATTTTGATTTACCATTGCCAAAACATTTATTTGTGCTGCTTCCCTAATTTGATTACGTTCCTTTGGTGGTTTAGTACATCCATATCTGCGTAAACTATCGTAAAGCCTCTTAAATGTACATAGAGCAAGGTGACGACGATTAAAATATCTATGAAAGTATTCCTCAGCTGCATGAACTGAATTTTTATGGCATATGATATAACATTTCATATCTCGAAAACGAGAGCTATCACGGAAACGAGGACATGATACTCATATTCGGGATACAATTTTCTTCAAATTTGATATTTACACTTTTTTTATAAAATCAAAAACAAAGGATCTAGAGGGATTTGACTAAATCGACAGAATTTCGTTTTTTTTTCAAAATATCTAGTAAGCCATGACTTTTTACAAAAATTCGAAAGTGTCATTAAATTGAGCCAGTAAAACTGCAAATCATTCCCAATTTAACCATTGCTCTATCTCCGCTAGTTTCCGAGATCCCCATACTGATCATAAAAAAATACCAATGACCTATTTTACCTTCTTCAATGCAAAATAAGTTAGGTAAACACTTCAGTTATGTACAGCAATGCTCATTAACAATATAACTTGAAAAAAAGTAAGGTTATAATTCGGAATTTGAATGGTTGTTATAGTGCCCCAGGTGTTCAAATATTGAAATCGTAAGCAAAGAAACTGAGAAACTATTTGATTATGTAAAACACAATTAAATCAATTGAACTATATGCAGTTTTATAATAGCAAATTCACAATGCGGAAGGGATGAAACGAATTTGGAGGATGTCTTTTACATTCAACATATATTTCAAGTTAGCATTTTATCTGTTTTGTTCAGCTGAATAAGCAGCTCCTTCCCCACAAAGCTAAAGAGTGTACGCCGTTATCGTATATTTTTTGTCAGCAAACAGACGTCCTGCGGATTTTCTCGGTTGTTGTATGTGAATAAATCTTTTAGAGGATACTGTATATCGTCAAGTTTTTGGTGTGTATCCCTTGTGACATATTTTACGTAAGCGAGTGACATTTAGGGAACTTTCCCAGCATTTTTTTTAAATCGGAAGAAACAAACCTTTCAATAAACAACCGTAAGTTTGGTATGAGATTATTCAAACTGCAGTTTCTGATTTTACATATAATTTGGACACTAATATTCTGTTTTGACCTCAACTTTTAACAAACTTACAAAAAAAAGAAGATTACTTATCAGCTGATTTTTTTCTATGTATGTCATTTGATTTTGTTGAAAGAATTCCTTCCTTAAGAGGATTAAATTTCATTTTGTAAATTTTGTTTAATATTATAAAATTTGTGTCTGGCGCATCCACCATATTTCGAATTTCTGTTTATTTTGTTTATTGTTCTTAAAAATACTTCAACCCAATTTGGATTATTTGAAGTAGTTGTCTCCAAAAGGGTATGCGCTGCAAAAAAATTAAAAAAACCTTCTAAATTAATCATTCTGATAAAAATATTGCGAAAACGATATAAAAAAAGGTTGTATAGAAAAACATCATCAAGTTAGACCCGAAAATTCGATGGATATAAAACATATCAGGTAACGTGATTTTGAAGTCGAATACCATCTAGACTGGCAGACCAGAAACGAGTGGAATGATCTGCGACCTATTGAATCCTATAGAGGGTGAGTTTTTGATGATCAGTATGGGTATTGTTGAAAAAACGAAATTCTGTCGATTAAGTGAAATCCCTCTAGCTCCTTTGGTTTTGATTTTATAAAAAATTGTAAATATCAAAATTGAAGTCAATTGTATCCCAAATATGATTGTCATGTCCTCGTTTGAATGACAGCTCTCGTTTTCGAGATATAACACAAACTTATCTTTTTTTGAATGGAAACCATAGTTGGCTATGACCTCAAAAGATCGTACATTTTTAGAGCTTTTGAACGATATAATAATCGATATAGTTATTCATAAAACTAACGGAGTTATGGATAATTTTCTCTCTTATTTTCATTTTTAACGTAGGTAGCTATGAAAAAGATTGTTTTCACTTTGACATTTCCTCATTTGAGAGTAATTCCATCAGTAATGCTGAACTGACAACAAGTTGTCGTGTTAAAATGGAATATTCTAACGAAGAACAACTGAATATGATGGAATGTTATATCATATGCCATAAAAATTCAGTTCGTGCAGCTGAGGAATACTTTCATAGATATTTTAATCGTTGTCAACCTGCTCTATGTACATTTAAGAGGCTTTACGATAGTTTACGCAGATATGGGTCTTTTACTAAAACACCAAAGGAACGTAATCAACCGTAATCAAATTAACGAAGCAGCACAAATAAATGTTTTGGCAATGGTAAATCAAAATCCATCTACATCAACTCGTGAGATTGCGGCAGAAGCTGGCACATCTCAACCAACTGTAGTTAAGGTACTGACAGAGCACAAGTTCCACCCGTACAAACTTTCAGTTTCTCAAACTTTGCATGTTGGTGACGAACATAGACGTATTTTGTTTTGTACCTGGTTTAGAGACATATGCCTTGACAATCCATAGTTTCCATTAAAGGTGTTATGATCAGATGAAACTAGATTTACTAACTGCGGTATGTTCAATAGACACAATTAGCATATCTGGGCTAAAGAAAACCCTTTCCAGGTAGAACAAAGACGACCCCAGATAAAATTTGGTTTTAATGTTTGGTGGGGTATCATCGGGTCTACTATTCTGGGGCTTTTATATATGACGAATCACTTACTGGGTAGCGCTACTTGTATTTCTTGCAATACACTTTTCAAGGCATGTTGCATAATTTGAATTTGAGAACTCGTTTAGAAATTGAGTGGTTCCAACATGATGGAGCACCTGCTCATAACTCGTTATTAGTAAGACAACACTTACATATTATCTTTCCAAACTCTTGGATAGGAAGAAATTGCCCACGCGAATGGCCACCCCAGTCTCCCGATTTTGCAGTTATAGACTTCTATTTATGGGGTGCGCTAAAAAACAAAGTATACAAAAGAAAGTAGGAGACAGTTGGTGACCTAAGGAAGGCGGTATTACAAGCTATTGAAGAAATTGATAGGCGGTCTGTGAGGAAAGCGGAAATGTCAATCTTAAAAAGATGCAATTTTTGTCCAAATAACAATGGTGGACTTTTCGAACATAAATTGTAACCAATATTATGTACTTTAATTTCTTAAGTTTTTAGTAAGTATCTACTTATTTAGTTTTTTCGTTATATCTGATGTACCTAATAAAAAAATCGTTCAATGTTTTTTGGAATAGTTATTAATAAATCAATCTATTTCATGGCTAACTAAGTTAAAAGTGAAAATAAGAGAGAGAAGCGTCCATAACTCCGTTATTTTTATGAATATCTATATCGAGTTTATATCGTTGGAAAGCTTTAAAAATGTCCGATTTTTTGAGGTCATAGCCAACTATGGTTTCCATTCAAAAAAGGTAAGTTTGTGTCATATCTCGAAAACGAGAGTTGTCACGCAAACGAGGACATGATAATCATATTCGGGTTACAATTCCCTTCAATTTTGATATTTACACTTTTTTTATAAAATCAAAAACAAAGGAGCTAGAGGGATTTCACTAATTCGACAGAATTTCGTTTTTTCAAAATATCTAGTAAGCCATGACTTTTTACAAAAATCCGAAAATATCATTAAATTGGGCCAGTAAAACTGCAAATATTTTACAATTTACCTATTGCTCTATCTCCGCTAGTTTCCGATATTCCCATACTGACCATCAAAAAAAAAACTCACACTGTTTATAGTTATCACAGAGCCCTCATGAGACACCTTACCCTTGCCAAAATATATACTCCCGAAATAATATTGCTACGAACAATAGCAATAATTTGAATTGGATAACATCAAATAAGTTATACATAACGCTGTAGTCCACGTTGCCTTTTCTTATCTGGAAGATCTATTAACCAACTATAACATATCACGGAACATTAAATTCAAGCAAAAACACACACATATCTAACAACGGATTACACATAGAGAATTTAAATACACATCTCCTACGCTGTATAATTTCCATGCGAATTCTAATTTCTTGAAAGGGAAGGATTAAACGATATAAACTGACCGATCCTATTAACTTCAGAATGTTGAAAATCCCCACATCGTCACAGGCCCCTATATTATTCTGCATTTTAGAGATCCTTTTGTCTTAATGTACCTGCCTATTTGTCTTTTCTGGAATTCCTCGCCAAGAATAACAGACTGTCACTACGAAAACACAAATGGTGAAGATTAAAGTTAAGCAAAAGAGAACTCATGTGGTTTCTGGACCTCTTATTCTGATTCCGGTGGTCCTGTTTCAAAGGAAACGTTTACAGAATCATCTTCTGTCCTCTGTTGTCAGTAAAGTGTGCGTGGAAGTTGCTGAGAGCTCATCACGTTACTTGTTGGGTAATAAGCGTTTGAAGTTTTGAGTTCAAGGTTGATATCATGCATGAAAGTTTTTTAAATGGAACGTATATGGACGTTTAGAGAGATAATACATAGCGTGATCTTTATTTCAATTTTAAAGCTTAGAATGTTTTTCACGTAATTCGTTTAATTCTTTATGAATTTGGATATTAAGTTAATGCTTTGAATTGCAAAAATATCTTCATCTTACATTTTCAATAATTCTGTTATTATACCGATATTGCTGGAAGGGAGATACAAATATGGAGTGGTTTTGTTAGAGAAAAGGAAAATTGAGTCACCAACCTAGAAATTAATGGCTTGATTGATAATTGAGAATCCTCTTGATGTATTTAAACATGAAAATTTCAGGGAATATCATGCTTTTATTTATTGATGAGTTTAAGTATCATTTGATAAATGCTATCAAATACAATGGAGAAAGAAAAAGAGTGGATTGAAGAGGAATTTTCATATTAATGATACCCCACAAAAAACTATTATTTACCTCACACAAACTTTCATATTGGAAAAATTAAAATTAAAGAAAAGTTAAAAAAAAGAAGTGAAAAGTGGAAGGAATATGGCAAAGCATTAAATGAAGCTGGCAAAATAAAACATTTTGCGTAAAAATAAAAAGACAGAAAATTAATAAAAATTCATAACTAGAGCAATGGTTAAATTGGGAAAGATTTGCAGTTTTACTAGCCCAATTTAATGACAATTTCGGAGAAGTCATGGCTTACTAGATATTTTGAAAAAACGAAATTCTGTAGATTTAGTCAAATCCCTATAGCTCCTTTGTTTCTGATTTTATAAAAAAAAATGTAAATATCAAAATTGAAGGGAATTGTATCCCGAATATGATTGTCATGTCCTCGTTTGGGTGACAGCTCTCGTTTTCGAGATATAACATAAATTTATCTTTTTTTGAATGGAAACCATGGTTGGCTATGATCTCAAAAAATCTGACATTTTTAGAGCTTTTCAACGATATAATACTCGATATAGTTATTTATAAAAATAACGGAGGTATGGATGCTTTTATCTCTTATTTTCACGTTTAATGTAGTTAGCCATGAAATAGATCGATTTATTAATAACTATTCCAAAAACATTGAACGATTTTTTTATTAGGTATATCAGATATAACAAAAAAACTAAATAAGTAGATACTTACTAAAAAATTAAGAAATTAAAGTACATAATAATGGTTACAATTTATGTTCGAAAAGTCCACCATTGTTATTTAGACAAAAATTGCATCTTTTTCAGATTGACATTATCGCTTTCCTCACAGACCTCCTATGAATTTCTTCAATTGCTTGTAATACCGCCTCCCGTAGGTCACCAACTGTCTCATACTTTCTTTTGTATACTTAGCGCACCCCACTTTTTTAGCGCACCCCATAAATAGAAGTCTATAACTGCCAAATCGGGAGACCAGGGTGGCCATTCGCGTGGGCCATTTCTTCCTATCCAAGAGCTTGGAAAGTATTATCTAAGTGTTGTCTTACTAATAAAGAGTTATGAGCAGGTGCTCCATCATCTTGGAACCACTCAATTTCTAAACGAGTTCTTAAATTCAAATTATGCAACATGTCATGAAAGGTGTATAGCAAGAAATACAAGTAGCGCTCCCCAGTAAATTATTCGTCATAGATAAAAGGGCCCAGAATAGTAGACCCTATGATACCACACCAAACATTAAAACTAAATTTTCCTGGGGTCGTGTTTGTTCTACATGGAAAGGGTTTTCTTTAGCTCATTGAGTCTATTGAACATACCGCAGTTAGTAAATCTAGTTTCATCTGACCATAACACCATTAATGGAAACTGTGGATTGTCAATGAACATGTCTCTAAACCATGTACAAAACAAAATACGTCGAAGTTCGTCACCAGCATGCAAAGTTTGAGAAACTGAGAGTTTGTAGGGGTGGTACTTGTGCGCTTTCAGTACCTTAACTACAGTTCGTTGAGATGTGCCAGCTTCTGCAGCAATCTCATGAGTTGATGTAGATGGATTTTGATTTATCATTGCCAAAATATTTATTTCTGCTGCTTCGTTAATTTGATTACGTTCCTTTGGTGGTTTAGTAAAAGATCCATATATGCGTAAACTATCGTAAAGCCTCTTAAATGTACATAGAGCAGGTTGACGTCGAACTGAATTTTTATGCCATATGATATAACATTCCACCATATTTAGTTTTTCTCTGTTAGAATATTCCATTTTATCACGAAAACTTGTTAATATCGACTGTCAGTTCAGCACTACTAATGAAATTATTCTCTAATGAGAAAACGTCAAAGTGAAAACAATCTTTTTCATGGCTACCTACGTTAAAAGTGAAAATAAGAGAGAAAACCATCCATAAGTCCGTTATTTTTATGAATAACTATATCGAGTACTATATCGTTGAAAAGCTCTAAAAATGTCCGATTTTTTGAGGTCATAGCCAACTATGGCTTCCATTCAAAAAAAGATAAGTTTGTGTCATATCTCGAAAACGAGAGCTGTCATGCAAACGAGGACATGACAATCATATTTGGGATACAATTCCTTTCAATTTTGATATTTTCATTTTTTTTAGAAAATCAAAAACAATGGAACTAAAGGGAATTGACTAAATCGACAGAAGTTCGTTTTTTCATAATATCTAGTAAGCCATGACTTTTTACAAAAATCCGAAAGTGTCATTAAATTGGGCCAGTAAAACTGCAAATCTTTCCCAATTTAACCATTGCTGTATCTCAAATAGTTTCCGAGATCCCCATACTGATCATCAAAAAAAAAACTCATCCTGTATATTATTTAAATAAACGTAAACAACGAACAGAAATGTTAACTTCCAAGATGTTTTATGGAAAAATTAATTAGTGACTGAAAGCGTTATTCAAAGATTTAGTAATAAAACTGAATTTTGCTATTAGTTTAAAATACTAATATATAGTCAAATCATGATTATGAATGCCTTTTTTCAGTTGAACATACAACTGATTACATAATTAAATGATACATTTTGTAAATAAATCGGTTTACAAAAATATAATACAAACATTTATAAATAAATCTATATATAAAACGAATTTCCAGCAAATATACAAATAATTTAAATATTCTATTTGTTACTGTAATTATTAAATCAGATGCTTCAGACACATTCCAGACGGTAATAAAAAGTTCTTTAATATTATAGTAAAATCATTCATAAACTTGCATGTTGCAATGCTGCACAATATCAAAATTACTTTTTGAACATATATACATTTTTTATAATATAAAATTAATTTCAATTGGAGTAATAAATATTATTATTTAAAAAAATATTTAACGAAGTAAGCTGTAGTTCACAAATGTCTGAAGCTATATAACTAATTTGATAATTAAAAAAATAATAAACTTGCAAAAACATATCATGTTGAAAAAAATTTCACAAAAACACAACTCTAAGTAAGTACCCATACCTAACTAAAACAACAACTTTGTAACAATTTTGAATGAACTATTATTTCTTATTTGCTTATGCAAATTATAAAAACAAAGTTTGAGTGTTAAGTGATCTATTTGTCTAAAGAACTATACCTCAGACATGTTTCTGATTTTCCTAGCAATCCTAAAATTCATATTGCCCTATAAAATTCAATATTTAAATGTACTTTTTAGAATAATTTTATAACAAAATTCAAAGCTACGCCTATGATAACAACCTTCCACTGCATTTGTATTAACATTAAATAAGTTCCCAGAATATATCTGGGTCAAATATTTTATGTAGACGACACCTGATGATAATAGCACAGAATTTCATTCATAAAAGTCCTAATAAACTAAATTTTCAAACAGAGAGCATAACTTCATCAGTGACGTCCTATTACCAATAATATTAAATGTAAATAATCAAATATCACAATAATATGTGAAATTATATATAGTTATTTTTGTGTTTAAATAATTACAGATTGGAATACTAAGTGGATACATGATGAAGAAGATAATACTACAGACATATCTTAGATTATTATTATATTATCAAATATTATTTTAATTTATTATATTTTAATCGTACCGTATGGTACGCCCATGGGATACACCAGACACCCGCTTTTGTACCCTCGATTTGCAGGTGGTATTTATGTGCATTTAATGACTTTGGCCTATATAGTAAAAGACGTGGGTGGGTAGTAAATTTTTCTTAGCAAACAATTCATTCATTGTTTTAGAAAAAAACATTCCTTGATTGAATGGAAGAAAAAGCTTCAGTGGCGTACAATAAAAATTACTTAATATTAATAAACATGTAAACAAATCAAATTTTTGGTATTAGTTTTTTTATTAAAAATATAAAACTTTCATGGGTTAATAACATTTATTTACGAAAATATCAGAGATATACCAACTTTAAAAAAATATCAACTTCAAAAATAAGTGTCTTCTACACGTTGTTTGTGGCATATTCTTGATTACTTTTATGTTTTTTTGGGCAGTAACACCACAATCGAAATAAAACGACTTATATTGAACGAAACCATACGTTTCAAAGTCTGTTCTGACTTCGTTGTCAATGGCTTTATATTTATTGATGTAAATTGCAAAATGAAAATTTGATTGATGACATTTAAATTGACATTAGAAAATTTGTTGTTTTTAGATATACAGGTAGCACAAAAATTCTAAAGGTCATGTATTATAGTTAAACAGCTTTTTTCAAATTAGAAATATTTGAAAGAGTTGTCTTTAGAATTTATAAGTGGCGTTCCTAGGTACGACTTTGTTATAAGATAGCGCATTCGCCAAAAATGCGATCAAAGAATTCTATTGTTTCAGTGATCCAATTAACGTCATAAGGAAAAACCTTATGAACTATCCCGATACTGGGTTGTTCAAAAGGAGGTTTCTTCTTTAATTGTCGAAAATTTGTGAACATTCTTGGGACCTACGCCATAAAATACAATTTGACAATTCAACTATACTTCACAAAGAAAAACATAACACAAAACGAAAAATAAAAGAGTCTGCCTTAATTCTTTTGAATGAAGACGATTGTATCGCTTCTACTTCTGTAGAATTTAATCGTATCTGGGTACCAACAATTAAAGAAGAAATTATTAATGGTAACCTGCTTTTGAACAACCCAGTATCGGGATAGTTCATAAGTCATTCCTAGGAACGCCACTTATATATTCTAAAGACAACTTTTTCAAATTCTTCTAATTTGAAAGCTGTTTAACTATAATACATGATCTTTAGAATTTTTTGTGCTACCTGTATATCTAAAAACAACAAATTTTCTAACGTCAATTTAAGTGTCTTAAATCAAATTTTCATTTTGCAATTTACATCAATAAATATAAAGACATTGAAGTCAGAACAGACTTTGAAACGTTTGGTTTTCGTTCAATTTACGTCGTTTTATTTCGATTGTGATGTTACTGCCCAAAAAAACATAAAAGTAATTCAAATATAAGCTCATAATAAAAAAAAATACGTTTTTAACAAGTTAAAATTGCAGTAAATTGTGACAAATCTTAACCAAGTTAAAATTCCAAATATAAGAAAGCATCAATCAACGTCTGGTTTCTCATCAGAATAATCTTGCAAAATATAGGGTTATCAAATATGTTTAAACCCCCTATCCTCTAATTCACCTTTTAAATTCCCACTATATCATACTTAGGGCTTAGCTGAGTTTATCTGGTACTGTAATACTTAAATAAGGATAAATAAACATGTACCTGAGAACTTTTGTGTATTACTAAATACATTCTACACCCATTTATATCTCATGTATCTACTATTGTAAGTATAATAAGAAATTTCAACAATTTTGGATTAATTTTAAGTTTTTCTTAGCCAAATTTTGTCACCGTTTCTCTATCATATAAAATTTTGGTAGTATAAAGTATTTCACAACAATTTTTACAACAATAGTTGCATTTGCTTATTTGTTTTTAGTTAATATATAAATAGTTCTAAATACTAACACCAACATCGTTCTATTTTAGGAGTAAAATTTGATCAAACTGTAAAGTTAAATAATTTCTTATAATTATTTTACCAATCAGAAACTTTATGAAACAATTCATTCTTTTATCCCCAGACTTACAATTCACCAACCAAGCACAAACTTCTCGAAAGCTTTCACCGCAATATTTGTTTTATGTTTTAACGTAAATTAAAAGTTTGACAGATACGAAAATCTTTAAAAATATATTTCAGTAACGCTTTCTCTTAAGTGAAAATATTTACATTCTCGTTTACATATTCATAAACCTCGTCAATAAGTAATAAAAAGTCTAAATCGGAAAAGATTGGCTCTAAGGGCTCCGGTAATCAAGTAGTAATCCCGCAATATTGGAAAAAATTGGGAGCGGAAAACACAAGATTTACCAAGGCTGATAACTTTTTTGTTAATTCCAATTTTTTCTCGAGACTAATTTATTTTTTGTGCATCTAGATAAAAACGCGTTTTCGTGTAACGAGGATCCATATGAAACGGGAGATTTTCTAATGATTTGTGAACTATTTTTTTAGTATTGCGGCTGATTTTCCTCCTCTCACTGTTGAACTTTGATCAGAAATTTCGTGAATTGTGATGTCATTTCCCAAAAAAGTGCTTAAACAGTAAAATTGTTGTGGCTCATTTTCAGGCATCATGATATAGAAAATATTTCACTATACTTCTTGTTGAGTTGATATTCCATCTCAAAATTTCACCAAACATCTTCGCCTCTTTTTTTTTCTATTCAGATAAAAAATAAGAGAAAACAATATACACTGATAGGTATAGCTTGAATACTAAGTATAAGAAAATCTAACATCAATATACCTAACATTCATTTTTAATTAAATCTGATGACAGATTTTATTATACAGGATGAGTTTTTTTTACTAGCGGAGATAGAGCAATGGTTAAATTGGAAAAGATTTGCAGGTTTACCGGCCCAATTTATTGACGCTTTCGGATTTTTATAAAAACTCATGGCTTACTAGATATTTTGAAAAAAGAAATTCTGTTGATTTAGTCAAATCCCTCTAGCTCCTTTGTTTTTGATTTTATAAAAAAAAGTGTAAATACCAAAATTCTAGGGAATTTTATCCCGAATATGATTGTCATGTCCTCGTTTGCGTGACAGCTTTCGTTTTCGAGATATGACACAAACTTATCTTTTTTTTTGAATAGAAACCATAGTTGGCTATGACCTCAGAAAATCCGACATTTTTAGAGCTTTTCAACGATATTATACTCGATATAGTTATTCATAAAAATAACGGAGTTATGGATGCTTTTCTCTCTTATTTTCACTTTTAACGTAGTTAGCCATGAAATAGATTGATTTATTAATAACTATTTCAAAAAACATTGAACGATTTTTTATTAGGTATATCAGATATAACGAAAAAAATAAATAAGTAGGTACTTACTAAAAACTTAAGAAATTAAAGTACATAATAATGATTACAATTTATGTTCGAAAAGTCCACCATTGTTATTTAGACAAAAATTGATATCAATCAGGGGTGACACGATTTGACTCCATAACACAGGAAAGAAAAGAAAATAAAACAATAATGGATTAAAATAAATTAATGATGATAGTTTCTGTCTTTACTTGATGAAAATTCATATGATATTATATTAAAATATTTATTTACTATTGACAATTGTTTCACCAGGTTACTGGCTTCTTCAAAATACAAAGTAAGACTAATTGTTTTAGGCTTTTAACTGTTAGTCTTACTTTGTATTCTGAAGAAGCCAGTAACCTGGTGAAACAATTGTCAATAGTAAATAAATTTAAATGAAAATTACATATGTGTGTTTATTTTAATATAATATTAAAATAAATTAAATTATAAAACAATGTTTTAACAATTTTACATGATATAACAAACGACATTTAGATAGAGGGCTGGACAAAAGTTTTAGATCATATATTACAGTCAAGCTGCTTTAATATTGGAAGAAATTTGTTGTTGTGTAGACAAGTAGGAGCGACACAATCCGTCTTATTGTTAAATAGTAATTTATGGCTTTATGGCGCATGTCCCAAGCATTTTTACAAATTTTAGATTTCTCTTATTGTAATATCTTTATGTAATGTTTGTATTTATTTATTATTTATAGATCTAGACGTAAAATTTATTCCATTTGCAAGGAAATTTGTAAGTGCAATTTTTTGAGTTTTGGGTTGTGCTTGTTGGATTTGTATTCGACATCATTTTTTGTTTGGAATGTGTTTTTTTTTACTATAAATGTATTGCTACACTCTTTAGCCTGTAATGCAACTTCAGAAAACAATATTACCTAGAAAGATTTTGAAAAATTCAAAGCCCACCAGAAAAAATGAAAAAACAAAGCATCAGGTGATTAGGAAAAAAGTATATCTTTATTTGAGTTTTCGGCTCTTAATGTATTAAATTTTTCATCAAAATTTTTTAAAGTCAGCTAAGCATAGACTCAAGAACTGAAAAATTCTGAGGATTTTAGTTCAGCAATTCTCCAGGTTTTTATAATAATTTACAAATTGGAAGAATTCCTTAATTATTAATAAAAACACGTATATTTGAAAAATTGCGTAAATATTAATGTTTCCAAATAGTATCCAAATTTTTTGTTCCTTAATATTCAGATGTAATGAGTTAAATATTTTTTTAAGTTTACTTGAATTTGTTGGTCCCACGGAAATTATATATCCCCACTTCAACCCTACTTTCTCCTATAATTTAAAATTATAAATGTGGTAGAGTTTCCGAAAAAAAACATTTAGAAAATTTCGTACCTTACTGTCTCTTTGTGTAGGTTAAAATCGATATTAAAATAATCCTTTATTTAAGTCACTTATTTTTAAGCTTCTCATTTTTTCTTGTAAATCAACTATGGAACAAAAGATATCTTAAATAATTATAACCACATGTTCATTAATAATTTATCTTTTTTTTGTCAGTTTTGAATTGTATTAAAGTTTTCCTCATATTACAAAATTTACTAGGGTATACAATTTAAATAATATCAACAAAGTTTGTATATTTGAAAAATAGAAATATCAATTAAAATTTTAGTATATTTTGTTATTCTTTTTTTTTTGATTTTTCGATTTAAAGATTTAAATAACATAATCTGAAAAAATTTACGACCAAAAACCCCATGATAAAAAACGGTTTGTTGTAAAATCTTATGTAAGAGGAAAGAAATATTATATTTTGTTTCATTTTTCGTTTCAAAGTATGCAACATTTCTTAAATAATACATACGCAAAATAATTCGTCACCGAAAGACATTTTACACAATTCAAGCTGTGATATATCAGGATCAGCAACTCTATTAAGCTGAAATCATATGAGAAAATTGGACGGAGTCAGACAGACAAATTCATTCAGTGTCTGACTTAAATAGAACTCTTTGTCGAGCTTATAGAAAAGTTCGTTACTCTTTCAAAGCAGTATATTTTTTTTGCTTTTTTTTATAATCGAGAAATTACCAAACTGATATATCTTCAGGAGATACAATATGATGTTACATAGATACATAGATTAATACTTCATGAAATATACATATATCTGCAAAATTCATTGCCTTAATGGATGTTTCCAAAAATTATTTAATTAAATTTTCATAATTTGTTGGATCATATTCTTTGTTAAAATACCAAAAAATGCGAACAGTTAGTTAATTCCTGAAGGTTTTCTCAATTGAACATTATTCTGTCAATATCATTTTAAACATGTTCCATGCGATTCATATCTGGTAAGTTTGCTGGTCACTTCGTGCTTTGAATGAATACTTCCTGTCTCATGTTGTTTAGTGTTTACTGCCTATGTGGTCTATTTTTATAGTATGCCAAAATGAAATTTTCTTGAAATTTATTGAGAAAAACTGAATACTTGGTTCAGTAATGATTCTAATAGCACAAACAATGATACATCATAGTCCCCAAAGCATTAAATAGGACTTAAGACCTATCAAACTTTTTCCCGCCAACTATTGCTCTTTAGGCTAAATTATGTCTTATCCAAAAAAATACTACGGAGTCCATTGGCTTACAGCTATACATCAGCATACAAGTTAAAGCACTCTAAAATGAACCAGAATGAAAAATGTGGTAACTATCAGGGATCCAAGAAGGGATGATGGGGGGCATTCGCCCCTACCGAGAGCTTCAAGGTCATTTAACACAATAGAACGAAATATTCTTATATCCACAAGCTTAAAATAAAGCCAGTCTTGTGAGGCTAAAGGGAAAACTCATTATTTTTAATACATCCCTCCCCCCTCCACCTGACGTACCTGATCGCCCCCCTGAAGTTCGTCTCTGGATCCGCCCCTGGTGACTATAACTGGAAAAACAATTGAAAAACTAAAGACTACTATGACCAATGTGCAAAATATTTGTATGTAGAATATATAAAGCCTTTATGTGAACAATTTCTCAGTGCTAATTGATAATATGTATATCCCTGTTTTATTTACCACGTACACCTGTT
The DNA here is from genome assembly GCA_034190945.1 of Octodonta nipae. Taxonomy (NCBI): domain Eukaryota; kingdom Metazoa; phylum Arthropoda; class Insecta; order Coleoptera; family Chrysomelidae; genus Octodonta; species Octodonta nipae. The sequence goes on from CM067219.1 coordinate 1,119,978, forward strand.
TGTTCATTCTAGATATACAAAAAATATTCAAAAGTAGCTGAATATACATTTTGGTTTTTGTTTTATAAATATTTAAAAATATCAGAGTATATGTACTTTTGTTTTGGCCTCTAAATAAAAATAAAGTCATACTTATTTCACACTATAACTATTTTGGTAAAAAGTACACAAACTAGAATACCTGGTAAATTGTTTGTTAATTTTTATTTAGTTCCATTTGGTCTTGTACACCGGGTTGCCTACTAAAGATTGAAAACCACCAGCGGATATGGCACGGTTAAATAAATATTTGAAATAAATAATAATTTTTCAAATGTTCGAGCCCTTTTAGCTGACAACTTCCATTTATATAAACTATCTCCAATAAATTTAAGTATTTTTGAACAGTCTAATAACTGAAAACCGTGTTATAATAATGATCTTTCCTGAAAAAGCGTGCGATCTTGTCAAATAAATATTTTACTGCAAAAAGCGAACTTCTAGAAAAATTTTGCTCGTCCTTTATAGAGAATTATCATAAGTCCCAAAATTCAGACATAATTTAAGGTAGCTGAGGTATATAAAGCCCGAGTAAATTTGCATGTGCGAATTATATAAGGGAAATGTGCAGAGACCGGAAAATTGAGCCAAGATCAAATACAACTTCTGTCGTATTCCGTTTAAGTAGTCTGACCTTATAAAAGCCACAAAATACCGTAAAATTAATAATCTGCATCCTTGTAACGCAATTTAGTTAGAAGGCAACTTGGGATAGGTTGCCCACTTAATTTATTTAATTTAAACGAATACTAATCAATGCTCTATTACATAGATTAGGTACGTCTTTCTCTGAACTAACTTATGGACAGCAGAGGCTTGGAACTATAAAAAAATAGGTATTTATGACGTGATTTCTTAGCCCTCAACAGTAAATACTTATATATAAGTCACTTTCAAATATATCACATGTGTATTTATTTCAATCATATGGAAGCAGTACCCTGTACGTAACAATAAAAATTTAAAAACGTTACTAAAATATACAAGTATAAAGTATGTATGTAATAACAAATAAAAATTAATTAATAACAACAAGAATGAATCCATAACACCATTTCTACATAAAAAAGACATTTTTATTATAGCGTTAGCGCTAGAACTATTCTTAGTACTGTAGGTACTATACATGGTCGTAATATTACTGAGAATATTGACCAACAGATTTACCACTAAATTTGATAGCTACCATTATAGGGAACAAGTTGGATTCATAAAAGGACACACCACAAATGTAGAGCTCATACTTCTGGAGAGATTAAAAAGAGAAAGCAGTAGACTCACAGGATATTTCACTCGACTGGAAGCTGCTTTCACAGCCTTCTTCCACCTACCAAGTGAGACAACATGATGATCTATTTATTTATTTATTTATTTTATTTATTTATTTATACAATAGGTCATCTTACAGGTTGTCCCTAAGGCAAACCCTTAATAAAGATGACACACAGTGACAAATAGAAAATTACAAATAGGTGAACTCGAAATAATTAATTAACAACAAAGTCCCAAACTTAACAATATCTAAACAGGCAAACATAAAACTGTTAAATTATGTTGTGGGTCATGTTTATATATCACTGTTTACGCCTATATTATAAAACTCTTGTAACGATTTAGATAATTTTTTCTTAAAATTATTAAAATTGGAAGAAAAGATATCTACGGTTCAATGACAAATTAAATTATAAGCATTCATACTTTTTATTAACGGGGAGTTACCGTAGTAATTGGTAGATTAGTAAGGAACGTAAAAAATCTGTTTGTGTCTTGTTCTAGGAAAACTGCAATTTTTTGGTAAATTTTTGAGACACAACATATTGCTAATAACTTTATAAATAAAACAAATATCGGCAAATTCTCTTCTGATAAACAGTGGCTGAAGATTGTAGAATTTCAAGTTGTCACTATGTTCTTGGTAATGCCGAAACCTAAAATATCTATAATTAAGTGCATTAACAATTTTTTTTTGTAGATGTTCTAGGGATGTTATATACTTTTCATACATAGGATTCCACGCCATACTGCAATATTCTAAAGAACACCTTACGTAAGAAATATACAACCGTATTACTGTACTATGGTCTTTAAAATCTTTTGTATTTCTTAGTATATAGCCCAGGAGCCTTAAGGCTTTTTGTACCATAAAGGAAATATGGTTATCAAAGCTTAACTTTTTGTCCATAATAATTCCTAAATCTTTTATTTGGGTTACTTGAGGAATAATATCAATATTGATGACCATATCAACTACTGATGGATTAACTAATCTTCAAAATAGTATACAATTCTCTTTTACATCAATAAATATAAAGCCATTGACAACGAAGTCAGAATAGACTTTGAAACGTTTGGTATTCCTGCAATATATGTCGATTTATTTCGATTGTGGTGTTATTGGCCAAAAAAAACATAAAAGTAGTATACAATTGCACTTGGTTACATTCAATATTAATCTGTGGACTTGACAGAAACTAAAAAAGCTACATTAATTGGTAATCATTAATTGTTGAGATTTTTCGATAGATTTTCATGTCATCAGCATATAAAAGTATATTACAAAAAGAAGTATATGCTTTAACCTACCAAGGGACAACGTTTATCGAAATAAAAAGAGATTACATACAGGGAAGTGCGATCTTTCCAAAACTTTTCAGTCAAGCACTTGAAATTAGAGCAAGAATTTGTAATATGTGAATAATAGAGTGCTATTCTCACATAATAAAATAGAATTATCTAATATTTTCAAACAACTAACGTCAGAAGTAACATAAATAGTTCAAAAATAAAAAGTGTGACAAATGAGATGAATACACCACAAGAAATATACAAGACAAAGTAATGGAACAGTAAGAACAGATATCGATGGAAAGACAAATGCTACACACAGCATTAACAAAAAAAGTAACGATTGGATCTATTAGTTATTGTGCACTAAAAACTTCTTTTAACTTGATTGTTAATGTTAGTAGCTGTCAATTGTCTTTGAGATATTTGTTAAACCAAATTTGAAGAAATTAGATACCTTAAGTAAAAATCCAAAACAATTCAACATGGTCGGTATCGTTATTTAGTTATTTGTGTATGAATTTTTGTGAAGTTAATTAACAAGCTAAATTTTATACTGTTTCTACTACAGTTGATAAAAATTTCAATATTCAAAGTCATGTTTTTGGAAATATGATTTTTTGAGTTTGCGTTGTATTGATTTTTTTTTCAATAATTAAACTTATATCAGAAACTGTTCATTGTATACAATGCCCATCAAACTTACCTAACATTTTTGAGTTTTAAACGAATTTATCTCAAAAAATCTATCATTGTATTTAAAATAAAATACTTGGAATGAACTTTCTTCATAACCAGAAGTGGCTGACAGTTGAAACCATTTTAGTAAAAAAATTTAAAAAATTGGTAAATGTGAATGCTCCTAGTTCACATTTATTATTAGATTTGTGTATATGAATTGTTATATCAAGCACAATCTCTTTTTGTATACCAATGATGAAACTACTACTAACTACTCAATTAAAAGTTGTTTCATTATAAAATGTTAACCGAGGGTAAGCAATTATGCCACTAAACTTCATTACATACCATACCTCTGAAGAGGGATCCAGTTTATCATTACTATATTCATAATAAGGTAGTTCCTTGATAAAATCTTATAAAATTCTAATAAGAAGTTAAGGTACATCAAATTAATTTCAAAGTCTAGAACTAAATTAATCTATACGTATAACTTTTCTAAGAGTTTTCAAAAGTTTTGTGGGAAGTTTTTATAAACGACATGACGGATGTACCTACGAGATCTGAATTTTCTAAATATAATACGTCAAGAATTCACATCACATTATATTAATGACCTTTCTTGGGCAATTTTGATTAGAACCGAAACTGTGAAATTAGATTCTGTTTAATATCAGAAAAGCATGATAATTAGTAAAAGCGGGGAATATGAAATACATTAATTTTACTGAGAATCTCAATCCGATGAGGAAATCAGGGGACGTTTCATTAATCTTTAATATCGGACTCTGTTCCTTAAAGGTTGAAATAGTTGAAGCATTATGTGCCTCTGGAAAGGATCCTCCTTAATGCCCAAAAAAACATTCTTGTCATCTCTCTTTCAAAAAAAGCTTTTAAACAACCATTATAGATATATTGGACCAACTTTCAACATGAATTACACGTGTATTTGTTTATTTTGGGGGAATTTATATAGGGCAGACTGGAAGAGCCTTTAATAGCAGACTGGAAGAGCTTCTAAAAGTGATACACTTTCCTAAAATCATCTCTAGGTCAACATACTATTCGCATTTGTACTTTTAGTCAGTAGGTTAACTAGATGTTTTCGTATTAGTGAATCCTTTTCAACGAGGACCTTGGGGAATACCCTCTATTGCATCAATTTAGTCTTTAAGAAATATCCGGGAAAATATAGCATCATTACCAATTCACTAGGCCTAGATTGTCTACTATCTCAGAAGTTCTCATATAAAAACAATAAATTGAATATAAACTGGAAGACCGTTCAAAAATGGAATACCTAAATTTCTCAAAATACAGAGACAATTTCATCAGAAAACTAATTTATTTTCAAAAAATCAACACGGTTATTTAAACCGCAGATCCACAAATAGTGCTGTATTTGCATATTGCAAGAAAATAATTGAGTATTTGGAAGCAGGGGAGTGCCCTGTTGGGATCTTTTGTGATCTTAGTAAGGCTTTCGACTGTGTCAATCATGACATACTTGTGGAAAAATTGTATATCTATGGAATACGAGGCTATCCACTATCGTGGATACAATCTTTTTTGTTTAAGAGAACACAATTTGTTGGCATTAATAATCATTACTCTCATACAGCTGAAATAGATATAGGAGTTCCTCAAAGGTCAATATTAGGACCAATTTTATTTTTAATCTATATCAACGACCTAGATCTACTTCCGATATCGGCAAGCTTCACGATGTATGCTAATGATACATCATTAGTCGTATCTGATACATCAGACACGTTATTACAAGATAAATGTAATGAATCGTTATTTTCTTTAAATGAATGGTTTTCAGCTAATCATTTATATCTTAACCCTTCAAAAACACAAGTTTTGAGATTTCATCATAATCAACGAGAATGTAATGTGTTCTCATTTCAAGTTAATAATCTATCTCCTATAATTTCAACTAATTTAGATGAAACTATCTTTCGTGGATGGCATATAGATCCCAATTTAAATTGGAAATCACACTGTAAATATTTGATTTCAAAGTTAAATTCGATTTCCTATGAGTTAAGAAATCTAAGATATGTACTAGAGACTGATCAATTGCTGAAGCTCTATTATGCACAAGTTGAAAGCAGACTCCGATACGGTGTTATTTTCTAATGATGTTTTTATAGCCCAAAAACGAGTTTTAAGATCAATGAAGGGTATTTCAAAATTTGATTCTTGTAGAGACATTTTCAAGAAACTAAGATTATTAACATTTCCGTCATTACTCATATTAGAATTATGTTTACAAGTATTTACAAACAACGATTGCCTGTATGTAAAAAACAAACAGCAATATAGTTTTAATACAAGACAACAAAATGATTTTTTTATTCCATTTGGAAAACTTCAAATTACAAAGGGTTTTCCCAGTCACATGGCTCCTAGAATGTATAATGCTCTTCCCGTGGAACTAAAAATGATTCCTACTAGACATTTATTTAAACGCAAGTTGAAATTATTTTTAACTGAAAAGTGCTTTTATAAAATAAGTGACTTTATTAACATATGAGCCTGCATTAAAACTGTTTCCTGTTTTATATCTTTATTTTATTTATATATTTACAATTTTACACAAATGTATGTACTTTTTTCATATGGTTTATAACTGTCAAAAGGAAATAAATATATTATTTATTATATATTTATATCAATTTATTCGCAATTTTTTGCTTAGCCAAAAGCTTCAACTAGATATTTTCGTTGTACTGATTCCTTTTCAATCAAGTGCAGATAAAATGAATGGTAAAATTATATACATATTGTAGGTAATCGAATACGAAAAAAATAATATTTACATTAATTTACACGAAAGAGAAATAATATTAGCCTCATGGGAATTATTATCTATGTGAAATTTCCATAATTCTGGGTCTTACCACACACATTACGGAAATCAGCTTTAGTGAATGAGGAATCAATAGAACAGTCTGACCAACAAATTCTCTAAGCCTAATCCATTCAAATACGATGGGGTGATTTCGGAAGATGCAGGCCTGCATGAAATATGTAACCAGCAGCTCTGTTGCTTTATAATCTCTTAATTGGCAGAATAGCAAAATATTTTTTTTTAGTTTTCAATTGATATTGAAAAAAGGCATTTTCATAATAAGGAAAATAATAACATTTTTTTGCCAAAAACATTTTTATTTCTTTTAATTAAAAAGAGTTGTAGTTGTTGTTGGATCGAGTAATTTAACCAAGTAAACATTGCAATATACCAAAATGTTTCTGATAGTCAACAGAGTGCACCAAATTTTCCGTAAGTATTAATAAGTTTTCATAAATGTAAGAAATTAAGTTTAATTAGCACCACGCTAATATTTAAGTCATTAAAGAATTCCCAAACACTTAAATCAGATGAGAAGAGTGAACATTCATCGGATATTTGAATTAAAAATATTAGGTGTGTAAGATATTAACTCTAGATGTTTTAACTAATTATCTAAAAGACAGACATCACATGCAAAAATAAACGGTGCTACATCAAACAAAATGGTCAGTTCCTATGGAGTAACACAAAAGCGAAAATTATATTTCGAGAATTACACTCTATTTTATAAACGACACGTGTTTCGGCATACAATGCCTTTATCAAGTTTCACAAAATACTAAAACTATTATTCTAACTACACCATTATATATACATATTACTTAACTAAACTAATAATACAGAGCCATTAAAAAGATTTAAAAGTGGGGATGGATTAAGATCTAATTGGTTATTTAATAGTCTACCTGAAAATTTATACCTGTTAATTTCTAGGGATTCTAATAGATTAATTTTACTGGGGTTATTTTCCAAATGTAATATATTTACAGTATCATTAAAGTTGTGATTATCCTCTACTAAATGTCCTACAGATATATAGCTTGTTACAATTGCCGCAGTTAAGTTTGTATACCCCGGATTTACAATTACTATCTACTCTTGATTTTTTTTCAATAGCATAAATTAAATTTATCCTATTGATAAAAAACCTTATGATTTTTTCAAAACTTTAACTTACCTAGGCGAAACAAGTAATAAAGTTAAATCATTTTTAGAAAAACAAGACATAAATATCAGTTATAAAACTTCAAATAATTTATCCAGATATATTAAGAATAATAAATCAAGAGTAGATAGTAATTGTAAATCCGGGGTATACAAACTTAACTGCGGCAATTGTGACAAGCTATATATCTGTAGGACATTTAATACTCATATTAGAGAACACAAAAGAAGTTGTTCCACACAAGACAATAAATCTAATTATGCACGTCATTTAGTAGAGGATAATCACAACTTTAACGATACTGTAAATATATTACATTTGGAAAATAACCCCAGTAAACTTAATCTATTAGAATCCCTAGAAATTAACAGGTATAAATATTCAGGTAGACTATTAAATAACCAATTAGATCTTAATCCATCCCCACTTTTAAATCTTTTTAATGGCTCTGTATAATTAGTTTAGTTAAGTAATATGTATATATAATGGAGTAGTTAGGATAATAGTTTTACTATTTTGTGAAACTTGATAAAGGCATTGTATGCCGAAACACGTGTCGTTTATAAAATAAAGTGTAAATCTCGAAATATAATTTTCTTTTTTGTGTTTCTCATGATGGATTTACATCAAGTATCAGCCGCAACAATTCAGTCCTATGGAGTACCTCAGGGCAGTGTTGTGGAGCCTTATTTTTATAAATGATCTACATCCGTGTATAAAACATTTGTCGGTCAACCTTTTTGAGAATAACACTGTCATATCTATTGCTGGAGAAAATAAAAGACAAATTGGTCAAGGATTTACGCTAACTATACAACTGGTTAAACGAAAATGATTCGCAGTGAGCTAGTAGCTAAATAATAATAAATTTGTAACCCATAACAACGAAAATAAAGAAGAACTTCATCAAAACCTGATTTTCTAAAGCTATAAAGCTATTAGTGAATCATGGAAGAATTGTATCTGAAACAAACAAAATAATTTTCAGCAATTAGACAATACTGGGTCAAAATTTCATCATTCATCTTCATTAAAATTTCTATCATAATCTTTATGATACTTTTTTGTAAAAAAGATAACTTTAGTTGCTGATATTTTGAATTTGTAAATGAATGTCAAAACAAGTAACCAACGTTAGATTATAAAAATATTTCGTGCTTTTCATTGAGCCCGATTAATAATAACCAAAATAGCTAGAGCTGTTTATTCGGAATTAAAACGGAATTCCAAAACTGAATTTATAAATTTATCAAATGTTTTTCCCAATAAAAAAGGCTCTAAATAGAATATTTGCATAAAGATTATATAATATCTTGTTTTCCAGTTGCTTTGTTGTTAGCGACAACTGGATTTCACAGTACAAATCCCTCGTTGGCTTTTATAGAAAACTCACAATAACTTTATTCTAAACAAATACGAAACTTACTTATTATACCTGCCGTAATAATCGGATTACTACTGTTGTTATCTAAGAGTTTATTCAGTAATACTATTGTGTCTCCGGAATCGATGGAAGACAAAAATCTCTTTTATGCTTTAACTTAATTGTTAAAAACTTTTTATATCCTAAGTCTCTTCAGGATAGTACATTTGTATTATTAAAATCTCTATGGAATTGGGATAGAATAATGTTCAATTTATCTCATTACTGTGACCTGCAGTGCCTTGTATCTAGTCTCTACCTGTCCTATTAAGTATTTGCCCATAATTTTCTTTATAAGGAATTGAAAATGTTTTGTTATTTTATTGACAGGATTTTGAAATGTAAAGATTAAGTAATGGAGGTGCAATATTAAATTAGCTCTATGAAGTATTCTGAATAAATTTACTTTTCTCCTAATACTTGAATTATACAAATATAACTATATATATATGGCAAATTTTGAATTAAATAACTCATTTGTTCGATACGACTTTTACTGATAAAAATATATACAAATTGTAGATTGTTCCTAAAATATACCAATTTTATCGATACCATGTACAAATTATTATGGAAATTGGTAGTAAATACTATCAAAATTGAGAATTAGGACTTTAAATTCAATAAAATTTATAATGAGCTTCAGAAAACCAACATACCCGCAAGATGTAGCTACAAACTTATTTCGGGGTTGGGGTGGATTCCAGACCGCAAAATTTATTTTGGTATTCATGTTTTTCCACTATATAAATAATGTATACAATAAATTATATAAAAATATATTGCAATGTAAAAAGTTGTTAATTCCTTAAAATTGAATTTTCAATTTCAAAACTCCGAGGAGTTTGTAGATGTTGAAGAACTTATTTATAGATATAACAAGTTTAAAAACTCAGTAGGTACTAGAATATACAAAATGTATAAATGCAAACCAATTTCAGATCTATAAAAAAACGTAGTCAATTAAACTGTTAAAATATTAACAGGTTAGTCAGTGCAATTTCTCGAAATATTGAAATAAATTAAAAAGTCAATTTATTTTATTCATTTATGAAGCAGAAATGAATAACCTTTTCCAGGGATACAGAACACTATCAGAATTAGAAAATGTAGACCAAAGATACTCATAAAATAAGTTTTTCTCATTGTTTTTATATCTCTTAATTACAAAGAATTGCAATAAAATAATTTTAATTAACCGGTACTATATTTTATGGTGTGATTTTTAATTTAAAGATTTAGGACTTGCAAATAAATTCCTTCCCAAGACACAGTGATGTCTACAATTTGAGAAACTAAAAAAATGTATTCACAAACAACAAATATTTAAGTATTTTAATTAAATATCAAAGAGTTGATTACCTTTTTCTATTTATTTTTTCTAACCATGCAGAAGTAGGAATCTTTAAAATTTAATTTTTAATGTTTAAAAAATAGTAATAAATAATTTCTAAATTGGCTATATAATAGAAAAAATACATAATTTCAAAAAATTGTATTCTATTTTAAATAATCAAGTATATCAAACACGGGTTCAAATGTATTTTATAGTTCATTTTGATAATATTTTCTATTTTAAGATAAACAAAATTCATTGAAACATAATTTTTTTGTCACAAAAAAATTCAATAATCCAAATAGTATTAATCCAAATATTTTTTTATGTACAAACGAATTATTTTTTAATATTACTGTAAAAAATAAACTGTCATCGAAAAATATATTTGAATTGCTAAGAAAATTTTTTTAAGTATCTTATAACGAAGTATGATTATATACATCTACTCCAACATGTGCTACATACCTGTTACATATTTAAAATGGTTATTTTTGTAATTAAACCCCAAACAGTTTACAAAACTAATTTTAAAATTTGCACCGACTATATATATATATAAAGAGATTTAAAGATATAAAGCAATATTTTTGTGCAGAGACTTACCTTTTGACAACAATGCAGAAGTTTTGCTGCTCGATAAAATATTTCTCAACCGCGAACCGAGGAAATGTGCGCTCTGTCTAAATTCCGCCGCAAAACTATTTGAAAAACTTCCAAAACTTCCAACCGTTGATCCGTCAACAACTCTCCAGAAAAAATGTTGGGCTGAGCGCAACTAGCGATGTCGGGAAATCGAGTGTCAGACTTGAAGTTGTGTGTGAGTTGGGAGTTTAAAATACCCGGTGTGAATGAGATTGTTGCGCTGTTCAGTTCCACTTTTATAGAAGCTCCCCTTTTCGCCAAAATCTACACCTTATCCCCACTTTTGCCTACCTACGGGTGGAGTTACCTACCAGAACTCGTGTAGGTTTGTCTTTTTTACAGGACATCTCTTCGGCTCACGTGGGTGTTCGGGAAAAAATGCCGTTGAAATCTCCAGTGTCATGACGGTGCACAGAAAGTCTTTTCAAACTTCAAATCAGATACATTTAATTTGCCAGAAATTCTTCTTTTTTCGATTTTTATCTTGTACCTACTGAAAATAGCAATCTAAGATTTATTTTAAACAATTTATAAACAAGTACTGAAGATTAATTTAGTATTCTTAATTATTATTCCCTTCCTTGGCTTCATCATAATTTCATCTGCCCACGTCAACACGACCATAGATTTTTTTCATTCAGAGACTGCAGATCAAAGGAGGCTTTTGGTTAATAGAAAATACCAAAATTGGGTTAAATTTAATCCAATAAAATGTAAATATTCGCATTTCTAGGAAATCAATGATAACAATAGCAAAAAAGTGTTAAAATTAAATGTTCTTTGAAAATGAGTTCATTCATTTCTTGCTTTAATTATTACGAAATATATTTTCAATTTAAATTTTCAAAAGGCAATTACCATCCAAACTTCACAACATTTATTAGTCTATTATTCCAAAATTTAACATTTTTATTTCCACTACTTTAGAAAATAACATCATCGATGTACTTTCAACTCAAAATTTTCCTGACATTATCAATATCAAATATGCCGTAACCAGCACTTTAGGTTACCATATTTTGGTGTAAAGTAGTCATATTTTTTAATATTTACTTCATCATGGTTAGATATATAACATTTTTAAAAAATATATGTAACCGACTTCGACCTATAACTAAAAAGCTAAAAATAATTATAACAAAATACAACTCTAGCAAATAAATAACACATTCAATGTTGTTATGTACCTACCCAGGAAGTACAAAATGTAAACATTAAAAGGTACTCATTCTGTACAAATTAATTACCTACTAATCTAGTATATTTTGAAGCCGGTGCCAAGCAAATCTAAAATCCTTCATTGCGTACTTATCTACTAATTCACCAAACTTGATTGTTGCTTGGCACCGACTTCAAAAATATACTAGATTGGTTGGTAATTAATTTGTACAGAATGAGCACCTTTTAATGTTTACATTTTTTACTTCCTAGGTAGGTACCTAACAACATTGAATGTGTTATTTATTTGCTAGAATTGTATTTTGTTATAATTATTTTTAGCTTGTTAGTTATAGGTAGAAGTCGGTTATATATTTTTTAAATGTTTTATTTTCAACTTTCTAGTATTCTTGAACTCAGGTAGTTTTCATTCTTTATTATATATTTTGTATGTATAACCTTAATAGATAGAACCAGGTAACATCGAATGCCCCAACATTCCACAATGATACTTTCTCATTTAAATTGACAGGTAAATATTTACGAACAAAATGTACTAGTACTCGTTGACTTAATAAGCCCAAAATATATTTATGCCTTATGGACTACGCCATGTAACCTTTTTTCAACTTTTTTTGACAACCCTGTATAACTAAAGATAATTCCACTCCAACCTATGTACCAACCATCCTGTACATACGACTGCCCACGGACAAGCATAAATTTGTTAGCTGCCTTCTGTAGGACGGTGTAGAATCTATCCCATATTTACGGAGTCAAATCCGTCCTATATTTCAACTATACTATATAACTCCTTGTGAGCTAGCCCATAAATTAGGTCGTGTTTCACATTTTATATTATCGTCCTGTGTAACATTAATTCCTCTCCACACTTTATGCCACTTCTTATGGACTATAAAAGAAATAATTTTTTAATCACACTGTATAAATATAATTCAACTGCAGCATATATTTCAACCATCCTGTATATGATTTGCTTATGTCCACATCATATAACAGTTTTTTAATCACCCTATATAATTTTAATTCCACATTATTTCCAATACTTTTACACCACCAAACGTCCAGTTCACTCTATATTCCAACCATCCTGTATATACGGCTGCCTACGGACCACTATCATTCTAGTCCGTCCTATATTTCAATCTTCATATAAATGCAACTCCTTCTATCACTTTACTTTGTGATTTTGTTTTCTATAAATAAACATCCTGACTATAAACGTACCAAATAGCAGTTTAAAGTTTGACATGTGTTGTCACTGAATTTTCTATTAGGCCGGGTGAATGTGACAACCAAAAGCACCGTCTTCGCAAAATGGAAAAATTTGCATTTAAATAGGTATTTGCCTGGTATACAAACAAAACGAGCTTGGTACTCATTGATTTAAGGAGCTGAAAATACTATGGTTTACTACCTATATGCTTGAGATGTACATAGAAAATTTTCAAATTCGCAACTAAAACTTCCAGTGCCTAAAATTACCGCACTATCACGTTGGAATTAAAATATTTATAAGGAAATGTCCTTTATGTCATTTCGATGATTTTTGATAAGAATTTTGGAATTTTCGGCGATTTTCTGCAAAACTGCAAGTTGCACGTCGCAGAAAAGTATATGAGATCACCTAAGGATCTTCCTTAATAGATTCAACTTTAAAAAACTATACACATCCATAAGGAGTTATCGAAAAATCGACTAAAATATTAGGGATATTGGTCGATTTCCATTCACGCATGTGTTCATTCACAAATTTTATCACTTTTCCAATAGAATTCTTTTCCAAAATTTAAAGTTTCACTAATCTGGCTATATACTCTATTAAACAAGACCATATTCATTCAAACCGGTGCACCACAGGAGAAGAAATTAGGTAACATACATACAAAAAAAAGCGAACAAAAATACGGGACGAATTGATAACCTCCTCCTTTTTGGAAGTCGGTTAAAAACTATTGTATATCACTGATCAAAGATAAAACATTATGTAATTACTTTGTTTGATCATTATGATATGACCATCACAAGGTATGAATTTCTGTAATCAAGCTTTCAATTACTTCTTTAATTATTTTATCGCAAAAATGTAAGAATTAACTCAACTGGTTGTTAAACATATACTAGGTATAAAACTTTCTGACAGCCCTTAGCAACCGGTCAATATGGAAAAATCGTGAAAAGACCGGATGTAGATTTTGTTAGAATAGTTTAAATCCCTGTATGTCGATGTCTAAAGTTGCTCAGCTCAATTTAGGACACAAAACACAGAAACCTTAGAAAAAAAATTAAAAATTGGTGAAACGAACCTGTTCAGATGCACCCAGGAGCAGCTTGTTTTATTGAACGCATTAGAGATGATAAAAAGCTTGCGATTGAATGGTATCAATATGATCAACGGAGAACTTCTTAGCGATATAAAAAGTGAAGCTGTCAAGGAGCCAAGAATGCAATACTGAAATCAAAACCGTGTTTACCAAATTACTGTCTGATGTGAAATAGAAAATAACTCACAGGCTTCCTTCAAGTTGGCTGACATGATAGAAAAATTGAAGAATTCCAATCATTTCCTGCAAAACAAATTAGATCAGCAGTTAAGAAAATTGGACTACAGAACAATGGAAACATACCAAATGGCAAACCCAGAAATCTCACAAATTTTGAAAAAGAAGAGCAAAAATACAGAAAACAATGCGAAACTTCATCCTTAAATCATCTCTAGAGTTGAGAATGGAATTTCGAATTAAATCAGGAAAAATGCAGATGAAAATGAAACCAAATATCAGCTGATCAGACCAAAGAAAAGGGTAACAGTCATCTTGAAAGAGATACGCAATGACCACACCAGAACAAAAATATTAGTCCAACAATGGTTCTATTGAGTGAACTATTCCAAAGATGTAAGGGTGTGATGCCACAAACATTATGTAAATCTTGACAGAAAGGGCTCACACTTTGTAAAGAGTTGTCAGTGACTTAATCATTTCCAGAAACAAAAAAGAGACCAAATTTGTTGTTTGTGACTTATTAGACATTAAGAACCACTGCATTCAATTTTCAGAATTCAACAGAACTCTAGATACTCTAGCACATACTTCAACTCCATTCCCATGTAATATGATATTTGGCTTAGAAAAAATATTGCCAAAGATGCCCATGTTGTCTACATGTGTCAGGATGAAAACCGACATAATTCAAAAACAGTTTCTGCAGGATTCTAGAAAGAAATAGTTTCTGATGGTATAATCGAGTAGGAACGGCAAATTCTATGGACCTTAAAGAAATTTTTAAGAGAATCAATGATATCAAACAATGCGCTTCAAGGGCCAAGATCAACGGTGTCTATCTGAATGATCTGGCACTGTATCCGGTTGATCGGATCCAAACAACAAGGGCAGTGACAGAAATTGCTATAATTAGTCATATGAAATAAACATTTGATATGGTTGTAAATTATTCTAAAAATACAAGTGATTTTCCACTGTACATACCAGGGTTTATGTATAATTTTCTAAAAAATTAATTAAATCGATGATAAGCTTAGATCGTGAAAATGAAGTTAGAGGTTTCGGATAGAGTATTATTTAGTATTTGTATTGTGAATTTGAAAAGTCGTTAATGACATTAACACTAATTTGACGACAAAACTTTGGGACGTTATCTTTAGTTTAGGTTATAAGTAATAGAAAAACAAAAATTAAACTAATAATACTACTTGGAAAAGCAGGAAGGGGGTGGTGTTTAGGGGTTGAAATTGATTCCTTGCATATTCTGTCTAAATATGACATCCTGGTGCGAAATATTCTATATAGAAGTTGTAAATAAAATTAAAACATCTGATTAAAGTTTTTTTTTTCAAAATAACCTCAAATTTGAAGAGAAAATCGCGAAAAATGGCTTTAAATTGTCAAAAATCAACATAACTATGCTCACTATCAATCTGTAATTAAAATATGATTTTTGCAAAAAAAGTTTTTGTCCAATGAAGAAAACAAAAATAATTTCGTAAAAAAACATGTAAGAAAAATTTTAAACGCTTTACATTTTCCCTTATCTCGAGTTAAATTTTTGGTTTTTCTAGTATTTAAACACAACCTAAACTTTGCTTTCAAAATCCGTACTTACAGCAGCCTAATATAGCAATAATAAGGTTTTTATCATATCACTTTAGACTAGAACTTCATTTAAGAATTTTGAAATCTTAATTTTTTATAATTATGTCAAACCTTGGATATAAATTAGAAATACTACCATTCCACAAACAGAGTAGCAATTCTTTTTTTCCTCCAAGTTTTACTCAAACCGTCTACATCCCATTATTTTAATCTGATTTTATTTTAGTGAAAGCATCATCTACTCTTAAATCCTGGATATCTCACAAGCTCCAGAATACCGGGCAGCGAACATTCACCTTTCATACATTTTGAAAATTTGTCTTTTCAAAGTCCTAATTGAATTTCAAACTTCTCTTAGATATTTCAAGTCGACGATGCGAGATTGCATTGATTGGACGACGACGTAGGAAGCAAACTTGAAATACATGCAACTTGAATTCAATTGTTTCTACGTGGTGTATGAGAAAACTTTGAGAGAAACATAGTTGTCGGTACTTAAGAGAGCTTGTTACGTAGTCTCGAACAACTGCTCGACAGTCATGATTATAGTGGTAATTAATAAGAAATACTATACGTCAGAAATACATTACTAAGATATGGACAGGACATAAATCATTCATATAAAAGCAACTCTTTCAACGATCTTTATCTTTATGTTACGTTTAAATATCTTTGTTTTTAGACTGTGTTGTTGGTAGCAGTGTCATTTTATATGAAACAAGTAATACCACAATACCATCTAACATATTATTAGAACGTTAAATTCTCGAAATTAATTATCTACAATAAAAACTGCGTCTCCGAATAAGCAAATTGATTACAAAAAATAATTTCCTGAACGCACGATTAATGTCACATAAGGGACCGAAAATTCTAGTATTTTTCGAGAAAAGCAATGCTGCACATTTCAAAGACAGCATTTATACGAGAACATTGGAAAGCATAAGTTTTTATTGATCGAAATACATCAGCAGTTCAGTTAAGTACTAGATCAGCTGATGTTCGAGTGAGGAAGTGTATATAGCTTCAGAAAATTAGGTAGTGAAACATAATAAATAAATAATAAATATTTTCTATAGTGGGTGCAGAACTGTGTTTCTATACAACAAATGTGTAATCAAGATTGTTGATTTGAATTTCAATAAAATTCAGAGGTCTGTGTACTATAACTTGGAACAAGAAATATTATGTATAAGGCGCCTATGGACTTGGGTAAGGAATTATAGAGCTCGCATGCTGTCGCCGAAGTTCAACATAGATACAAAGTGCTAATCTATCTTTAGTAATAAGGCATTGCTTTTATATTCCGACAATCTGATTAGTACCGCTCTAGAGAAAAAAAATTCAGTGCCTAGAGGAAAATCACAACAATAGAACAGTTAAAATACAAAATTCATTGCCAGTAAAATAGTGGAACCAGGAATTAGTCTCGGAGCTGAAGTACTATGTTTCTGAACTGCGAAGTACGGGGTATGTAGGAACGTTACATCCCGAAAATTATAGTACATAAAAACAGTTTGGCAAATTTTTGAGTAGGCTTCTCTTTATAATGCACTAGAGCCAGTAAAATGACTAAAATGACGAAATATTGTTTCGCGTACAGTCTCAGAACTGAAGTCATCATCGCAATGACCAATTTAGAGAAATAAGGAAACCTATGGAATGGATATCAAAAGCAGAACAGCGTCTTACTTCTAAGCACTACCCAGACTTCCGCTCCTGTATCATACTAGATGTAGTCCGTTACGGATGTAATAAAATATCAATGTATGTACTTCACATTTGTATTACCAAGCTCTAAAATATTGTTTCAATTCGTTTTTACATTTTTTCTTTCAATTTTGGTACATTTTTATTGATATATAAATCTTATTATTCTCTAGATTGATCTCATGTAATTTATTCTAGTTTGTATAACAGAACAAAACCAACAACTTCTCAACCCATGTTTAAAACTCAATTACCATATTTTTTTCATTTTTTGGATATGTCAAAGGCCTTATGCCTTTTAATAGCTGCATAGTTCCTCCATTTAGTATCTAATGGGTAAAACTGTTCCGAATAATTTTACTCAATAACTGCATCCTATATTTAGGAATATGTTAGTATACAATTTCCTATAATCTTGTTTACAACTGTTCAAAGGATTGTTAAACTTTCGTCATGGAGGTTGAAAGTTACAGACCTCGTTGCATACAAGGAATGTTGTTGGTAATGTGATTATTTTAATCCGTTTATTGCACGCAAAATAGAGTTTTGGTTATGATAGGTTTAAGGAGGTTATTTGACAACAGTCTATGCATAACAAAATTTATAATCATATTTCAAGGTAGTTATCATAAAATTGTCGTGTACAGCATTTTGTCGAATCTAGCATCTATAATTTTTTAGTTTCCTTATTAGAGACATCTGCCACTTTATTTAATTCCTTTTTCCCAGTTATATTTAAAGGAAGAGATACTTTGTTTGAAGGTCAGTTGAAGCTTTAGATGCCTCATTTAATTTTTTCTCTAGAGCTTATAGTCCGAGACTTTTTGTAAAGAATTCGGAAACTGTCAGTCCGACAAGAAAGTTTTTCATAAGGAAATTAACGGTCACTTTAAGCTCTACGACTGTGTAATTTACAGAGTTTTCCCCTAGAGCTTATAGTCCAAGAGTTATTCAGGAAAAAATTCTTGTAGGATTAGCAGTTTTAAAATATTTTCTATCCGGATTATAAGCTGTAGAGCAAAATTGTAAATTAAATAAAGTGACCTTCAATTACCGTATGAAGGACATTTCAACGTAATGTAATTTAGCTAATTTAAGTTAATAGTCCCTTATATGTGTGGACATATCCGATATTATTTATATTTTTGTATAAACAAATCCAAATCAAATTTCTAACAATCACAATCGGTTTGAGAAGTCATACAAACTCTTTCTGCTAAAATGGAAATATGACTTTATCTTTGTAAAAAATTATCATATCAAAACATATATATACATGACATACAATTGTTAAAAACTCTTTATAAAGATGAAAAATTCCTCTCCATTAATTACTATGATAATGATTACATATTTATTTGCAACAATGACTTTGTTCGTTTAACTAATAAAAAGTAACAGTTTTCCAAAACGTATCATAAAAACTAAGAAAAAAAGTGTACTCCATTAACTTTTCGGATTAATCTATATAGGACTTTCTTAATTAGTTGTTGATTTTTGCTATATATCTAGTTATTAACAATGGACAAAAGGTCTATAGAGAAACAAATTCATATTATCTATAAAGCGCAATGTCCAAATAATTGAATAGTTTACACCAAAGTATAAAATCGCATGTCCCCCATGGCTTAGAGAAAAAGTCATGCAGCTCATACAATTGGATAAATCTTGGAGGTTGATGAGAAGTCTTGACCCGGGATAAACCCACATTATAAAGCAGCGTGGTAAGATATGGTTCATATCTGTAAAAGTCTAAAATTCTAAAAATATTCTACTTACAAAAAAAGCTCTTAAGCTCTATATCTGTTCCTTCAAAACCTTAAGTGTTTCCTTGTATCTTCATTAATACATTTCTTCACGTTTTTAGTTATTCAAAGGCAAATTCCCCAACCTCTAGCCTTGAGTTCTTGATAAAACAACTGACAAAAATAACTTCTTCTTCTCGGTCCCACACTTCTCTTTCATCTTCATTTCAGTTGATCAAAAAGACCATTTTTCCACCTATCTTCTGTTCTCTTCAATAGATTTCTTCTCGCAGTTCTTAAGCTATTCTTCTTCGACATTAAGTTCTCGATTTCTACAGCTCTTCAAGTTTCTCTGCAATCTTTCAATTCTTCAGGGAAGCTACACCATGAATAATTAATTGAATATAGCTGCATATGATGATGATATATAAAATGGAGTAGGCTTTCCTTTATCGTTCATCCAAACGTATTATTTACATACAAAGTGACACATTTTTACGATGCTCTATTTTCTATCGCGAATGAAAATCTAGTTAATCCTCTGCTTTTAACAGCTGTTCAATTATCGAAAGTACACTGTTAAAACCTATAAATTTGCAGGCAGCTTAATAGGATTGAGAGAACTATATGATATTTTTACAAATGTTACGAATATTTAATTTGGTAATGTCAAATAATATAATACTTTATTATATAGCACATAAAAAACCGCGAGTAAAATTCTCACTAAAAGTTACAACGATTTTTTGAGATTTTTTGAATCCAAGATTTTTTTTAAACTTAAACACTCAACCATATTTTTGAAATATATATTTAAGTTTTCCGGCTTGGCAGCCGTTGAGAACTCCCCCACAAAAAATTATTATGTTCCAATATCTCGAAAATCTTGAAAGAGTAGGTATTGTTAAGACATCAGATTCGACTTGAGGTGGCAGTTTTTACAAGAACAGTTATAAAATCAAGTTTTATTGAGCTTTATTTTGAAATTAAATAAATTAAAAAGCATTAAAACCGTCATGCTCTAATTTTAGTGACTAGAATATGAGACAATTTATAGTTAAAAAATTTCAGTTAACAAAAAAGAACAATATTTCAAATTCAACTCATATCTTTCAGGTATTGCTATTTTCCTAAATATTTTTTATTGAATCGGGCAACTGTTTTGAAGAAATCAGTCCTTGTCTAAAGTCGAACGTTAAGTTGAGTTGATAATTTTCACTTTGCCTAATATCGAATAAGATTTCTTCGGTATCTACTTAGTCCGAGGATCTTAGTTGCAAGTATCCAGAAGGTCTCCTTGAAGTCATCTAGACGAAAATGGTAAATAACTCACATGTTCTTCTTAGAACAATTAAAAAAATGGAAATGTAACATAATACGAATATAATGACTAAAAATATCAACTGGAAAGTGAATAAGAAAACAATATTTAGTAATATTATTGGTAACAATCCTTGAACTGTCATGGTAATATAAGAATGAGTTCGTATGCTTAAAACGTATTATTTTTCACACATCTGAGTAAAGCACAACAATATTAAGTAATTATAGGTTTGATTTAACACGTACATTTATAATTAAAGTGATTGAATCGTTTTAATAAGTCATTATAAATTGCTAATTATTATCGAAATAAATGGTACAATTTGCATCACATAATTTGACCATTAGAATGTCCCATTTATATTAATATCTATTAGCTAATTGATAATCAAGCTGATTGATAATTTACGTACCGATTTTATTATGCAGTTATTTTTAAATCCAGTGCCAGATATTTCCATAAATTGACAATATTATGTCTGCTGGTTTTAGTTGGGGATACATTTTATTAAGCCTGTTTTAGATTAATGTTATCACAATTTGCACTTACTAAACAACGTTAAAAGTAAGTGTATGTGAAATTACTCTCGTTCAAGTTTATCAATATTTCCTCTAAAAATAAAAAGTTATTATTTGACCTAAAACTCATTGATATAGATAATGATCAATTTCGAATGCTACTACTCATTGACATGATTCGTCAATTTATTGAACTAATAAACATCGAAGAACGACCCTGCCTTCCCCAAAAATTAGTTTTAAAATATTTTTCCAAAATAATAAATAATTTACAAATCAAAAAATATGTAATACAACTTACACAAGATTCAATTATGTGGAATACAAATATCTTAATTTTTGAAAATAATAACATTTTTGATGGATATTATCTAATATTCTGATTCACTATATTTAACCGGCAAAAATATATACATGCATGCATGCAAATGGGTTCTAGATATGTATTCGCTCTAGTGGGGAAAATTTGTGTACGCTGTTGAAAGCGCTTAAGTTCCATCCGCACAAACCTTCAGTTTCACAAACTTTGCATGCTGGTGACGAACATCGACGTATTTTGTTTTGTACATGGTTTAGAGACATCTGCCTTGATAATCCACAGTTTCCATTAAAGGTATTATGGTCAGATGAAACTAGATTTACTAACTGCGGTGTGTTCAATAGACAGAATGAGCATATCTGGGCTAAAGAAAACCCTTTTCATGTAGAACAAAGACGACCCCAGATAAAATTTGGTTTTAATGTTTGGTGTAGTATCATAGGGTTTACTATTCTGGGGCCTTTTATCTATGACGAATCACTTACTGAGGAGCGTTACTTTTTTTGCAATTCACTTTTCAAGACATGTTGTATAATTTGAATTTGAGAACTCGTTTAGAAATTGAGTGGTTCCAACATGATGGAGCACCTACTCATAACTCGTTATTAGTAAGACAACACTTAGATAATATCTATGCAAACTCTTGGATAGGTAGAAATGGTCCACGCGCATGGCCTCCCCGGTCTCCCGATTTGGCAGTTATAGACTTCTATTTATGGGGTGCGCTAAAAAACAAAGTATACAAAAGAAGTATAAGACAGTTGGTGACCTAAGGGAAGCGGTATTAGAAGCAATTGAAGAAATTTATAGGCAGTCTATGAGGAAAGCGGTAATGTCAATCTTGAAAAGATGCAATTTTTGTCTAAATAACAATGGTGAACTTTTCGAACATAAATTGTAACCATTATTATGTACTTTAATTTCTAAGTTTGTAGTAAGTACCTACTTTTTTAGTTTGTTCGGTATATCTGATATACCTAATAAAAAAATCGTTCAATGTTTTTTGGAATAGTTTTTATTAAATCAATCTATTTCATGGCTAACTACTTTAAAAGTGAAAATAAGAGAGAAAAGCATCCATAACTCCGTTATTTTTATGAATAACTATATCGAGTATTATATCGTTGAAAAGCTCTAAAAACGTCCGATTTTTTGAGGTCATAGCCAACTATGGTTTCCATTCAAAAAAAGATAAGTTTGTGTCATATCTCGAAAACGAGAGCTGTCACATAAACGAGGACATTACAATCATATTTGGGATACAATTCCCTTCAATTTTGATATTTACCCTTTTTTAATAAAATCAAAAACAAAGGAGCTAGAGGGATTTAACTAAATCGACAGAATTTCGTTTTTTCAAAATATCTAGTAAG
This sequence comes from Octodonta nipae, assembly GCA_034190945.1. Lineage (NCBI taxonomy): Eukaryota > Metazoa > Arthropoda > Insecta > Coleoptera > Chrysomelidae > Octodonta > Octodonta nipae. The sequence goes on from CM067219.1 coordinate 1,142,975, forward strand.
CCATGAAAGTGTCATTAAATTGGGCCAGTAAAACTGCAAATCTTTCCCAATTTAACCATTGCTCTATCTCCGCTAGTTTCCGAGATCCCCATACTGATCATAAAAAAAACACACCCTGTATACATATATTTATATAATCGGACGCTATCAGAGACAAACTGTGGTAATCACACTTTTATTAATCAAAACCCAAATATTTAACGTCGAGAATTTCCTATAATATTTATATTAGCTCAAAGCACACACAATCTATCGGCTGAACGCGATAATTTACCTTAATAACGAAATTACAACACAGGCATTTATCTATGCCAAATGTCAAATTATTTGGGTTCTAATAAATTTTATAGCCTCCCATTTCCGTCGACTCAGTGTATTGTAGTCGGGACTGAATGGGAAATATCAACCGTATGTCCATGTTAATAAACGAACTATGTTCCGGATTGTTGCTGTCAATGACGAATGTATAAATAATGCGATAAGTATATCGGAATGTGTTCTTGAACATTTTGTGCTATCATAAGATTATCACGTCCAGTTTTGATCTACGTAGTCCTGATAAATTACAATAAATACAGGATTTAGTTGATTGAAGGCTTATAATTATAAAGAAAGTAACGAATTAGTGAGAGATTAAATTGTAAATGAAAGGAATTTAAAAGCTACTAATGTCGTCTATCTCTTAAGTTCAAAAGCTTCAAATCTACGAATTTTTCGACTTAGAACAAAACTTTACTGTGATGCCCCTCCAACATTCAGCATTAATTATTTTGAAAACACACAAATAAATATAGAGGGTACAGTAATATTGAATGCAAAGAATTGGAGTAGACTTTCCACAAGCGTAACCACCCCAGAAACTTTTGCTATCTTTTCTTTCTATATCTATCTCTTTGTTGAATTCAAGTATGTTTTAACAATTATTTTCAGTCTGTTAAAACATGGGTCACAGTTTGCAAAATGTCATCGGTGGTGTGATTATATCCTAAAGCTATGATAATAGTAAGGAACAACAGATAAATATCGTGCTTTAAGACTGTGGAATAGTTTTAAGCCAAATATTAATGTCTAAGTGCTTTTTGGGAAATAACACCACTAAATTGCTGTATATTCCAAACGTTTCGGGGTCTAGATCAGACCCCGTTGTCAATGGTTAAAAACGACAGAGAAAAATGAGGATAGTGGGGCCCTTAACATAAAAATCATCTCTATTACAGTTTCATCCATGTAAGCCTTGATAACAACTCCACAGGTTAGACGAGAAGTTTGGTGTTGAAATTGTTAAATCTAAATCTTCATGACCACTTTTGCCTATTTAATACAGGCACATATTTTTTTCCTTTTTACGATATCAATACCAATGTGTCATCCAAAATGTCTTCATTTAACACTTTGGCTTCCTATACTGCTTAATCTGATAAATTATTATTTGCTGTGATTTTATTGATATTTCAAGATAAAATCACAATAATTTAAAATTAGTTTTTATGTCCTCCTCATTCTTATTTTTTTCTCCAAAATTGTTACTTACATGCAAATACATTTATACAATCAAATTAGTTTATGTAAATTTTAAACCTTATCTGCTGTTAATTTTTTTATAATAAACTCTTCTACGTATTTAGATGATTCTGAATATGAGAGAATAAGTCGTTTCTCTCAAATTCAGAATCAGCTAAATAAGTAGAAAAGTTTCAAGTATCAGAATCAAACAGGTATTATTTTTTACCAAAAAAAACTTATAATGTAATCATAAAACATTGGATAAGCTTTATTTAATTCTCTATTCAATTTGAACACTCATTGTAAACAACTTGTTGTGAATTATCACCAAAAGTTTATGAGTGTTAGCGACGCTTCATCGTGAAAAACAAAGCCATTCCGTAACTTCTTAAACGTAATTGTTCCGCTTTAGATAATGAAATGCATTTTGGAAACAAAGTTGCCATGGGTAGTTAGAGATTTGTTGGATTAAATCAAATGAATCAGTTCAGTTCTAGGTGCGATGTTCTGGAGCTTGGGAACTTGGAGAGGTGAAAATGTTTTACTTTGAAGCAAAGTATTTCTGTATTGACATATGCATATGTATTAGTATGATACGAAAATAATATTTACCTAAGTAATAATTTCGTTATTTCTATTATAATTATCATACAAATTATATTTAGTATTTTATAATAAATTTTTTGATAATAATAATTATTGTTGTTTTCACTTTCATCAATTATCCACACATTTAACTAATACAGTTATTACAATTACAATTTTCAGATATTTTCAACATAATATTCAAAACAATGGTTCAATATTATATTCATATAAAACTAAATAGTGTAATAGTTCATGAAAAGAATCATTCTTAGTGAGTTCGTCTGTTATGTAAAAATTTGATGATTACTTACTTTAGAGGGAAATTATTAAGAAAATTGACATATAGAGCCTTACTTAAACTTTGCAAGAATACCCAAGTGAAAATCTTAGTTGACTCAAAATTAAAGATATATTTATTTTTCAAGCAAATTGTGTAATATCAAATGATAGGGCTCATTATGGAGAATACAAATATATATTTTTTAACGCTTTTAAAATAAATCGGTTAAAAGATATTAAGGAAAATATACAAAAACGATCTATAACTTTCCTTCTGTCTCCAAATCCAATGAGTCAAAAATTTTAAAGATATAATTTTTGGGTCGCAGCACACAGTGCAGTCACACATTGTGTTGATTGCCTCCAACCAAATCTAGTACACCCTAGGTTTTTTAATTCGCTAAATGAAAATCCTAGGTTTGATTGATCGCGTTCAAGGTCATTTCAAGGTTGAGTAGAGAAAAACCTGTCCAAAACATTCATCTGCGATTGCAGGCATACCGAGAAAATGTATAATATAGGCGATCCCGTAGGATATTCTTTGTGAAGTAGGATACAGTCTGTGCAGACAGGGCAAAATAAGTTCACATATGTTGCGCCATCGTGTCCAAAAATATAGAGGGGGGTGTTAATATTCTCCATGATTTTCCACACTTGGTGTGATCCGTCCTGGAGGTGATAAGCCTCATACGTCTCCGGTTTTCAGTACGACTTTGATGTTAGCCAATCAGGACTCCTATATTTTCACTCCTAGTAGATATATTCTTATTTATAAAATTAAAAAATACATAAGAAATTACTTGAACATTTAAAAAACATGCTTAATGAAACTAAAATACACCTTAAAAAGTGTACAAAAGAACCAATATTTATTATAATTAGATCTTGAATTTAGATTTAGCGACACAAGAAACAATGAAAGAAGTTTCTTTAGCAGAAACAATTTTTTGTGTAATTTTGTTATGTTATGTTTTCATTTCAAATTCAGATTTATATTTCTTTTCACATTTGGTCAACTAAACTTCTTCAAACACGTGTTCATTTAAATCCACTTGTATGAGATATTTGCGACGAACATTTCGGAAACTATTATATCCAAACAAGTTAGAGCACCGCTTGCTACCGCAGAATAGTTTAATATTCTCTGCGTAATTAATTCCAGACGTGTCAAACGAGATTGTTTAGAAAGACAACTATTTCGGGAGGTGTCCGCAAACGAGTCGGCATATTTCAATCTAAGTAACGAATTCTGGACCAGATATTTTAACAACGAATTTATTGTTCCGCACACATTTAACACATTTAAACAAAGTTCTAATATGTTTTGCAAAGTCCGCATTTTTAATAGATCACGGTATGTTCATAACTAGATTATAAACGCTATGTATGCTGCAGTTGTCTTGGCTAGCACAAAATAAAAAAATAGGAACAGGAATTAGTTTTATTTTCATTTAATATACGTCGTTTTATTTCGATTGTGGTGTTATTGCCCAAAAAAACATAAAAGTAATCAAGAATATACCACAAACAACGTTTAGAAGACAATTAGGAACAGGAAGTAGCGCGCCAAATAAAAAAGTCATCAGATAGAACTCGTAAAGTTTTGTGAAACACCAAATCTAAAGAAAATCCAAATCATTTAGACTAATCAATGTGTGAAGTGAAATCAATTTATTTTATACCGTAAAGTATAATCATTGAAATTTTGATAGCCGCCTCTGATTATATTTCTTCTGTAGATACAATTTATTCTTGTTATGATTGCATTTTTTGAGAACAATTAAGAAATTATTTATTTATTCAGCAAACATTCATATTCCATACATCCCAATAACAACATAAATAAAAATGAGGAATTAGTTTCTTACTTACTCTGCCAATCTTTTTAGAGCGACATTTACTTATCATATGCCAGGATCAGCCCCATTATATATAACATTGTGCCATTGGCAAAGCAATATTTTAGTATGTTATACATTTTGCAATATCATTCGTATAAAATAAAAAACAATAAGGGTCCAAGTATTGTACCTTGTGGCACACCTCGACTGGTCTATAGTTCTTCGAATCTTGGTACCTTACTTATTTGTTACTTATTTGTTTTCTTTCAGAAAGATGTATGAAGAAATACTATAGCACCTTATCGCTAAATCTCATTTATAACCAACTTCAAAACAAAGCTGGTTCTCAATTCATTATTTTTAGGTCGATTCTGATGAATCTGTTTTTAGAGCAAACGCGCCACTTTTGAGCTGATTCCATATAAATTGGTTACTGTTCTTATGAGATCCAACAGAAAAATCAATCAAAATCTTCAATTTACATAAGTATGTGCGTTTCTTTTTGCGAGGAAAGTAGATGCTTCAGGTGAATTCCTATATTAATTTGTTAAATAACTGAATATTATGTGAATGTCTTAGGCCAGTAGGTCACAGCGGGGAATGTTAAGTTATATTTTTTGAGCACTTTACTTGTTCATTTACTTATTTGATTCATTTCAAATAGTATATTATAAATTTCCCCATCTCGACTCTTCTATTCTCCGCACGAAAAGTTGTAACATGCATTTAATGTTTATTAATTGAAATTACAAAATGCTAAAAGCGTTCTTCATCCAAAAACAATCCAGGCAATTTGAGGAAGAATGTAGTGCCCACACAAATCTGAGAACGGTTTTTATGAAATTATAATCATTTTATTATTACAAAAACTGTCATTTAATAAATATGTACACGTATATTATAAAAATATATAATCTAGAGCAGTCTTTTTGTTTAAGTGGAAGGTTCAAGGAATGTAATTGAAGTATTAACACTGCGAATTAATGTATTTTTTTTTCTTCAAGAAAACTGATTTTCGAGTCAGTCCATTATTCTGCACAGCATAAACCACAAGTTATGATAGAGAAACAACTTCTGCAACAAAAATCAATTATGAAATAATATTAATCGTACTGAATAGCAATTATGGTTACTAAAAAAGCAATCTAACATAAATAGTTTGAGATGTGTTAAAAGAAGTACAGAAAGGAGTTCTATGACAGCCAACTGTGCAGTAGGCACAATTATTAAAAAAATAGTCCATAAAGATGTGGTTGACTACCCAAGATACACCACAACTCACCAACAGCAGCACTATCTAAATTCCTTCTACCAATCATCCAGCCTTTGGAGGGTAAAACATCATCGCACGTCAAGAACTCAAAGCACTTTGTCGAAATCATAGAATCCATGGAACTTGGGCCAGAACATCGCTTAGTAAGTTTCGACGTTGAAAACCTTTTCACGAACGTAACACTAGACGAATCTCTCAACATAGTGAGAAAGAAACTTACTGAAGACGAAACCCTGATGGAGAGGACGGAGCTGCCAATAGACTCAATCATGGACTTGCTTGAATGTTGCCTCAAGAACTGCTACTTTCAGGAGAAGGACCGGTTCTTCATGCAAGAAGATGGATTGCCTATAGGTTCCCAGTTATCACCAACCATCGCCAACATCTACATGGAATGGTTCGGAGAACATGCACTGAGGAGTTTCGAGAAGCAGCCTAAGCTATGGTTGAGGCATGTCGATGACACCTTTATTATTTGGCAACATGGAAGGACAGAACTACAGGCATTCCTGGAGCACCTGAACCAATCCCAACCATCCATTAGATTCACCATGGAGATGAAAGAGAGTGATGTAAAGTGTCAAAGGACTAGGACCGGAATCCAAACAAGAGCCTACAGGAAAGCTACGTATACAGGTTTATACCTTCACTACAATTCCAACCACTCATCAGCAACGAAAACTGGCATCATCAAAACATTTATCCATAGAGCCAAAACTATCTGCAGCACACCAGAAGCCCTCAAAGAAGAACAAGTGAAACTCAGAGAAGTCCTTTTGGCGAATGGATATCCGGAAACGATCATTACCAAGGCGTTTGAAGAGCTGGACAAACCACCTAGGCAGGAAGAGGACACCACAGTAGCAACTCTAATTTTACCGTATACTAAAGGCTTGTCAGAGAAACTTAGAAAAATTGCACACAGCTATGGAATCAGAATGATCTTCAAAAGCAACGACACCTTGAGGAGCATAATAATAAGAACGAGGCCCGACGCACCAGCAATACCACATAACTGTATATGCAGCATACCGTGTGAATGTGGCAATCTTTACATTGGAGAGACAAAGCGACCGCTAGAGACCAGGATTAAGGAACACCGCACAGCTACTCAAAGGGCAGAGGTAACGAAGTCTGGGCTAGCTAATCACGCATGGACCGAACACCATAATATCCAGGCAAGGCTAAAGCAATTCACATGGAGGAGCACTGGTACAAAAGAAAATTCAGAGAGACAGCATATATAATCTCGAACGAAAATATAATTAGCGAGCCCAGCGTCCAAATTAAAAATATTTGGAGAGCTCTTCTTCTGTCTCTGCCGCTACGCATCACCGGCAACCAACCTCCAGGGACGACGACGCTGATTGGACCAGATAAGACCCAATGACCATGACCTGCGACGCATGACCGGTTAAGGGTATAATATAAATACAGCGGATACTTTGAATTTCCTATCATTCACCTGATGACGATAGCAGATACACAGCTATTGAAACGTTGTGAGATTAACCACTTCAAGACGATGGAAGTCCAAGGAAACTTCGAGGAACGAGTTACATAGTCTACCAACTTCAAACTAACATGAGACAAATAGACCAAAAAACTCAACATAGCTGAACGAAGAAGAGTAGATAGATAGAATTGAAAAATATTATGTTCAAGAGAACGGAAATTCAAGAAAACTTCAAGATCATTATTCTGAAACTGCTAAGTAAATGTTGGCGTAATTTGTTAGTTTCCTTCAAATAGAATTGGGATAATATTTACTTCCTAAACTTATTAGTATTTTTTCCCTTACCTGTTTTGTTTTTTCTCTACACCATCCACAATTTTCGGTCCAGCAGACTTCGCCGCTTGCTTTGGTTTCTTTCTCTGCTCCTATTTAAAAATAAAAGTCATTGTACTAAAAATTTTTTTCAGGGAACGCATAACTGAGCTGCTATTTTGCTAATGCCGACTTCGTGAAAGTTTTCGAGACAATGTTAATTAAATTGAAAAGTTTATTTTCGACAAATGTTTGAGTTGGGCGTTCGGCAAAGCATGAAAATCGCACATAAAAGGGAAACAACAATAATTTATTTGTAAAGTATAAACATTCGGATTCAACTTTGGGAAATATATAAATGTCAATCAAAACTTTTAATTTCATTTTGCTCTGTAATTAATTTTTTCAGTAATTCCATGAAATTCATTTAAAGTTTTGTTGAATTTTTTTGATATGGTTAGGAAATTTTAGCGAAAATAATAATAAACAAAGTGATAGTAATTATAAACAATTGCTGTAAAACGTACTTAAACTATCCAAAATATATCCAATTAAATATTTGCTGGGGATAAAAGAAATATTATTTATGTAAAATGCCTTTTAAACAAAATACTCTTGGTACTTACATTTACAATTTCTCCTATTTTATATTTTTTGAAATCTTTTTTGGCATCACCCGAATGCCCGGCTTTGTCAAATTCTTTAGTCGAATCCATTCCTGCCCATTCAGTGATAAGTTCACCACCACCGGGATGCTGTAATACAATATTAACTTGAATTATTTAAAAGTTATTACAAATCATAACATACATTTTTGAATGCAGTATAAATCGTATTAATTATAATTATATAAGCTGTCGCCCAGTGATCGAAATTCGACCAATTGTGTCAATATCTCTGGCAGGTTAAGTAACCTGAAAATTTTATCGTGACATTCTATCCTAGGACTTTAGGGACAACAGCAATTACACAGAACGGATCCAGATTCGGAACCTCTGTGTGATAGTTTCCTCGAAAATCCTAGATGCCGATCTTACATCTCGCTTCTAAAAATAAGTAACGAAATTCGAGGTTTTTTTCAGATATAATTCATAGGACTTTATTTGTGTTCAAATTCGTAATTTCTAATTTAATATGACAACAATTCAACCTCCCTGTATAACTATAATTGCACTCAATTCTCTAGCATTTATTAAAATCCTCATTATAATAATTCCATCTCATTATATATTTCCACCACCCTATATATGCAACTGCTCATGGACCATGCATAATATTTTTTAACATTTTTGAACCACCCGGTAAACCATTCTGTATATGCCACTGCCTATGAGCCACCGTATTTACTCTTTTTGTTTATGAAATTTTTAACTTCTGTAACTATAATTCTACTCCGCCCTATATTTCAATTATCATATATATATATATATATATATATATATATATATATATATATATATATAATAGAACTCTTCGTGGGCTATTCTATAAATCATTTCCTTTTCTAACATTTTTTATCATCATCCTGTTTATCTATAATTCCTCTCACCCTATATTTCATCTTCCCTATATATACCACTGCTTATGGGTTACCAAATGTTGCATTACCATTTCCGCCACCCTATATACGCATCTCTGTATAATATTTTTTACACCATCCTGTATAACTGTAATTCTACTGCACCTTCTATTCCAAGAACGCTGTAAATTCAACCGTTAATGGGCTTCCCTATATAATTATTTTATTAGTTATAATTGCGCTCTACACCCTATATATGCAACTGCTTATGTGCCACCTACGAAGAAAATGATTTCTAACATATCCGGAATCGCCCTGTATAATTACAATATACATGCCACATACAGAAGTACATGCTCTAAGTATATAACAGCATTGATCCCTCTATATATAATTACTCAATGTTTTGAGTCTGGCGGCGGCGGCACATTCAGTTGTTTGGCGTTGACATTATGGACGTAAATAATGAATTTTTATTATATTTTATTTAATGAATGAACCAATATTATAAATTAATATTAGCATTCTGCACTGAAGGTCGTCAGTAGCTACTAAACAAAACAAAAATGAAGAAAATCGGTTGAGAGACAGTAGAGAAAATAGTACCTAATGGTTTTGTCTTTGCCTATTTATATATAGATAACCACGATCCGGATTTTATGACAAACATCTTGCATTTTTATTTAAATTTACAACCAAAGTCGAAAAGTTCATTTTTTAATGAAACATCATTAATTCACTTGTGATGTTAAGTAACCTTGTGTTTATCAATACTTTCAAATACTAAACCAATTTTTAAATACACATTAATGCTTTTATTAAAAATAACGTGTGTGTTAATTTATTTTCATAATTTCTTTATCAAATAGAGAAACAATTTTCTCAGACTATAAAAAAAGATCTTGACCTGGCAGTTATCTGCAGAGCATTAACATATAAATTATTGATATGTGACTGTTCCCCGAAACATAAATAAACAAGTTGAAAGAAAACAATAGTAGAAAAACCCAGACCTTCGGTTCGTAATAAATCTGATTACCGAGTCTAGTTCGATTTGAAAACACGGGGAAACACCGTTAATAACTAGTTATTAGCAATTTGATGCAATCGATTTGAATTACTCGAAACTAAAGTTGTTGTATACATAGCAATTGTCTCCTTGATATTAGTAGGAAAGCTAGGTTTTTTCTTTCTTTTCATATAAATTCGCTCATAGTAGCTGAACATCGAAATCAAGTTTGCTTTGGTTTTTCCATTTATGAGAAATTAATATTTAGTCCACAATTTATATCTATGTATTTTAGTACATAATTTTAATGTAATTATCTACTAAAAATGTAAAATATTACCAGGCCATATATGTCTTTGAACTAAGTGCCCCACTTTGGGTATAGTCGATAATATTAATGGTCCAATGGATAAGACTGGATTGGAAGTAATGACAAACCGTAGTGAATTCTAGTCTAGAGTAACTAAAACTGTCAATAGGTAACAAAAAAATTCCCAGGATCAAGTCCTAGTATATCAGCAGGTATAAATTACTACTAGGCATAGAATGTTTCCAAGAGTGAATGCCATAATTTAAACCCTTGGAACTGCAAAGAAAATAAATCACAATAGCAAAAAAAAATTGTGTAGCACAATATACTTAATTACCATAATTCTGTCTGCATTGAGTTCAGAAACTTGATACTTATTTTTGAGCAGAGTGTAGAAGATGTACGTCATTGTTTTTTAATTTCATAGAGCAAAAATGCAACATAAAGAAACTGCCTTCAAATAGATTTCTTCTTCTGGCACTTTTATAAACACACACGATTGAAACAAGAAACTCCCATGCGATTTTGGCAGGTCAGGAAATGACTCAGCTGCCCCCTACCTATACCTTTGGTTTGAAATGTTGCAAAGTGCTCCCAGATCAACTTTCGGCAAGCCAATATAACACTCACGGTCTGTGTCAAAATGCCAACTTGAAGTACAAAACTCAATACCAAATCTACCTTTGCTTCCAGTAGTGCCAACTACGTAAACTATGAATATTTAGCTGTAAGTATCTGACTGATATTATAATATAAAATTAACAAAAATAAAACACTGATGAGTTTAGACAATGGGCAAGAGAAATCACTGTCGGGCCTGTATGAGCGCTACGAATCGCATATACTTTCATACTGATGGAAACAGTATACATTTCTAAAAAATGACCTCTATTCCATCTTCATAGAAAACTCAATCAGTAAGAATATATACAACCTTTCTATCACCTTTAAAGTAAAAATAATCAGTATTGCAGTTCATCACAATTTCATCTTTGGTCAAGACCAATCGAAATACAGGAACAGACTTAAGACAGCCTGGTATAAGTATGGATGCCACTCTACTCTACAGCAAAGCTAAAGGAATAGTAAATAGAAGAACAGGGAGACCATCTTTATTATGCTGACTTAAAAAAACAAACAAAATATATACCAAGCTTGAAACGAATACTCCTAAGGAATTTACAAGATTACTAAATCTCTTTTGGTGTGACTACCGGATAAAATAAGGATGATTTACCTAAAAATAATGATCATAAACCAAGATAGTCATGTGAGGAGTTAAATTCCTCTCCCACATTTGACTGAGAGCCACCACAATCACAAATAAGTTTCAAGAAAACTAACTCAAGATATGAAGCAAAATCAGGAAAAAAAGGATAACCTTCCTCGTCAAATGTTCTAAATGACAAAAAATAAACACCAACATCAACCTAGAAGTTATAACCGAGTATACACTATTAATAGATATTAAAATAGGATTTTATTAAATGATTCAAGAACATTTCCAAACAACCTTCAGAAGCAAGATCCCAATAAAAGGAGCCAGATCTTAAGTATAGATTTGTTGATAAGTGTCTAGTCAGTCTAAAAACTCTGCAATAATATGCAGTGTAATATTGTTTCGCTTTATATTTATTTATTTATTTATTTATTCTTATACGGGTAACCCCATTTACATAAAATTCCAAAAACAAAAAATTTAGTGTAAATAACATTAAATCTAAAAAAACACAAATCTAAAGTTGACATGTCTAACATTGGACTCAACTTTTAGAAACAATACAAAATACAAAATAAAATATAGTTAAATCGGATTGGAGTAACATAGCATCATTGCACGTTCCAATTTCTTTAAACAGTTTGAAATCATCAGCATACATTAAGATATTACAATGATTAATAATTTTGCCAATATCATTAATAAATAAATTAAAAAGAAATGGTCCCGCATGAGAACCCTGTGGAACTCCCGAAGACACACTTATAATCCTGGGAATAATACCCCCCACTTTAACATAATGGTATCGGTCTGAGAGATAACTCTTTGTCCACTCTAAAAGTGGCCCATAAAATCCTAGAGCATGAAGTTTGGCCAAAAGTATTCTATGGTTAACTCTATCAAACGCTTTAGCGAAATCCGTATAAATAGAGTCAACTTGTAGTCTATTCTCCAAAGTTTTTACTATAAATGACTCGTAGACGGCCAAATTGGTTAAAGTAGACCTACCCGAAAGAAATGCTGTTCGTTAACAAAAATGTGTCTAAATTGCTATGATAAGAATTGAGAGAAAAAGTAGTCCAATAATTTCGGGATCTCCGACTGCAAGCATACAGCTCGGTAATTCTCAATATTTTCTTTAGATCCACCTTTGATGATTGGCCTCAGGTAGCTATGTTTCCAAAAACTGGGAAACTTTCCGCATGGCAATTGTTTTCAGATGAAGCGCTAGAGTGTAGACACAGTTTATTAAAAAATACGCGGGAATACCATCAGGGCCACACGAGAGCTTTATCCGAAATCCATTAATTCTGCTAATGATGTCTGCTACAGTTACACAAAAGGAACACAAGTTAACAGAGTTTTCATAATGAAACTGAGGCACATTAATGTTCTGATCCAATTTATAAAACGTTGAAAAGTAGATAGCAAAAGGACCTGCAGTTTCCTCAGCCCCGTTGCTTATTTCATCCTTATAAAACATGGATTTCGGAAGATTAAAAGAGTTTTTCATGCCATTAATATACCCCCAAAAACTTCTTGGATTGTGATTTAAACTATTTTCAATATTATTAATGTACAATCTGTAACAATTATTAGTGATATCTTTACAAATGCCTCTGATATGTGAAAAAAAAACAAATAATCAACTATTAGTTGACTTAAACTTTTTATGCGCTGCATTCTTTTCAGCTACTAGATGACGCAGCTGACTATAAAACCAAGCAGGATAAGGGGATGACTTAAATCGTTTAACAGGCACGTATAAATTAATAGCCGAATACAATTTATCAGCCACAGCTGATTCAATATCCCAGTCGGACAACGGTTGCCAATGACAGCTAGCAAGAAAGTTGTTGATAGCGAAATAATCCGCTTGTTTAAAGTCATAATAAAAATCTTCATGAATTAAACTATTGCTAACACAATTAGAAGACAGTAAAATATCAATATTGGTATACTTACATCGTCTAAATAATCTGTAACGTCGTAAACACTATCCTTGTAAATAATCCACACTTTTTTACTGTCAACTCCATTATTTTTGGCAACTTCCTCTAAAGTATAGTACTTAATTATCTGCTCACCTCCAGCCATTGTACTATTTATTTACAGCCGAGTTTTATGAAACCTTAATAAAAATTTAACGACAGAAGTATTTCACTAACGAGAGTATTCCAATACGAGACCGTCTCTAATTATTTTTATTCCCACTTCGCGGCGGTTTTAAAACTAAAATTGAAATAAAGTACCGCTTGTAAATTTTGCGATTAAAGAGAGATTTTATAGATGAACGTGAGACGACTATTTAGAGATTGAATAACCAATACATCGACTTTTATTCGTCAGCGTATAGCCTGAGACAATTAGATTGCAATTCGTCTCCAGATTATTATTACATCAAAACAAACAATGAACGATTGTTATCGCATCGAATACACGTTGTACGTGTGGAGAGACATGACGACTCATTTTCCAAATGTAACAGTGAAGTCTACGAATGTTTTTCCATCTCATACAATCTGTGATTAAATGTTCAACAATATGTTGTAAATATATAGAGTTGATTTCGACATTTTGATCATTTGTAGGAATGGCTATTGATGAACGATTCTACCTTCTGAAAATATATTACATCAATTTTTCTATCAGCTCAAAATTACATTAAAAAAATATAGCAACATACATCCATCTTTCAAATTTCTAACGGTTTCAAAAAAAAACATCACCAAGTCTTCCAAATTTCCTATTGTTCCATTTATATTGCTTCAGATATAGAATTTTGAACATTCGATTGATACTATTTCACTTTACTTTCCAACTTTCAGTTAAGCAATCAGTAATTCTTTATAGAAACATTTCTTCTATCTTACATAAATGGGATAGGGCTGCAATAATGAGCCTTGAAGATTTACCCCACCCATATGTCTGTTATATTCTTTCATTAGATTTGGACTTTCAATATCCTTAGATTTCCTTCGACATTATGTCTTAACTTTATTAACTGAATCTGTAGCCCAAAAATCCATTAAGACACTAAATGAAATACAGTACTAGAGAAATTGTTATAATAATAAACAGCATACCACAGGAGGTTGCCAAGCGTTCGCTGCAAATGAATACAAAGAACGACACGATGCTGTGGCAAAAATACTGCACCAGAAACTAGCCCTTAAACTTGAGCTATTACAGTCGGTAAGAACACCCTACTATATATACAAACCAGAATCTATTTTAGAAAATAACAACTACAACCTATACTGGGACCAGACGATATTGACCGATCGGTCTGTTGCTCATAATAGACCAGATATGGTTTTGGTAGTTAAAGCCTCTAGAAAAACAACCTTAATTGACCTAGCAATCACTTACAACAATAATATAAATATTAAGCAGGCTGAAAAAATAGACAAATATAGAGATTTAGTATTTCAAATACAGAGACAATGGGACATGAACAACACTCGAACGGTACCAATTGTTATATCAACAACAGGTGTAGTCCCAAAACATCTATTAAACAATCTGAAATACCTCGGTCTGGACGAACATCTTTACCAACTGATGCAAAAAGCCGTCCTGTTAGGAACAGCCCGGACGGTCAGAAAATTCATTGGAAACTGCAGCCACGACACCAACCACGGGCCTGATAACCTGGCAAGGGCTCCCACAGAGCTAAACCGTTTTTGAGGTCATAACCAACTATGGTTTAAATTCAAAAAAGATAAGTTTGTGTCATATCTCGAAAACGAGAGCTGTCACGCAAATGAGGTCATGACAATCATATTCGGTATACAATTCGCTTTAATTTGATATTTACACTTTTTTTATAAAATCAAAAACAAAGGAGCTAGAGGGATTTGACTAAATCGGCAGAATTTCGTTTATTCAAAATATCTAGTAAACCATAACTTTTTACAAAAATCCGAAAGTGTCATTAAATTGGGCCTGTAAAACTGCAAATCTTTCCCAATTTAACCATTGCTCTATCTCCGCTAGTTTCCGAGATCCCCATACTGATCATAAAAAAACTCACCCTGTATAAGTTATAAAGATATGTCTTTCCGGCTCACAAAAGTCAGTATTCCGTGATATAATTATTAACATTTACATGTTTGAATGTGGAGACATAACAATTGATTTCGAAGTAATATCAAATGTACCCAATTTTTGTAAATTAAAATTCCTCTAAAAAATTATTTTGTTTTCTGCTGTTTTAGAAACCTTCCAACATAAGATAAATTAATGCTTCTGAACGAGGCTTGCCTTTATTTGCATTACCTCTAGAGTATTGATATCCATGTATTTCAAGAAGATATTTACTGTAAAAAATATATGCTAATGTATTTCTTCATGATTGTTCTAGCCTGCCACAATAATTCTATTTTTCTGAACCTATAATAATGCAATAAAAAATTTTCGATGATTAATTTACTATCTGAAGATAGAAAAGATAAAGTCACGAATACTTTGCAAAATATTTTATCACGTGCAATAATAATTCTTATCAGCAGTTTATCCATTTTTAAAGTTATTGTTTAAATATCTACGATTTATCTTAGCTAACTAAATTTGTATCAAATACGTGCAAAAATTGAGTCATGTCATGCTTCTTTACAACTTCTGTTTATTACGGGGCCTCAAATTCTTGTTGAGATTAGGGGATAAATATCTTTTTATGAATGAAATGAAACTTGTAAAGTACTTAAGTCTGTTTAAATGTGACATTGTCAGAATGAGTAGTAGATTTTCTTGGCAGACTAAGTGGATGACAGGCATTTTGTTCAATCTCTTTTTCTGCTATATGGGTTAAACGTCTAATTATTTCACACCACAGAGCAGACCTCAGAAAGTGACATTTAATCACAAATATTATTACTTAGTCATGCGTATATTTTAAGTTGATTTTTTTATTACTTATTCATCGCAGAACTGGCAAAAGAGGAAAATTTATTTCAATCTTTTAAAGCACTTGCAAAAAGTCGTACCAAACGTTTTTTTTTTTTGGAAAATTGGTAATAAACTTTCCATATCTCAGCCAAGCGGTTCTTTCTCAAATATCTGTTAGTACACCAACAGATCTTCTAGAATTTTATGAACTGATTTCGCATAGTTGTTGGGTTTTAAATGTAGTGATAATTTTATTTTAATGTATTCTTGAGTTCTATAGTTAGTAAATAACTTTCTTTATTTACAAAAATTTCGAAAAACCAGACGCAAAATAGCAATACACCGCTTTCTATTGAAAATAAAATTGTGCTTGATATATTTGAACATAAAGAAACTTAAAAGTTTGCCACGCATGGCCGTAACAATATAATGTTCTTATATCATATTTTCATTATTTAGACATATTCTAAACAATAAATATCCAAAAACATAACAAATTTAGAACAGCGGATATACAGTTCTTGTTTGTGGTATTTGTAGGTTCTATTGTCAAGAATGGGTTTTAAGATCAATCTAATACATTCTTCACCATCAGACATGTTTTTTGCTCTAGATACAACGGCGATTGAGAAACTTCCATTTGCCTCTGATTCTGTTCAAATTTAACACTTTTTGAAAAATATTTTATATCAAACACAGGTATAAATTAATTGGGGTACGAATACAGGGTGTCTCTAAAATAGACATGCTGTGAATAGAACACATTAAAATAAGCCAAAAAGCCCCTATTAACATGTGCCCTAAAACGCCCTCTTGGGAAGTTATTTGCCCTTAAAAGGGCTCAAACAAAACTGTTTTTTCTGTTATTATCAAAACATCGAAAATAAATAAAAAAATGTATGGGTCTTACGTAACTTTTGAAGTTAAATAATATGTGCTACTCAGATTTCGGACCGTATTTTTTTATTTTATTTTTTTTACAATTTTCTCTACAGATTTGTAAAATCGTAACAATTTTACGTAAAAGAAGTATGTTTGTCCAAATAGATATTTCTAATGGTTTTCGAGTAAATTGAGTTTGAAAATTACTCTGCTCTTTAAGTTATTAGGCCAAAAATTACAAAAATCTGTTTCTCTCTAACCAAACTGTATAACTATAATTTCTCTACACTGCACTCTACATTCTAACCCCCCTGTATATGCAACAGCATATGGGCCACCCAATAAAACATTTAATCTCTAACGTATTTTAACCATCCTGCATAATTATAATTCTATAACGCCTTATATTTCAACGAATTTATGTAAGCCTATAAAACGGCTACATATAATATTTTTTGAACCCTCTTGTATAATGATAACTATAAACTTGTATAACGATAACAACAGTACAGGCAGGAAATGATAGCGACACAGAGAACTTATTAACGGTTCACCCTTTATATGTCAAAATAAGGTTATTTCATAGCAAAGGAACATTACTTTTCTAATTGAGTTTCCCTCTCTTCAATAATATAGTTAGTTTAATTACTTAATGTTGATCTCTTTTGTACATGTTGACTGTTATCAATTTTTAAATAAAAATGGGATAATTAAACTAATCACATGATTATTTACAAAAAAATATAAATTGCAAATTAAAATGTCAGCCACTCATTGCCGTTGACCGGTTACAAGCCACACATCACAAACAGACACGACACTGTGTCGGTAAGCCTACTACGCGTATATATTGTCAATTGAAATATGCAGTTCAGGGTGAGAGTGGTCCGTCCGCGTACAATCTGGATTCTGGATCGGACAAGCCATCGAAGTTCGAAGTTCAAACCGAAACAATTAGAATGGTGAGAGTGCATCAGTGTGTCCTGCTGTGACTTCTGTCACCCACTCACTGTTCAGTTTAATTGAATTGTGATGTCAATTTTAGCGTGGCATTGGGCGTAATATATATTTAGAATATATAGGTTGTTGGGGGAAAATCGTTTGCAGGGCTATTGAAACTTCATCGTCCATCTTTTTCGATAGCTACTTAAATTAAAAAATATTTTTAAAAAACAGTATTTTCACATCATCAGTTTATGGAAAATGAGACATCAGCTCTATTTTATAGACACTATAAATTTCCCGTTTGAAGTATTTCTAATGTACAATTTTAAACAAGGAAAACGTAAGAATAGATGAAAGAAGAAACACATCAACGAGCTGAATCGTTATCAATTCTCTCAATTCTTATCATGGCAATTTAAACACATTTTTGTTAACGAACAGCATGGATTTCTTTCTGGTAGATCTACTTTAACCAATTTGGCCGTCTACGAGTCATTTATAGTAACAACTTTGGAGAATAGACTCTGTTTATACGGATTTCGCTAAAGCGTTTGATAGAGTTAACCATAGAATACTTCATGCTCTAGGATTTTATGGGTCACTTTTAGAGTGGACAAGAAGTTATCTATCAGACCGATACCATTATGTTAAAGTTGGGGGTATTATTTCCAGGATTATAAGCGTGTCTTCGAGAGTTCCACAGGGCTCTCACGTGGGACCATTTCTTTTTAATTTATTTATTAATGATATTGGCAAAATTATTAATCATTGTAATATCTTAATGTATGCTGATGATTTCAAACTATTTAAAGAAATTGCAACTTGCAATGATGCTATGTTACTCCAATCCGATTTAAGCTCTTTATTTGCTTGGTGTATTAGCAATGATCTTGATCTGAATATCAATAAATATTTTATTATTACTTTTGCAAAAATTTCACAACCTATAATCATTTCATACGTTATTAATTCACAAACGATACAGCGAGTAAGTGAATTTCGTGACTTTGGTGTCGTTTTCGATAATTCTCTGACTTTTCATAGACACATTGATCTTGTTGTTTCCAAGAGTTACAAGGTTTTGGGTTTTATCAATCGTTCTTCTAAAACATTTTCTCATAATACGATTCGTTTACTATATTGTTCACTAATACGATCCATTCTGGAGTACTGTTCTGTCATATGGAACCCCCACTATAACACACATATAGCTAATATTGAGAAAGTTCAAAATAAGTTTCTTCGTATAGTAGCGTTTAAAATGGGTTTGAACAGGAACAGTTATCAATATAGCGATATTTTATTACAAATTCATTTACAATCTTTGCAAAATCGGCGTAACATAGCTGATATTTGTTTTCTATACAAGTTGTTGTCAGGTGAACTTGACTGCCCTTCCTTACTAGACAGAATTTCCTTGAATACGACAATGAGAACTCGTTCTTCAGAACTCTTCCATGTTTCGTTTCATAGAACTAACTATGGATTTTGTTCAGCAATGACTAGGTAAATGCGTACAGCCAATCAGTACTCGCATATTGATGTGTTTTATAACTTCGTCAATGTTATCAAGCGCTCGTTATATTATAATATTTAATACTGCCGTTTGTTTTGTTTTTATGTATTATCTTTTCTTCGCGACAACATTTATTTTAATTATAATTTTAATTTTAACTATCTATATTTTATTCTGTATTTTGTATTGTTTCTATAAATTGAGTCCAATGTTAGACATGCCAACTTTAGGTTTATATGTTCTTTAGATTTAATGTTATTTACACTAAATTTTTTGTTTTTGGTATTTTATGTAAATGGGGTTACCCGTATAAGAGTAAATAAATAAATAAATGAATATTTATTTCGTCTCTTTACAGCTTCTATGGTTAGTCCACCATTTGGCTGCATTTTCTCTACTTTGGTATTTATTATTTCTTGATTATTTAAAATATCTTATATGGAAATTACTCAGAGGTATGAAACAAATGAAACCAACAAGTTCAGAATACTCACAGACAGAACATGGAAAAAGTTTTTTAAAATTTCTACACAGAAAGTAAACAATCTGAAAAAGCCCGGCAACTTAACATTTTTAACGCGACGGATTTTTGCACTTAAAATTATTTCGTATATCATTGGAATTTGGCGTTGTGAAACAGATCACGTGACTATTCACCAATGAAAGCGCTTCAAACGGGGACAAAAGTCAACTACTTATCTACTGCCTATAGTACAATACGACAGCTGTCAACCGCATGTCGCATCACGAGTGTTCCATACCACTGACCCAACTCTATGGCCCACCTGTCAACGCCCCGTGCCACTGACCCGAGTCTATGGCGTACCTGTCAACGCCCCGTGCCGTCGTTCTGTGACATACCTGTCAACGTCTCATGCCAACCGTCCTATGATGTTCCGTGCCATCGTTCCATGCCATATGTCAACGCCCCATACCAACCGTCCTATGGTGTTCCGTCGTTTTATGTCAACGCCCCTGTGATCCGAGGTCTTTGACCCCCAGTTGATTACGTAACACGGTACGTGTGGATGAGCATGGGTGGAGTCATCTTGTAATCAAGTGAGGGGTTTCACCTTGAGAATTTTCCCACACTCAAGTGAAGAGATCCCTGCTATCCGAAAATGACGGAGGAACAAGTGAGAAGTAATTCATAAACTAATCATATATGGTGGAGAGAAAACACTGAAGAATATGTAAAACTATTTAGCGCAAAAGCAAAGAATACCGATAGAATGTTTTAAAGAAAGTGAAGCAGTCGTAGGAAATCTTTAATAAGAACTTCACAGCTAACGAACATTATCACCAGTGACTTCGATAATGCAATTAGCGACGAGCAACAAGAATTCAGGAAAAAGTGCTCGACAATTCCATACAACTCTGGAATTTCTGCACGAAAGTTTAGTCAAAAAGTAGCTGAAGATATAACTAAAATACAAGATATTTGAACTACAACTGGTCCTGCAGAATGCAACACCCTAGGCTCACTACTCTTTAGTAATATTATGAACAAGTTAATAAGCACGTAACCTCCATGAGACTAGCATGTTGCGTGAGATCGCACAAAATAACCATTTTATGCCATTTCTGTTCAACAAAAAAATGGAAGCAGGCATATATCAATAAATAAAATCAAATGCTGTCATATGGCCCACTATAATCGACAGTCATGAGATTCGACTACCTGGATTGTAGAGTTGCAAGTTCAGATTTCTTGGGGCACCAAGTTAAAAAACAAGCGAAAAAAGCTGACCTGTCATCATTTCTGACCACACCAAAGAACAAATTTGGAAAAATAAGCACTACAGCCATCATATGGCACAGACTCCTTTGTCAAATAGAACATAGAAATGTATAGAAATGATGACCATGAGAGCAGTAGACTGTCTCACAGAGAGAAAGATATATACATAAAGATGATATATTTAGAAGCCGAAGGAAGCTAGGAAAAAATTTGCATCAGCAAGTAGAGAAGTATAACTGCAATAATAAGCAATAACGTTTTCAATAAAAGAAGACCTATAAGTAGTCCTTCAGAAGAATTTCGTTACAAAGCTATCGGAATTAAACAGGTGACTCGCCTGTCCAAAGAAGAAAAAGATATCTCCATTTAATCTTCACTTGGAGCACCAGTAACTTCGAGAAAGTAATAATTATGGAAGGGAACTTCAAAGTTGTTCGTATTCTAGATGAACAGAATCAGTAAACTCTTCCTAAAGGACAGATTTGGATGATTTTTTGTGTTGTTTGGTTGAATCCCTAGATAGTTTAGAAACTCAGCTGAACCTAGTCACTGACGCTCCTAACTGGATCTAGTTTTTTGTCGATTTTTTTTACCGAAACTGACAGAACTGAAATTTAGACTTATCTGATAATTTTTGCAGTAATATAAAAACACCGATCTCAATTGACACCATGGAAATGAGAAAGCTGGCATATCAAGTCAACAACAAGTAGCTGTATTTCAAATGATTAAGAGTTAAGCAGCTTTGCTAACGTAAGCTTAATACCCTTGGAATTTGCTGTACCTCATATGTGATGGTGTTCTGTCACATATGTTGAGAAACCCGGAAGGCATATTTTTTTGTTAAGGTCAAAGACATTTATATAATTTACCTCAACATTGTTCAAAATAATAAGTTGTAGTTTTTGTTATTAAATGCATTTTCTATACGTATTTTAATGTCAGTATGATTCAAACTTTTAAAACTGTCTTCTATGCTTTCCATCTTATCTAATAAATGTCCAAGTTTTGTGTTCCCTACACAAGAGCGATGTTCAATACCTCTCAAAGTTTTTATAATACAATCATTTATAAATGAAATATGCATACGAAAAAGTTGAAATATTGTTTATTCATGTACCAAACTATCATATCCTTTTTTTACTACATTCTTGTAACAATAACCAGAAATTTTATAGAAGAACCTTTATTATTTATACGTGAAAACACTTATCAGCTTCAAAAATAACTATCGACTTAACTTGCAGTAGAAGTTTAGTTTGTGTGACATGTGTTTGAATAGGATAGCTACAATTATTACAAGTAACTAAAAACGTAAATGTCAAATAGTATGATTAAAAACTGAACACTTCTTGAAGCTATAAACTGTAACAAAAATTACAATTAGTGCTGATTTCACATAATGTCTTCATGTATTATATATTTTCAGGATGCATTTTAAAACGCTTTGGTAATAAATTAATTATTTTAGCCTCAACGAAATTACCCTAAACATTCTAAGGCGAAAAGCTGGAGTTCCCCTTTAAGTATTAATGATTCCGCTTTCTTGGGAAAATTTTCGTGATTTAGAATCCTTTTAAATAGACATAACGTGAAAACGTAATAACTTCATAATTAAGATAACAGTAATAATGATGTAGATTAAATATACGAATCATTTTCCATTGTGGCAATTCAAGTCAATCAAATCATCTCTTTTTGAAAACCAACTTCAGATGAAAATCCAAGTATTGGTAGATTAAGCTCACTATTTTAATATTTATGTAGGTGTCGCATATTAATGGAATACACCAGTTTTGTACACAACTCATTAAATGAAAATACTCCATAAATGACCTTGACTCCAATTATTTTCCCTGGCCTTGAAGAGTAGAACGAGGAGTCTGTCCATGAGAAGTAAATAAGGAGGAGTGTCTCTGTTTATAAAAAGAGCGTGTATAGTCAAGCAAATTATAACAAATCACTAGTCACCTTATATGTAATGGCAACAAATATATACCTAGTTTTATACGAAGAAAGAGGATATAAAGAAAGCTCTCCCTACAATTTGACAGTCCTAACCACTGGCCCTTTTTTTCAACAACGACAAATAGAATTGTATGGCCTTTGCATTTTCCAGATTTATTCCTCGTAGAATTATTTTGGAAGTAGAAAGTAAAGTGTAATCCCTAAACCAAGATTTTAGTTGAGTATTACATGAAAAATACCACATATCACCAATTTACGGCAAAATTCTAACATTTTAGATATTTATTTTGTGCCAATCAAATTTTATTTTGCCGCGGTAGCGTCGGGTTTTATTAAATAAAATTTTTATTCACTGGAAGTACCAAACTTTAAATTATTTTTGTGAGGAGAGGGTTAAATTCGAGCTGAAAGGTATTATTAATATTCATACAATGACTGACGTATAAAAGTTTTCGTCTGAATAAAAAAACGACGTAATTTTAGCATTTTTTCCAGCAAATACTTTTCCCAGAAGTTATTGAGACTGTTCTCAGTTTATTAACATGTTTTTGTGTGCTTTAATTAGTCAGAGTATTTAAGCATTATATCAGGTTGATGGAAAATCCGTACAGACAAAATAACTTAGTAATAATTCCTTACCAATTGCTTTTATCATATATTAATTGATATATCCCATTTCATTTAATCTCGGATTATACAAATCAACTAAATTCCCATTAGATAAAGCTGCCCAATATGGCAACATATTGTTTAATGATTAAAAAATCAAAACACAAAAAACTTTAAATGTTCTATGGTGAAACAATTGTCAATAGCAAATAAATATAAGTGAAAATGACCTAAGTGTGTTTATTTTAATTTAAAATTACTCGTTACTATATTTGTCACCTCTAAGTTCAAATAAAAGAGATGATCTAATACAATTCGTACTATCGGGAGTTTTCCCAGAATGGATAAATAAACAATATGTTATTAGATGTTCTTAGTCTGAAGCTGATAATGACAATGTAACTCGTTCCTCGAAGTTTCCTTGGACTTCCATCTTATTGGAATGGTTGATCTCACATCATCAGATGAATCTGTCGTATTTATTTATATATAAATAGGCAAAGACAAAACGATTAGGTCCCACTTTCTCCTCTGTCTCTCAACCGATTTTCTTCATTTTTGTTTTGTTTAGGAGCTACTGAAGACCTTCAGTGCAGAATGCTAATATTAATTTATAATATTGGTTCATTCATTAAATCAAATATAATAAAAATTCATTATTTACGTCCATAATGTCAACACCAAACAACTGAATGTGCCGCCGCCGCCAGACTCAAAACATTGAGTAATTCTGTATAGAAGGACTAATACTGTTATATACTTAGAGCATGTACTTCTGGAAGTGGCATGCAAGCGTTGTTATTGTTTAGTGGTAAAGTAATCGTTGTATATTATAATTATACAGGCCGATTCCAGATATGTAAAAATCATTTTTTTCGTGGGTGGCACATAAGCAGTTGCATGTATAGGGTGTTTAAAATATAGATTACAGTGCAATTATAACTAATAAAATAATTATATAGGGAAGCCCATTAGCGGTTGAATTTACAGGGTTCTTGGAATAGAAGGTGCAGTAGAATTACGGTTATACAGGGTGGTGCAAAAAATATTATACAGAGATGCATATACAGGGTGGCGGAAATGGAAATGCAACATTTCGTAACCCATAACCAGTTGTATATATAGGGAAGATGAAATATAGGGTGAGAGGGATTATAGATATACAGGATGACGATAAAAAATGTTAGAAAAGGAAATGATTTATAGAGTAGCCCACGAAGAGTTCCATATATATGATGATTGAAATATAAGTAGAATTATAGTTACAGAGGATAGTTAAAAATTTCATAAACAAAAAGAGTAAATACGGTGGCTCATAGGCAGTGGCATATAGAGAATGGTTTACCGGGTTGTTCAAAAATGTTAAAAAATATTATGCGTGCTCCATGAACAGTTGCATATACATGGTGGTGGAACTATATAATGAGATGGAATTATTATAATGAGGATTTTAATAAATGTTATAGAATTGAGTGCAATTATAGCTATACAGGGAGGTTAGAAAAATTACACAGAGGTTCCTAATCTGGATCCGTTCTGTGTAATTGCTGTCCCTAAAGTCCTAGGATAGAATGTCAGGATAAAATTTTCAGGTTACTTAACCTGCCAGAGATATTGACACAATTGGTCGAATTTCGACCACTGGGCGACAGCTAGTACCATTAAATGGTTATGCGTAGCCTGTCATGGTCACTTGGTTTTGTCTGGTCCAATCAGCTTCGTCGTACCTGGCGGCCTTTTTTCTTTTGTTTATAATATAGCTATGCTAAGAAGCCTAGTGATTAGGTGTGAGAATGTGACCAAACGGCCTTATTATCTCTTTAATCTTGAATTCGGAATTTAAGTTTTTTTCAATTATTGTCCAAAGCCTTATTTAGATTCTTGCATAATTTATTGTATATTTTATAAGATTTATGAAACATGATTTATTTACTTACTTCATTTTTGGAAGCTTAACACTTTGAAATCTTGTACTGTTATTGCCACGAACTAAAATATATTAGAGAAAATATTTTACGATTAGCTACTATAAATTGATTGGTACCATATATGCCTTTATAGACATTTATATAAATAATACTACTAAATAATATTGCTAGTTTTTCTTTTCATAACAAAACAAAGGAAAAAATAATAATAGAATTTCTCTATCACTAGAGTAATTAATACTCTATCTCATAGAAAATACTTCTCTATTTCAGTCCACACGAGCATAAAAATCCCCCAGATCATTGTCGACCGGATGTGGGCAAATGTTGAACTCACTGACCCGGTGGAACCGGTAACACGCGTCAGGAATCCGAAAAACAAATGGATTAATATCTGGACACGATCCGTTGTACTTCTTCCATATTTGCGTTGATTTTCCATCCGAGCTTACTGTTAATACCGGACGAGGAAATCTCTGGCAAATAATACGCCGTTTCGAGACTAGAGACTTCGGATCGTTGAATGAGAGGATTAGCAAGTAGGACATTTTCTCCCTATTTGTCACCCACACGCAACAAACCCAAATTTAAAGTTAACAGTTATGGTAATTTGAAGATGAAGGATTGGTTTTTCGAAAAAAATATTTGAAGTTGGCGAGGGGATAATTGTAACAATTTTAACTATGAGAAATTAAATATCGACAAATGAAGAAAATCTGAATGTATGTTAAGCTTACATTTGCATAAAATACAAAAAAATATTGTTTCTGTTAAGTAACAATGAAATATTTATCACCCTAAAAAAATTAAGTTTCACGAAATTGTTTGGTTAAAATTGCTGAAATATTATTAAAATATATTAAATTGCTGAAATATTATAAAATCAAAAAAGATTTTTCGACATTTTGGACGTTATCAATTCAAAACTCAACAATTAAATCAAAATTATTAAACAATAATAGGTCCATTGTAAGACATTAACTAAACCCAAACTTGAGCTCAAAAAAGAGCGAGCTATACTTTACTTAAAATGTTCCCTACGCAACACTTTGTGATTAATTTTGAAATACTGTTTTGATAAATTTGGAAATACATACAATTTCCAGAAAACAAATTTATTTTTGCAAAAATAAAAGCTTGGTATACGTAAAAAGTGTTACAATTCACGCCAAAAAAATTTCTCTGAAGAAAACAATAAAAAATAAGTAGCTTACACGTCGATTTGCCTATTAGCCACTCCCACACTATTTACACGTCTATTGGTCTAGTAGTCACTCCCTAGATATTTGCACGTCAATTAGTCTCTTAGCCACTGCCGCACTATTTACACGTCGAATGGTCTCATAGCCACTCCCTGCGCTATTTACACGTTATATGGTTTCATATAGACACCCGCGCCATTTACACGTCAATTGGTCTAGTAGCCACTCCCACACTATTTACACTACAAATGGTTTTATGAGAAGCGCAACTGATGAAGGTTCCCGACCAGAAACAATATATATTATATTTATATATAATATATATTGTCTTGCGTACAAAGGAATGACACCTCGAAGAGAGTATTCAATATCTCTGACAGGTGAAGTAACCTGAAAAATTTTATCGTGACATTCTGTCCTAGGAGTTAAGGGAGAACAGCAATTACACGGAACGGCTCCAGATTCGGAACCTCTGTGTACTGATTCTCTTGAAAATCCTAGATGTCGGTCTTACATCTCGCGTCTTCAAATTTAACGAAATGCATCAAATGCATAAAGAAGTGTTCGAGAGGACATTCAATTGTGGGAAGCGCAACTGATGAAGGTTCCCGACCAGAAACAATATATATTATATTTATATATAATATATATTGTCTTGCGTACAAAGGAATGACACCTCGAAGAGACTAAATGGTCTAGTAGCCACTCCCGCGCTATTTACAGGTCCAGGGGTCTGGTAGACACTCCCACGCTATTTACACGTCAATATAGGTCTAGTACCCACTCCCACACAATTTACAGATCCTTAGGTCTAGTAGCCACTCCCACATTATTTACTCGTCAATACGGTATAGTAGCCACTCCCGCACTATTTGCACGTCAATAGGTCTAGTAGCCAATCCCACACTATTTACAAGTCCAATGGTCTAGTAGTCACTCCCGCGATTTTTGTCACGTCAATTGGTCTGGTCCCACGCTATTTACATGTCAAGAGGTCTATAGCAACTCCCACACTATTTACACGTCATATTGTCTATTAGCCACTCCCGCAGAATTGGTGCGTCATTGTGACAAGTTGAATAAAAAGTGTAGTTTCGAAGTGTGTCGTTAGAAAAAGATGAAATGAATGGAGTCGCCGTAAGGTAAGTAACATTTCTTTTGTTTTCTGTCTTATCCTTGAAAAAGGAAACGTCGGAAAACTTTGTTTATATGCCGGCTTAGGTATATAAAAAAATTAATTCGAAAAATGACTCGGTCCAAATACGGAAAAAGCAGATTCAGCTATGACTCTGGTCGCGAAAACTCCGTTCACAATTTCAAATTGTTGTTCAATTAAAAAACAATCCAAAAACAATATACCTACCAAACATTCACAACCCCTTGTTTCGATATTGATTTTTTTGCAGCGTCAGCACACTGGAGATAAGAGTAATTGATAAATAATATCGATGGCTTAGTTGTATTTCATTCGATTTACGATCCTTTCGTATCCTAGTGGAATAGCGCGAAGAGACTGCAAATTGCCTTCGGGCTGCACAATTTATTGGAAAAATTGTTTGCCTTACTTGCATCGGCTGTTTGCTTAATAACGATTGCGGGAAAAGTTAAACGTTCGCTTCGTATTCCTTTGGCGTATATTAGAAAATCCATCTGCAACGTACATACATAAATATATCCATGTATTACAATTGGAAAACAACATTTATTTATAAATGACATCCTTTAAACAGGGAACTGAAGACAGATTACTTATTCTAGGTAGAAACCCGTTCATACATAAAAAAATGTTTAATGAGAAATTAAAAACGTACAAAAGGCAATTCTAGAAATGCGATCGCCTCCTCCGAGAGCTTCAAAGTTAGTAAATATAACATTAAAACGTGGTAATCTTAACTCCAAGAGCCTAGAAGAAGGTAACTTCTAATGGTTTAAACCACAGAAAGGCTATTAAGACTATTTTTTAATGTAATATCCTAAAAA
The DNA here is from genome assembly GCA_034190945.1 of Octodonta nipae. Lineage (NCBI taxonomy): Eukaryota > Metazoa > Arthropoda > Insecta > Coleoptera > Chrysomelidae > Octodonta > Octodonta nipae. Next base: position 1,171,945 of record CM067219.1, read on the forward strand.
ATCTGAGATTAAAATTGTATTTACGTACATTTAGTACAGGATCGATAGTGAAACTGAAACACTAGAATATATTGACTCATGAGCATTATCAGATAAATTATACTACGTGGTTCGACAGCAAATCATAAGCAGTGGCATTTAGCACCATCTTGTTAATTCCAATGCTCCAATTCACACAATAAGGAAAGGAGCAGTCAGAAATGACGAATCTAGAGCTCTGTCCATTGACAGTAATGTTCTGACGAGCATCAACACTACGAATTCAACGATTGTGCTTATTCACGTAATTATTCCATACAAAAATAAAGACTCATAGCTGAACAAAATTAAATAGAGGAACTGACATCTATTCGCAAAATCTTCCATACAATTTGTAAACAAATATTAGGTTTTAGTTACATCAAGGATTTCGGAATCACTGGGCTGACCGACGGAGTATCATTGAATAACCTCTTGGATTTTCATATTTAAACCCCATAACCTTTTTGTAAGTGATTATCTACTTAAAAAGCAAATTAAGCCTACTACCAATTTGGAAGACTATAAAAAAAATTGAAGTGATGTTCAACGAATTGTTAAATTTAACCCAAGATTTAGTAAGACATCTTAGATACTATTAAGTCAAGGAGTTCACTTCAATCATTTAATACAAAAATGGAAGAACCATATGCAATACAAGTAAAAAGTAGTGTATTATTTAATAGAATAATAATTTAAATTCGAACAATATTCTAATACCACAGTCAACATACCGTATTCGAAACGTGTATATAGTGTTGCCTATGTTAAGTAAACAAATTTAATAAATATTTTAATGAAGGAAATCTAAATCAGTTTATAGAGAACTTGATACAAAACTACACTAATATTTTTTACGATATATCGAACATAACACTTTTTATATCTTACTGCATACAGCTAGTTAATGAAAATTGCAGCTATATTTACTATTATAAAATTAATACATCTTGTATCTACAGGCAAAGTCTGTTGATAATGTTTGAAAATAGTTCAGATAGAAAATTTTATGCAACAAGTTTCTTTCAAACTCAAAACTACTACTTAAGTATATTAAACTGATCATATATGAAGGAATTCCATTACTATTTACATAGACAATTTGTTATTGGCATTCAGAGATTTACATGTTTGACCCAAATCATTTCATGAATTAATTTCACTTAACAATAGTGGAATTTTTAATTATAATGGTTTCAAAAATTTAGTACTCAACTTTTTAACAACTTGTCAAAAAAAAATTCAAGTAACATGTACTACAGGTTGAACCCATTTTAAGAGACCTCAAACATGACCAGGTATTAATGGTTTATTAACTTAAGAAATAAACTTTAAATAATCATATTCAGAAGTGAACAGATTATAAGCAAGTTGTTTAATGAAAGATATGTGGCATATTTTACACAAAATTAATAGATTTTTGAATATAATTATGAAAGGTGTCCTGTCAGACACAGACATTGAACCAATTGATACTTATCAAATATAGGATTTTCTCATAAGTCAATAAACCTAAACAACTAAAGGCAATACACATAAACAACAAAAAACATGTATCAAATTAGTACTTTATTACTTAAAATTAATATACAAGTGAGATTTTTTATTTCCAGTTCTAACCATGTTAATGTTGATTTGACTGTGATAAAAATACAACATCTTCAGCAGCTATTGATGTAGTACTCTTTGGTTTACCATCATCACCTACAATTTCCCCATAGGTTATTCTACCAGTAACAAACACTCTTTGGCCCTTTTTCAAATAATTCCAAACGGTTTCTCTAAGTCCAGGTTTGAAGCAAACAACTCTATGCCACTCGGTTCTTTGCAAGAATTCGCCAGATTCATATCTGTAATTTGTGTGTGTTGCTACTGAGAATACTGCTATTGGGTGAGTTTCTGTGCCTTTTCGTTGTGGCTCTGCTCCAACTCTACCAAGGATTTGAACAGAGTTGATTGCTGGAAAAAATAAATAATTAGTTTCTCAGTAATTGTAAATGATTTTTAATATACATTTTTCGATCCTAGACGGTTCGGCCTGGGATACAACTTGTGTGGCCGAGGAGGCACTTCTTGCAACAATGTTAGATGATTTTAAGAGATTATGAATTGTTGGAGTCACTTGCAAAAACTGAAAATTAAGGATTTTAGAATGGTCTACGTCAAAGAAAAGTGAAATAGAGTGGGTCTACTAATCAAATTACCTTAAACGAAGACATTTTGCAAAACAATATAAAAATACCTTTCAAAAACTTCAAATTCCTTTAGCAATTAATTTGTAGGTTAACTTTTAATTCATTGCCGCTCTTCCATAGATCGTATAGAGAGAGAGTTCTTCCATATTCCATCTGATAAGGAATGGCGCTACGTAACGGTTGGTTTGAGAAATACACTTGTCCGCAAAAATGTGTTCTATATTATTATTAATAATCAAATTAATAAATATTTATGTATTATAATATCGCAAAAATAACAATGCAATATTTGCCTGTAACCATAACTGTATAAAGTTACAAAATTTTAAATTATTATTTAAAAGACAAGTGTTTAGCAAACCAACCGTTATGTGACGCCACACATTCCTGAAGTCATCAAATGTAAAGTAGTTATCTATGATTTCTTCTTCTTCTTTACATGCTTAAGTAGCTTTCATATGGTATGATTAAAATCCAAAGTACGTTTAAGAAGTAAGGGAGGGTTCCGAAATTATATATTTCTAAATCAGAGGAATCAGTAACAAGCCATTTGACTGGTAGGTGGAAACAGCTTCCAATCAAATAAAATAGCCAGTTACTGTTTCTATTTCTCATTCTTTATATTCTTGACACATTAGCGCGTTCTTGCAACATTCAGGTGTATATGGTCTAAGATCGTGTATAATTGGTTGCCTACAACTAACTGTTAATCAAACTAAAGGAAATTCGGAATGCTAGATATTATAGAAGAAGAACAACTTCTTGACAATGGCGCAACATTTAAAATGCGTCTCTTTGTGATTAGGTTTTTCAAATATTCTTATTCGAGTGAATAATTATCAGTTAAACGTTTCGAAAATGATTTTGAAAGGTTGAAGTCAGAAAACGCCAACGACAACAGTTAATTTTTCACCAACAGTTGAGGATAATGTAAATTAATTTCTCGTCCCACAAAAGTCAATTGTCATGCGCGTTTTGGGGCCGTATTGACGTTCGATCATCGATGTTGTTGGTTTTTCAAAACACAAATGTAATATCAGCTGTTTTACTGTGATTTTATAGTTCGAGAACGTCGTCAATTTTGAATAATTCGTTAAATTTTATGAGACCATTAGCCATGTACGATTTACCATGGGAGCTATCGCATCAGTTCTACAATGGCATTGTACGTTTTGCAGTTTAATCAATCCGACTGAACGATTAAAATGCATTAGATGTGGAGCAATAAGACTTCATGACAAAGAACTGGCCAATTGTTATGACACCTCTAATTTCGGTAACAGCGCCAATTGTACTGTGATCAGGCGATTTAAATCGTCCAATTCTAATAACACAAACAGGTGAGTATTTTGAATACAAACAATAGTTTTACTCATTGAACTAGTAACCTTGTTACTGTGTTAATTTTGGGGGCAAACAATTCGTTTGGTAAACAACCTGGGCTAGTCAGTTCTGCTGATGATTGAACCAGAATCTTAGAAACTGAATTCTAATTGTTTTCATCTAAATAATGAAATGTTTGCATATGTCATGAAATAAGGTAATAAATTTCAATAATACCTATGAAGGTTGAACATGGATGATGTAGAATGACAGCAACTTTTTGTAGTTTAAGCTTATTGGAAAATTTCTTGAAACACTACCTATTTTGTATAAACTAACATCAAATTAAAATTCTCTAAATATTTACCTTACATTCTCATTAGTTTACAATCAAAATATATTTCAACATGACCAGGCATCCTAAATTCCAGTGATAGAGGTAAACATATTACCTGATTTTGTATTTATAATTCTGTTTTACATTCTTTGCATGAAAACGCAGTCAGTACTTCATAACAAGTTACATTGGTGAGCGTTCCAAACATAAGTACATACTATTTGAATATCAAATTATAATATTGAGTAAGTATATCATCATAATTTTAATACCACAATACATAATCAGTATAAGAAACATGAGCAGTAATATGAAGGATTATATAAATTCAATATGCATATGATTAAATTTGACTTTAAACTAGTGAATTCATAAATAACATATTTTGTTCATTCTTTCTATACACTATGATACTTTTTGAGTGTTATATTTAAATAGTAAACTTCTAATACCAATGTCAAATCACTCAGTGTTTCTTACATCACAGTGAAAAAGGTTCATTATTGGATATGCAAGTTTAGCTAGCAGATCTACATTAACATAATCTTATGCTTCAGAGGGCCTATCTTGTGCAAAATATATCCTACTCGAGGAGAAGTTTCTTTATGATTTGGGACACATAGTATTATATTACATTAAAAATAATTGATATTACTTTCAAGTCCATAAAAGTTATGTTTTTTACCATTATTGGTGTTAAAATTTCCTCATTTTACTTTTAAACCTACCAATTTTGAAGCTTTCAGGGTAGGGTGATTGCTCCATCACCATCAACAAACTTTGGATGTCACTGATCATAATCAATACCCATATTTCATATTTTAATAGTAAATAAAATATTAGCATTTTCGTGAGGTTCATAATTCATAGTCTATATATGCAGCACATGTGAGGAATTGATGAATACATGTCTCTAGTTCATATAAATTTCCAAAGAAAGGTCCATAATATAGGGTTGGACACATAAGGGCTAGTAAGGTGTTTAAAAAATATATTTGGTCATAGTACAAAACAATTATTGTAAATGACATTGTACTAATTCAAAAAGGTTAATTTCCAAAACACTTATGGTAAAAATCTGGCAAGTGATTTAGTCCAAAAGTGTGAAAAGCCCAACAAACTCTTATGGAGACTTGTAAAGTATTCAGACAATAGTTGTTGTGGATCAAATTGTCAATGTGTTTCTAGCTGTTCCTGTATTTGCTTTTTCAATCAGTTTTTTAAATTTTTTGGACCAAACCAACATGTTTTAAATTGTTTTTGTGGTTATTCATGTTGTAGACATTACAATTGTGACAGTTATTGTATTGTTCATGTTCTCTGTTTTTAAAATTTGTGATCCTTCAATTTCACCTGGTTTTTTTTTTCAACCTGTTTATCATTGTTGGAGATCTCTGTAAGTTTCTTGTTGTTGGATATCATTGTAAATTTGTTCCTAGATGTCAGTTGCTAATAATTCCAAAGGTTTGAAAAATTATGTGCTACTCAAGTCAATTGCTGAGATTGATGATTCATACTGTTGGAAATATTGTAATAGTTTCAATTTTAGTGCTATGGGCATAATGATTTTGTTATTGCATCATCTTTATATTGTTATATAGTCCGTGAGTTTAACTAAAATCATACAACTAATATTCACTTTCACTTTTCTAGAACCTTTATTTACATCAAATTATACAGAAAAGCTGATTCACAATCTAACGGACTCCCCGTTTATGGGTCGCTCCTTTATAAAACCTGCATCGAAAATTCTCGTACAATCAATCATCACTTCTACAGCTGCCGAGCCATTTCGAGAACAATTTTTTGTCCTGAAAGCCTAAAAGCGATCGGTGTCGTACTGTAATGGAACCAGGGCCGGCTTAAGGAAATTTCGTTACAATATTAATTTGCAGCAAACAATTGACAAATTCTGGATTATTTTTTTTTGTACTTTATAGATGGGATTACTTGATGATGAAGTGCTAGTAAGAAGTCTACCCTTTGAGGAAACATTTGTCTAGAGATCAACAAGTAGTGTGCTGATAAATGATAAAACATATTAAGGGTTGAACTCATTTATATGTCCTTTATGAAAGCACTTTTCTTTCTACTGGAGCAATTTGTGGTCAGTTCACCATTCATGTAATTGGACTTGTTCTGTCAGACCATGTTTTTGAAAATAAATATGCAAATTGAAAAATCATTGATCTAATTGTTATATTTATCAAATTCCTTCCTCCTTCACACTGTAGTTGTTGTTAATTAAACAGAAGTATTACTATTATATGATTTTTTACTTGCTATTTAGAGAGAATATTTAAAAGTAACTACCAACTACAGAAATTTAAATATTATATATTCACCCTGGGAGCTGTGTAATCTGTTACTATACCTATGTAATTGTAAATAAAAAATATATTACTTTATATAAATGTTAAATTAAAATCATCAATGTTCTACCCTTTGCAATATTAAACCATCTTGAAAATTAACAATATACGAGGGCTGCCTTTTATATTTCGGGATTGGACAACCCTAGTGTTGCAATCTGACAACTGACAGCTCTATCGTAAAGTTTGACATTTTTGAGGTTATACGTACTCAGAACATTTTGACATACGAGCGCTATGTGTTGTTTACAATAACTTAAAGGATTCATCTCGCGCAAAAAATGGAATTAAATCGTGAACGTTTTCGTGCGATTATTTTTTACAACTTTCGACGTCAGCAAGAGTGCATGGATGAACTTAATTTAATTTTTGGCGATGAAACTCCATCAAGGACCACTGTTTATCGATGGTATGGCGAATTCAATCGAGGTCGTAGTTCACTCCAAGACGAATTTCGTGAAGGTCGTCCAAAAACAGTTGTTGTTCCGGAAACCATTGATGCTGTGCGCGAAATGATATTGCGAGATCGTCATGTGACCTATCGTGAGATTGAGTCAACCTTACACATTAGTGGGACCAGCATACATTCAATATTACATAAACATTTGAATGACAAAAAAAATTGTTCGCGTTGGATTCCACACAATTTGTCAATCGTTCAAAAAAAGGCTTGTGTCGATTGGTCGAAAGAAAAGCTCAAAAAATACGATCGCGGTGCTTCAAAACACGTTTATGACATAGTGACAGGTGATGAATCGTGGATTTACGCGTCTGAGCCCGAAAGTAAACAGCAGTCGACTGTATGGGTGTTTCAAGATGAGCCGAATCCAACAAAAGTTGTTCGCGCACGAAGCACTTCCAAGCAAACGATCGCCTGTTTTTTCGGAAAAACTGGACATGTCGCAACCGTACCACTAGAACAACAACAGTCAATTCTGAGTGGTACACAACCGTTTGTTTGCCATTTGTCTTCCAAGAAATGAGGAAAACCAACCGCCGAAGACGGATCACTCTTCACCACGACAATGCGAGCTCTCACACATCGGCTCAAACAACTGCATTTTTGACCACTCAATACATCGATTTGATGAGTCATCCGCCGTATAGTCCTGACTTGTCACCAAATGACTTCTTTTTATTCCCGTACGTAAAAAACAAACTCAGAGGTCAACGTTTTTCGACACCTGAAGAAGCGGTTGCTGCGTTCAGAATGCTGTTTTGGAGATACCTTAATCAGTGGAAAAAGTGCTTCGACAATTGGTTCAAACCCATGCAAAAGTGTATAGATCTTCATAGGGAACATTTTGAAAAACAATAAAGCGATCTTCGATGATTAATATTTGTTTTTGTTCTCTAATCCCGAAATATAAAAGGCAGTCCTCGTAATAAATATTAGTAGGTTAAATAGGTCGCAGAAAAAAATTATTTAATAAAGACTGTCATGTTTGTTCTTTTTTATCAGCAAATTTTTACCAGAACTTTTTGTAACCAAATTTAGAGTAAAAATACCTGTAAATTGTTTGCCCACACAAAATATCATTTTTTAACATAGGTAAGTAAATTGACGAAGCCTTGTTTTCAGAGCTTTACAAAACCGCGAAAACCCGAACCTTATCGTCAACTCAGGTGACAACAATTCCCTCGTATTCGGAGACGGACTTCATTCCATTAGTACTTTAAGGAAATCCCCGAGCCTGTCGACATTAACGTTTGACAGTTACTGCAACTCGTGTCGCTTGGGTTTCAAATCGACATCGAGGACATGCTTTCTGTGTGAAACCCCCCTCGTTATGATGAACGTTGCCGCGGAATCGCCCTGCAAAATCTGTTCCTTAGCACCCGTGGAAAACTACCGCACCTACGACATAATAAATTGTGATAAAACCGCGATATGTAAATGCCAGAGGAACAAATCTCTAGCGCTCATCAAGAGCCTGAGCTGTTCAGTAGCGCAAAAAAGCAACTGTGATCCGGCCATCGACGGTCAACAGCCGAAGAACATCCGCACGACGGCTAGCGGCATAAACAATGTTACCTCGAACGTCGCCTCGTATCCGGGCGGCGGGGGCGGCAACTTCAACATGTGGACGGTGAAGAGCAGCACTATGCTGCCCGACGGTACGTGGACTTGTAAAAAGTGTACGTTGTTGAACAGCGCCAATTTTACGATATGCGAAGCCTGTGAATCCCCGTATTCGCCTGATCTTAACAGCAACGTCAAGCCGAGCGTCATCATAAAGGTATTGTTTGTCGTGATCGCAGTTGTTGACTTTGTTTTGCTGTATGCATGAAAGTTTTTAGTTTTGTGCTTGTACAGCTTTTTTACTTTTGAGTTTTAGAACCATTAATACAACAGGGTGTATCAAATTAGTTTTATGGCGCACCAAGCAATTTTCAAAGTCACGTGAGCATAGAAGGCGGCTAGAATCGATGATTTGCTAAAGAATAAACGATCTTTTTATATGCATTTCGTCTATTTTTGGTCAGTACAACAATTTTATTAAATCAAGCTCATCATAACTTTTCAATTTAGCTTTTAAAGACTTTAATAGTTGATCTAAAATAGAAACATTAATTTATTTAGATCTTCCACAATTCTTAAATGGTGTTAGGCTGACTTTTATTTATAGCCAGTTCCAAGTTTTTTTGTTCAACAGTTGCCTGTCTTTTTACAGTAGTAGTTTTCTTAGACAAATATCTTGGCAGGCCTTCAAAACTGTTGATCGTCATCTTTTTGTAGTCGAGAATTCATTCAGTCAAATTCACTTCTCTACAAAATGTTTTATGCAATTTCTCGAATTTTTTAATAAACCCAATGTTCTTTTGTTTGTCATTTTTAGACAAACAAAAAATAGTTACTTGTTGTACACTTTTATTTATTTGTAATTTGAAATACAGACCAGACACTGCACTGATAAAACATAATTTATCAAAATATACAATTTTTCTTAATTTTAAGGTAACGTTTTAAAACGTATTAATTATAAACAAAGGATTCGTTGCATTGAGTCTTATATTAACAGGCCATATGGAGTTCTATTTTATGTACACGCTGATCAAACATTACAATTAATCCAACTAGTTAAAAACCCATTAAAATGAGCGGCCTTTATACAATGAATTTTATAAAATAATTCGCTTAAGTGATTAATTGTTAAAAAATATAAATAATCACTACATGCATGGGCATACCGAGGGAAAGGGGGTAAGGGGGAACAGCTGCCCCCATAGACCGGAAAAATCTGCCGTGAGCCTACAAAACTTCCCAAGAATTTGCTGACTTTCCCCCCTAGGCCAAAAAATGCTGAATTGCACCTCTTTCTAGGAGGGTCATTCCATGTCAAATAGACAAATAGTTGGACGCTAGCGTTCTGGTGTTCATCACGTCTAGCTTCAATTCTTCTGTTAGTTTGCCCCATATAGGTTTTATGACAGTCTGCACATGGATTCTCGTACACTCCCTGTTGTTCTAAGGGGATCCTCTTCTTCGGGGTCCTCAACAACGTGCTTATTTGCTTGTCTTGGTTATTGGTGTCTCATGCTCCTCGTCTGTTTGTCTAGTTTTTTCCTTTAGGGCTCTTTGAATGTTTCGGTCTGTAAATCCTTTTTATCTCAGAGCCGTTTTTAAACTCCATTTTCTGTTTGATGTTGTCCTGGTCAGCTAGTCTTTGTGATCTGGTTACTAAAGCCTTGACGACAGCTTGTAGTTGTGCTAGGTGCTGATGAGAATTAGCATGAAGGTATCTATTGATGTGAGTTGCTTTCCTATATACTTTAAGGCCAAGGGTTCCAACTTCCTTCCTATTTATGAGAACATCAAGGAATGGCAGTTGATTGTTGGCTTCAACCTCCATGGTAAATTTTATTTTGTGATGGATGCCATTAAGGTGGTCTAAAAATGTGTTGAGATGTTCCCTCCCATGAGGCTAAATCACAAATGTATCATCCATGTATTGCATCCATAAACTGGGTTTAAGAGTTGCTGTTCTTAGTGCCAACTCCTCAAAGTTCTCCATAAAAAGGTTCGCTATAACTGGTGAGAGTGGCGATCCCATTGGAGCTCCTTCCACTTGTTCGTATCATGGGTTCTCGTAAACAAAATAGGAATTCATCAGACAGTGCCTTGTTAAGTCTACAAGGTGTTGAGGTGGTTTGTATTTTTCTATTATTATCAAGACCGTTTTTCCAAGTATTTCGATGAAATGTGTCGAATTTTTCAAATATGAGTCTACCCCCTCTAACACATTTAGTGCCCGCGAAAATTTAAAAAAACAAATATATATATATATATATATATATATATATATATATATATATATACTCACTGAAAAAGAAACCGTAACAATCAGAACGAGATGTTTAAATTTAATATTGTTTTAGTAAAACATAGATGCTATAGTAATGAGTTAGTAATTAATTTTTATTTGCTTTTAACAAACCAACATCTTCACTAAAATATATCAACCCCACCTGTAATATTGTTAATTATTGTTTCAAAGGTTGATAACTGGGCAGACAACGAGGCCCTTCGGAGTACTCACAAACCCATTTATCGAAGATCATTCTCGGAACTACCGACGACACCAAACAGCCACGTTTCTAACATAAACCGGCGGAGCCTAGAAGGTAACCTTCTGTCTTCGAACCTGCCGAAATCTAGCACATCGATGACTGACATTCTGCATTCCCAAAGTCGGGAAAAATTCCATGCCAGCCCGGCGATCGGAAAGACGTTCAGCAGAAGCGTTAGCGATAAGGACAATGTGACCAGCGGACCCAGTAGTACCTTGTATAGTTATATCGGAATTTCGGAACCCGATAAGGAGAAGCATTTTTACGAGAACCATTCGATAATCGAAGCGCAGAAGAAAAACATGGAGTTCGATTTTGAGGAACACGAGAGAATGTAAGTAAAGCTGTTTTCCTTCTTTTTCCATTTTTTTGTGCCTATTTATTTTATTTGATTATAATATTTAAAATTTATAAGAATAACTACACACTATGGATATAATTTAATCAACATTGCAGTGTATCTTATTTTTACATTGTTTTACGTTATTATACGTTTTCTTTAGTCAATTTTTTAATTCATTTTTGAGATTCTGAAATTAATTTAAAGGTTGATCCTTTATTTTTTTTATATTTGATATTAACAAAGTTTGTTTGTAGGTTTGTAACCAAATTTTAGTGATTTTATTGGGAAAATATTTGAATGAGATTTTACACAACAAAAAAATGTAATTGCATTTCATATCACCGTATAAAGGATAATAATAATAATATAATAATGTCTATTAATAAAGAATACGCTACAAAATATAACAAATTATACAACTAAAATAAAATAAAAAGCAATAAAAATTTTATTATACAACATAAGTTTTTTTGTGAAGTAAACACATCGTCTAAGTTTACAATAATTTACACAATTTTATAATATCGGGTAAATTAGTATAAAGAATATTACTAGTTTATAAGTAAAAGTCATTTGTTTGCATATACTGATGAATATTATGAAAATTAATTAAATTGCTGTAGAGATATATTACCATATTATTTTTAATTTTATAAAGAAAATGTGTTTTATACACAATTCTTTGTTTAACATTCATTAAATTCAAAACATTTAACTACACTACTTGCACAAAATTCAATAAACGGAGAATTGAGGCTCTTATAATAAAATTTTTCAATTAACATCTAGGCAAGAACTAATATGCTTAACAATTTTTTGACATTTTATGCATTATATCATTGGCATGTTCTACGAAATCCAACATTTTGTTGACATGAACAATATAAATCTAATATATCCGGAAAATAAGGGTAAAAGATCGAATTTACTCAACATTTACAACTTGAGATTAAAATAATCCATTAAATGACAACCTGTTGATACACTCAAGGATCAATTTAGTATTGTCAACACACCAATTATAGCCAAAGTAATCTCTTTATTGTCCAAATACTTCAGAAAAGCCCACCTGTTAAATTGGATTAGTTTACCACTTCTCATAATCCTTCTTACTTGAAATATAAATTGTTAGATTTAATTTTGGTATATCATGTATTGTTGAGATAGATCTAACAAGACGAAAAATATGGCGAGTGTTTGGAACAAACTACTGAAACATTAAAAAGCCAAAAGTCGTTTATTATTTTGTTTATACTGTTTCATAAAAAAACCCACTTCAACCTCAGTAAATGTGCTTTTATTGTACAGTGTTTTGTTTTGTTAGTTGTTTTCAACTTTTTTAGTTTGAAGTTCGTTAATACAATTTTTTTAATAGTGTTATTTCTTTCAAAATATAATTTGATTTATTATTAACGCTTACAATAATTTTCGGTTAAATCTTCTTATCTTTTTAACTGCTTTTAAGTGCATACTGCTGAATTATACTGTTTGTTTATACATGTCAATTATTTATTATTATTGGGTAATGTTTGATGGTTTGTTATCGTTTTTTTTTCTTCTAGTCTAGTAATTTCGTTTTTTTTTTCTTTATGCAAAGTTTTAATATTATTGCTCTTCTTATTCTGATTTTATTATATATATTTCTTTCTGATTTATGATTATTTCCATTATTTTATTACACAATTTGCAAGAATTGTTTAATTATTTTGCAAGTTTTCTAAAATTGACACGAAAACATTGCTTTTCTCTCATTTTTTCAATTAATTTTTTATTTTCTATATTCGATCACCATTTCTGACCATAATTTTCCTCTATTATTTTCTAGTTTTGTCCAGTGTTTTTATTTTCCAATCAACCATATTTACAGATTTAATCAATCGGGTTTACAACATATCTTCTATATCTATACCATTATAAAATTGTAAGTTTGTTTGTTTGTTCGGGCATCACGTAAGAACTACTTAACTGATTTTGTTGAATCTTCTTTTGTTGCGAAGCCTATAGTTTGACTTAAAATCTGGTACATATTTTATCTCTCTAAATTGACAGAAACGGTAGATATAGCGAAAAAACTTCTACCATGTTGGCTAATTCAATTTCTCAATTAGTTTCACCGCACGCACAAAATATTACATACTGGCATCAGCTTAGCTTTTATTCAAAATTCAGAATGTACAAATGCAATATGTTTCGATTTAACACAAATCAACTGATATAACGAGCGTAATTTTACAGGGTGTTCTGCATTATAGGAAACTTAGAGCGGAGTAGAATTACATGGATTTAAAAAAATCTAGAAAAAGTTATATTTGGTGTCCTATAAACCGCTGGATATATAGGATGTGGTGGATATAAGGGGGAGTGGAATTAGTTATACGGGGTGGTCCAAAAAAGTTATATTGAGTGGGTCATAAACAGTTCCATATACCAAGTGGTTGAAAAAGGGTAGAATATTTATATAGTGAATAAAAAAACTTAAACAAATGTGTTAGGTAAGCAGTTAGGATCTTTGAATTATGTTCATAAGATACTATAGTTATGAAATGAGTTGAAGAAATTTTAGGAGCAGTTGTTCATACAGGGTGTTTGAAATATAAGATGGAATGGAATTATAGTTTATGTTGTGATTAAAAACTTGTTTTATTTTCACAACTAGTTTCATATATAAGGATGGTTGAAATATCTAGCGGAGTATAATTACTGCTATACAGGTGGGTAGAATTATACAGGGTGGGTAAAAAATGCTAGAAAAATTTTGTTATATAACACTTGCATATATAGAGTACTTACCTGAAGTATGGTGCGCAGTAAAGTTATAGTTATACAGTGTCATTCAAACACGGTTAGAAAAAGTTGTAAATGGAGGGTGGTTTAAATGAACCTTTGGAGAGAAATTATAAATATGAGGAACAAATGTGAAATAGCGTAGTTCACAATAAGTTGCAGATATCGGATAGTTGAAACATAGGGTGAAGAAGTGTTATGATAATTATTTTAAAAATGTTATATTGATTGACCAATAAGCAGTAGCGTATACAGGGTAGTTGTAATACATACAAGGTGATTCAAAAACATGTTGAACAAAATTGTTATTTTCGGTGCCCCATAAGCAGTTGCGGTTTTGGTGAAATATATTTGGCATTTATGGATTTATAATTATACAGGGTGGTAGGAAAAATGTTATACTGGGTGGCCGATAAGCAGTTGCAAATACAAGGTGGTTGTAATTGCGGGTGGAGTAGATTTATAGTCAAACAGGTTGGACAATTTTTTTTTTGTAGAATAGAACATGAGCTGTTGCATATATGCAATATCTGAAACATGGATCGAAGTAAAAGTTTAGTTCATACAGTGTGATTAGAAGTATTTAAAAATTTTATATTTGATTGCCTCTCAGCAGATGCATAAACAGGGTGGTTGAAATATTTTGTAGAGTAAAATTATGGTTAACAAGGATGGCTCAGAAATAAGTTGTAATGTTTGACAAATTGGCAGGGGTGTATAGAGGATGGTTTTAATGTAGATGGAAGTAGATTTTTTTGAATAAAATTGTTATATAGGGTGGTCAATAAGCAGTTGCATTCTACTATAGGGAATATCTGAAATATGGGGAGATTATAGTTTTAGAGTGTGTTTAACTCAATGTTAGAAAAAGCTGCATATAAAGGTTGATTAAATCATAGAGTACCTAAAGAGAAATTTTACTTTAAACGGGCGCTCATAGTATAACTTTTTGTAGTGGGTATTGATAATTTGCTCATTTAGGGTTAGTTATGAATATTTTCAAATATCTTTCTCAAAATGATGGTTTTTCTTACTGTGAATCTCAATTAATCAATCTGTTCTATTAATTTTTTACTACTTAATATATTTTCAGTTTTAATTAATTAGAGTTCAATAATATCTACAAATATTTATTTAAGAGCATTACTGAAAAAGTAAAAAAAACTTAACAGATAATTAAAGACTGTACACTAAAAAAAAATGGGTATACAGTGTGAGTTTTTTTTTATGATCAGTATGGGGATCTCGGAAACTAGCGGAAATAGAGCAATGGTTAAATTGTGAAAGATTTGCGATTTTACTGTCCCAATTTAAGGACACTTTCGGTTTTTTGTAAAAAGTCATGGCTTACTAGATATTTTGAAAAAACGAAATTCTGTCAATTTAGTCAAATCCCTCTAGCTCCTTTGTTTTTGATTATATAAAAAAGTGTAAATGTCAAAATTGAAGGGAATTGTATCCCGAATATGATTGTCATGTCCTCGTTTGCGTTACAGCTCTCGTTTTCGAGATATGACACAAACTTATCTTTTTTTGGATGGAAACCATAGTTGGCTATGACCTCAAAAAATCGGACATTTTTAGAGCTTTTCAACGATATAATACTCGATATAGTTATTCATAAAGATAACGGAGTTATGGATGATTTTCTCTCTTATTTTCACTTTTAACGTAGGTAGCCATGAAAAAGATTGTTTTCACTTTGACGTTTCCTCATTTGAGAGAAATTCCATTAGTACTGCTGAACTGACAGTCGATATTGACAAGTTTTCGTGATAAAATGAAATATTCTAACGAAGAAAAACTGAATATGGTGGAATGTTATATCATATGCCATAAAAATTCAGTTCGGAATACTTTCATAGATATTTTACTCGTCGTCAACCTGCTCTATGTACATTTTAGAGGCTTTACGATAGTTTACGCAGATATGGATCTTTTACTAAACCACCAAAAGAAACGTAATCAAATTAACGAAACAGCATAAATAAATGTTTTGGCAATGGTAAATTAAAATCCATCTACATCAACTCGTGAGACTGCGGCAGAAGCTGGCACATTTCAACGAATTGTAGTTAAGGTACTGAAAGATATTTCTACTTCTACTTATTATTTTGTATTTATCGTTCTACTGATTTCATATTACGTTTTCTTTGATTTAAAACTTAGATTTACATTAATTATAGAGTTTCAACTTTCACTCCGTTCCTACAAAATCGGTTGTCAATTTTTTTTCTGCCGGGCAATCCTTAATTGTTTTTATCAAAACATTTTGCCTAATCTTCGAGACCCCTAAATTATCCATACACTCTGTACATTTTCAAATTATGCATCTAATTAAAATATTACCGCATATCATATCTAATCAATCGACATTTAATTGTAGATGGTAAATGTTTACGATCTAAATTGACGCATTTCATCGAGATAATGTGCACAAAATATCAAACCTCAAACTTTATCCCAATGAGTTTATTACAACTCTTGTTGCTCAAATGTTTTGAGGGACCAACTAGTATAACTCTTCATTTTTAAAATTGATTTGTTTTTTTTTAAGCATGCAAGTGATGAAGCAAAACAACCCGACCAAACTGTCATGGTCAGTCAATGAAAGGCGATGGACGTGCAGGCAATGTTCATTCGCGTACAACGGATTCAGTGCGGAGAAATGTGATATCTGTAAAAGTTGGAGATCACCTCCGTCGTTAAATCAGCCTTGCACAATTACAGTTACAGAGGATCGTAGTGCAGGTGGACCATCTTCAGTGTAAGTAGTTCATTAATAACACCCTCCATTATCTAACTATGACTGATATGCCCAAGCCAAGCTTCCACGCCATTTTCAGTATAAGTTGTTAAATATATGCGAAGTAAATTTTGAAACCAATCTAGGAACCTCAATTTCCAACAAATCTTTGATCCGTGAAGAAAATAGTGTCAATCAAAGCATAAAAAACATGAACACTATGATTTTTTTTTCATTTATTGCTGGTGATATTTTTAATAGTAACCAAAAAAGGCCCCAATTTTTTTAACGTTTTTTTCACTTAATGGGACACTGCATAATCTATATATAAATAGGCAACGAAAAATCGATTAGGTACCATTTTCTCCTCTGTTTCTCAACCGATTTTCGTCATTTTTGTTTTGTTTAATAGCTCCTGACGACCTTCAGTGCAGAATGATAATATTAGTTTATAATATTGGTTCAGTCATTAAATAAGATATAATAAAAATTAATTATTTACGTCCATAATGTCAATGCCAAACAACTGAATGTGCCGTCGCCGCCAGACTCAAAACATTATATATAGAGAGACCAATGCTGTTATATACTTAGAGCATACATTTCTGGAAGTGGCATCCAAGCGTTGTTATTGTTTAGTGGTAAAGTAATCGTTGTATATTATAATTATACAGCGCGATTCCAGATATGTTAGAAATCTTTTTTTTTTCGTGGGTGGCACGTAAGCAGTTGCATATATAGAGTGTTTAAAATATAGAGTAGAGTGCAATTATAACTAATAAAATAATTATATTGGGAAGCCCATTAGCGGTTGAATTTAAAGGGTTCTTGGAATAGAAGGTGCAGTAGAATTACAGTTATACAGGGTGGTGCAAAAAATATTATACAGAGATGCATATACAGGGTGGCGGAAATGGAAATGCAACATTTCGCAACCCATAAGCAGTTGTATATATAGGGAAGATGAAATATAGGGTGAGAGGAATTATAGATATACAGGATGATGATAAAAAATTTTAGAAAAGGAAATGATTTATAGAGTAGCCCACGAAGAGTTCCATATATCTGATGATTGAAATATAGGTCGGAGTAGAATTATAGTTACAGAAGATGGTTAAAAATGTCATAAACAAAAAGAGTACCTACGGTGGCTCATAGGCAGTGTCATATACAGAATGGTTTACCGGGTGGTTCAAAAATGTTAAAAATATGCGCGGTCCATGAGCAGTTGCATATACAGGGTGGTGGAAATATATAATGAGATGGAATTATTATAATGAGGATTGTAATAAATGTTAGAGAATTGAGCGCAACTATAGCTATACAGGGAGGTTAGAAAAAATAAATATGTAGGGTATCTCATTAGCGATTGAATTGTTGTCATATTAAATTAAGAATTACGAATTTGAACACAAATAAAGTCCTATGAATTTTATCTGAAAAGAACTTGAATTTCGTTACTTATTTGTAAAAGCTAGATATAAGACCGACATCTAGGATTTTCGAGGAAACTATCACACAGAGGTTCCGAATCTGGATCCGTTCCGTGTAATTACTGTTTTCCCTAGAGTCCTAGGATAGAATGTCACGATAAAATTTTCAGGTTACTTAACCTCCAGAGATATTAACACAATTGGTCGAATTTCGACCACTGGGCCACAGCTAGTTTATTTAAAATCACGCAAAAAAGATCTCAGTTATGAGTGCTATATTAGTTTAAACTTTTTAAAATTTAAATATAATTTCTTTTAATCATAATAGAAGTTAAAACTTATATAATAAATTAATTAAATGATCAGATTGCTACAGTTTTTATACCGAATGTGAACCACAGAATTATTCTGTGGTGAAACTTCAACTTATAAATTTAAAATAAAACATTAAATTGTATACATCAGTAAATGGGGATTATATTCAGTATTTTTTTTTGAACATCTGAACTTTTTCGGGTAAATTAAAACGGGATTTCGCTCAATTTCCATTTCATTAAATATTTGGTGATTTGGTGCAAATTTGCGTTTAAGTCCTAGTTTATCCTTGCTTCTCGTAACCATATTGATGTTTAGATAAAAACATCGTGTTTCCAAATATTCAAATTTAAGAAGTAAGTAGGCTACTAGAAATTCTACAGTTATTTCCACTAGTCGGTTAGTTAAGACACCTTACATTTGTTGCATGTTTTCATTAAATACAATTATGCATTTTTCTTCTATTCCATTTAAAGTGTCATGATTATGAATTTAGGGACTGTAAAAATAGGGCGTCTAAAAACACCAAGCACAAAATTCAAACAAGGAAAAAAACATATATACAGGGTGTAAACGCATTGAGTACAAATGTTTAGAGGAATACTTTAGGTGAAAACAAATCAAAAAGTCATAACATTTTTACAAAAGACCTATAGTTTTATAAAAAATCGAAAAATTACAGACCCACCCATTTTTACAGTCATCTGCACATAATTTTGCTTGCAAAACGCTTGTAAAGCTTCATATGTAAATTCTAAACAGTTAAATATAATTACTCATGCTATTTACACTCTGTATAGTGAAGTACTGTATGTACGAAATTCATTTGGTTCTTCAAAACAGTAGTTCAGTCCATGATCACGTTATCTTATGGTTATGATTGAATTTGAGGTAATGATGAATTGGAAGGAATTGATCTTAAACTCACAATCTATGAAAATGCCGAAAATACTATCTGTCTATTTTTGGAGTAAAGAATTGAGCTCCATCTTCAGAATACAAAGATCCAGACACAAAATATCTTTTTATAACTATACATTAATTACCTATTAACATATAATATGATTAAAAACTTGGGAGGCTGATCTATTATTTAAAAACATTTAAGACAATGATGTCAATTGTTTGGTACACATTAAAATGTCATACATTTTCAGGAGAAAATTAACATGAGGCTAGATCTAAGTTTTGTGACAAGATCTTTCACTGTATTTAAACAAATTTCACACAAGTGAAGCTGAAAATAACGCCCTAGTTGTTAGAAATTATTGTCCAAGTATTTGTATTTGGAAAGCAAATGTTTAGTTTCCTTTCAGTTTTATTTTAGTTTCCTCACTTAAATTGGTGATTAATAACAATTTAGTTTTTTCATTGCTTTTCCACATAATGTGTTTTGTAGGTCTTTGACTTGGAACGATTCAGACCTACAGGTGCCTATAGCTACTTTAGATCAAGACCTAGACGATGATTTTCAATTATTACCAGGTAGAAATTCAAGTTTAAAATCCAAAAGCAACTCAAATAAACTTATATTGCTTGATTTCTAGGATCGGACGATCAAAAATGGACTTGCAAAAAATGTACCTTAGTCAATAGCGACCGATCTCTCATATGCGAAGCCTGTTACGGTTCCAAATTGCGATCCGTCAGCACCAACAACGACATGACGTTGAAAAAGGGCGAGTTTTGGTCATGTTCCAAGTGCACGCTGAAAAATTCCCTCAACGTGTCGTCTTGCAAGGCTTGTAAGAGCGAAAAAACGACGTTAGAAGTGATAGCGAGGTCTAAGAGTCCTTCACCCAGACACGGGAGATCCAAAAGACAATCAAAGAGCAGTAGCGGTAGCACTTCGATAGGCAACAGCGGTGGGGCGAGTAGTAGTAGCGGTAGTAGCAGCAACCTAACTAGATCACAAAATGTGGTGAAGAGTGTACAACAAGAGGTTAAAATTGAAAGAGGGAGCCAAAGAGTGAACTTACATACGGATTTAGATCCAAGTAAGTAACATTTGACTTAAAAATAGTAACTACATTTATATTAACATATAGTATGCTTCTTAGATACCATTTCTTTCGAGATGATTGACTGAACAATTTAGAGTGTCTTCTTCATATGTTTTCCTTTGATTTTTTCTTAAATATCCTTTGTTACATATAAAACTAACTTCTTCATGATTGCTTTCCACTATTACTACTTGATTAAAGTGTATTGCATTTCTTTTAAGTTCAGCTATCTGATCTCATTCGGTTTCATTTTGTTTACCCTAAGGCACTGCATTCTTTGAAGCACATTGCAGATGTTTCCAGCTCCAAATCCAGACTTTATTTTACTAGAACTGATTTTTTTTTCTGATATTTCGTGATTATTGCTAGAATTGTTCATTGAGTTTGAAAGTTAACGATCCCATGGTTGCCCTCCCTTGCTGTGTTTCTATTTCCAATCTCAATGCTCTGTAGGTGTTTCCATTTTGATACTCATACTGGTAAAACTCTGGAACCTTTTTTTGTGTATGTATGTTCTAACATCAAATCTTTTTTTTTTCACTCAACGCCGTTTCAACAACAATGATGCCATTATCTTGGATTCAACCAAAATAAAATGTTTTGGTTGATGAAAAATTGTCAAAATTAGTCACTCCAAACTCTAAAATGAGAAAAATCTTAAAAATGTAAAATATTAAAAAAAAAGTAAATAATCTCAGAAATTTTAAAAAAGTTAAAATGTCAAAAATGGCAAAAAAAAGTTTAAAAATGTAGAAGTTAAAAATGCTTTAAATGCCAGAAACGTCAAAAATGTCAATAATGTCAATAATTCAAAAATGTTAATAACCTCAAAAATGTCAATAATGTCAAAAATTATGTGTCAAAAATGGCAATAATAGCATTGACAGTGCATTTCGAATAACTAAAATCGAAAACCCCAATGTCAAATATCAACAAACACGTCTAAAATGTAGCTCATCAATTAAATCCTAAAATAACGTATTTTTATGAGCAGTTGTACCATATAAATATAAAAAAACTGTAAATGTAGAGGAAGTGAATATTAACAAGTGAAAACAACTGTCATTATTTTCTATTATTTATGGAACACAAACCAAGTACTTAGTTTTATTAGTAATATAATTAATATATTTAACTCATTAAGGTTAAATCAAAAATAATGCCTAAGTATTCAACTTTCTTAAGCATGCAGCCATTTATACATATATTGATTTTCTCTGGAACATTACCACAATAGCACCCAAAAGCTATATAGAGACTTTTATTTATATTAAATGAGACTTTATTTGTGGATACTAACTGCTGATTTAGTTCCCTTAAACATAAATTCACATTAAGTTAGACTTCATCCCAAGTATCACATGCATAAGACAGTATAAATTCATTTGGCATGCGATACAGTAGATCATTGATATATAATATAAAAAGTAGAGGGCCTAGAATGGTACCCTGTGGCCCTCCAATAGTTATATTTCTGTAACTATTTTAATTTGTATGAATTTTAATTTGTTTATTTCGTTTGAGTTTGCTGGTTTCAGATAAATAGTTTTATAATTCATGGGTGGTAATATTGATATTACTTTTAGGTATGCATTCATTAGTTATTTTTTTATTGTCTTCATCCTTGATATAATTGAAATGAGTATTTTTCTTAAATTTATTATTTATAAAATCCTATAACTGTCTTGACTCATTTGTATTATCATCAAATATTTTTTTATCATATTTAAATTTAACTTTGTTTATAATTTTGTTATAAATTTTGAGATATTCTTTGTTTTTAGTCTCAGCCAAGTATTTCATTAGTTTTATAATACAATGACTAGTTTTTTCCCTTTACTTTTCTAAAACTTTGAGCATTATGTATAGTATCATTTTAATTTTAAATCATTTATGGAATCTCTTGGTTCACTAATTGTTTTGTTTATGAAATCCCCCTTAGGACGATTTTCAACACCCTTTTAATAGGTTGACCTGTATGTATGTATATATGTAACGGAAACTTTCAACGTAATTTTCACCAACTTAAAGAAGTCTGATTAACTTGAAAATTGGCATACGTGTCAAGGGCCGGTGACAATACAATTCTTTAAGTTAAATTTTCCCGTTTGTTGTCTTTTTGTCACTATTCTTGCCCAAATGCCAAATTCGTCTGTTAACACTGCGTTTGCCATCTAGATGTCAGTAGTAGAACTTGCGGTAATGAAATGGAAAGGTTACGCAAACATGAAGTAAACTTGAATTTAGTGATAAACGAAAAATATTTCATGTGTTTTAATAATTGTGTTATGTTCCGCTTTCACTAACACCGATACTTTAAACGATTAAATTTCTTTTCCAGATTCATCTCCAGTCACCTCAGGTCCTTACAAACCGTGGCACTGCCTACTCTGTACCTTCGAGAACACCAAGGCTTATTACATTTGCGACATGTGTCAAAGCATGCGCGAAGATGCGGTCAATTCCACACAGTCCAGGGAACTTCAAAGGTTTGTCAACATTTCTATCGTTGTTGTTCCACATAACAATTTTATTATTTCAGATTATCACAACAAGAAATGAGTCACAAGCATTGGAATTACATCGTCAAATATTGCAAACTGAAGAAACAGTGTTACCTCGACGACGATTTCCCCCCGATGCCCAGCAGCCTGTATTACAATCCCAACGAAATGAAAGACACCCACGTGGTAAAGTGGAAACGGTTGAGGGATATAGTCGTAGAGGAAGACCAAGATCTACCTTGGGCTGTGTTTAGGAAACCACAACCCTCGGATATATCACAAGGTAAATCATTGATATCAGTTTTTAATCTATAAAGGGCCCAGATGCGATCCCTGAGGAAACCATAAATTACAATCAAATTTTTTGCTTGAGATTATCATTTTTTAGGAGTACTTGGAAATTGTTGGTTGCTCAGCGCATTGGCAGTGCTAGCAGAACGAGAAGATCTCATCAGAGCGGTAATTCTTACGAGGGATTTCTGCCCTCAGGGAGTGTATCAAGTGCGGTTGTGTAAAGATGGACATTGGAAGACTGTTTTGGTAGACGATTATTTCCCATGTGATAAAAGAGGGCACTTGTTTTATTCACAGGTATATTTCATTTCGAAGATACGATTATCTCAATTCAACTTTCAGCTGTTTCAAAATCGTTCAGTAATGATGTGTTTTTCAGGCTAAACGAAGACAGCTTTGGGTACCGCTCATCGAAAAAGCCGTCGCCAAGATACACGGTTGTTACGAAGCCTTGGTATCAGGGCGAGCTATTGAAGGGTTAGCCACTTTGACGGGTTCTCCCTGTGAAAGTATTCCTCTACAGATATCTTCGATTCCAGCTTTGGCCGATGAAGAGCTCGACATCGATCTCATATGGGCACAGTAAGTACTAACGTTTTTCTGTTTTACCAATAGTTGTTATTAATGTTGAAATTTCTTTGGACTGACATTGTTTTATCTTACAACGATTCAATAGCTATACCTCTAAGATTGTCATTTGTCTGATGATTATGAGTTCAAGACAATTAAATTAGAAGGGAGCCCTAAGGAGTAGGTGACGTTATCTTCAAACTGTTTTGTTTATTGTTTCCTTTCAGATTATTGTCTTCACGGCAGGCCTTATTTTTGATGGGTGCATCCTGCGGTGGGGGTAACATGAAAGTTGACGAGTTCGAGTACCATTCCAAAGGTCTGAGACCTCGACATGCCTATTCGTTACTTGACGTTCGGGACGTCAATGGTTATCGGCTGTTGAAACTTAGGAATCCTTGGGGTAAGGATATTTATTATTTAAATTGTTATAATTACTAAATTTACGATTATGATGATCCGATCAAGGTGGCCACCAAGCTGGATAGCAGGAAATTATTAGGGAATTCATTTTAGCTTGGAAATATCAGGGAATTTAAAAAAATATTGAATATTTCAGCCCTAGGCGTTAGCTCTGGATTCGTAGAGGGTAGACTTATTGGTATTTCCTCTTTTGTGCAAATCTCTCTAAGAAATAAAACTAGTTGTTAAAAACCAATCGCAACGTCACCTATGGGCTCCAAGTGCAAATCTAAATCAACCAGAGGCTCACTCAAACATGTATACACAAATCACCAAATATCGTCCAGGTGTTTGTGAGGAATTGAAATATAATTGGATCGCTGTGGGTCCCAATGTGAATGTAAACTATCCTGGAACCCACTGAATCATACAACAAATTTCAACATTGAGGGGGCGTTACAAAAATCCTACAACTCGATCGCAGCGACCCCTACGGTAGCCCAGTTGCAAATACAAATAAGTTATCCAAACACACACACACACACACAAGGAGACGTTCAGCCACTTCCAGAAGAATTAAATATTTAAAGTAACGGTGGATCGTTGACGCTTTTACGTCGATGATAAACTAGTTTATAAACGGTTTAATTTTCAACCGTCGACGAAACAACATCACCAATGAATTTGACAGATAAAATAAACCAGTTCATTCGTAAACTTATGAGTCGCCGTCAAACTGAATAAAGAGTAAACATTTCAGATGTGACTGCTGCTAAATAATGCGACCTTAATTTATGCACATTGCCAGAAGCATTTGACGCTTTTCGTGTGTTTATCAGTTTATCTCGACGATAGTCGGGTTGTAACGGTGCACAAATATCGTTCATACGAGTAAACTAGTTTATCGGTAGACTATAAACTAGTTTATCGGTAGAGTATAAACTAGTTTATCGGTAGAGTATAAACTAGTTTATCGGTAGAGTATAAACTAGTTTATCGGTAGAGTATAAACTAGTTTATCGGTAGAGTATAAACTAGTTTATCGGTAGAGTATAAACTAGTTTATCGGTAGACTATAAACTAGTTTATCGGTAGACTATAAACTAGTTTATCGGTAGACTATAAACTAGTTTATCGGTAGACTATAAACTAGTTTATCGGTATACTGTAAACTAGTTTATCGGTAGAGTATAAACTAGTTTATCGGTAGAGTATAAACTAGTTTATCGGTAGAGTATAAACTAGTTTATCGGTAGAGTATAAACTAGTTTATCGGTAGAGTATAAACTAGTTTATCGGTAGACTATAAACTAGTTTATCGGTAGACTATAAACTAGTTTATCGGTAGAGTATAAACTAGTTTATCGGTAGAGTATAAACTAGTTTATCGGTAGAGTATAAACTAGTTTATCGGTAGAGTATAAACTAGTTTATCGGTAGAGTATAAACTAGTTTACCAGTTGATGCGAAATAAACAGTTTTAAAAAACTGTTCGTTCATTTAACGCTCACCATTAATTTAAAGATTTATTTTCAACAGTCAATAATACGAGAAAGTTTACTTTATTGATTTCTTTAAGTTTACTTTATGGAGTTATCAGGTGAATTTGTAGTGTTCTTTTTGACCACCTTGGTATTTTTGATTTGATTTGAGTGAACTGTTTCCTCATGCAGTTTCACAGTATTAAGCGTGTAGTATCTTTTAGGTCATTTCGTGTGGAAGGGCGACTGGTCCGACGACTCACCTTTGTGGACGTCGGAGCTTCGGCAAGATCTGATGCCCGACGGTTACGGATCCGAAGACGGGACGTTTTGGATCTCCTTCAATGACGTGCTGAAATATTTCGATTGCATCGACATATGCAAAGCTCGACACGGGTGGAACGAAGTCCGACTGACCGGTATACTGCCACCGCTAGCTAGTCAGCAGCATTTATCTTGTATATATCTTACAATTTTAGAGCCTACGGAAGTCGATTTTACTTTATTTCAGGTAAGTGAAATCACTGTATCTTATATTGTTAAATATCCTACCTCATCTGCTTATTTCATAATCTATTGACTACACCATTTGGCCTCTTTTTCTACTTATATGTTCCAGTTTCAGATCTTTTATCTGCCTAATGACGAATTTTTTTTTTGCAGTTACTTTACACTTTTCGCTGTTATCCATTATTTTTTTCTTGCACCTCCCTTTCAATTTTTATCTATTTGGGTGCTATAAACATAAAGTTAGAGTGACCCACCAAATGGAGTATGCCTTTAAAAAAATCTTATTTTTTTAACATTATTCTTGCTCTAAGCAAGTTGCGCTCTTTCACAGCCCTGTTGTTTTCCAAACTAATCCATTTGTTGTCAAGATGATTCCTTGTGGCCTGTTTTTTGAAAGAAGTTTGATTGTGAACAATGTAGGTCAGGTGTTAGGGTAGATAACTTTGTGAAAAATTTAACTATTTAACCGTAAACACATCAAAACAAGCACTAAACTGTAGTTCAATTTATCACATACGATACCGGAATAAAACTGCTTTTGAGGTGTAAGTAAACAAACTCTATGAGGGCTGCCTTTTATATTTCGGGATTAGAGAACAAAAATAAATATTAATCATCGAAAATCGCTTTATTGTTTTTCAAAATATTCCCCATGAAGATCTATACACTTTTGGCATGCGTTTGAACCAATTGTCGAAGCACTTTTTCCACTCTGATTGAGGTATCTCCAAAACATGCATTCTGAACGCACCAACCGCTTCTTCAGGTGTCGAAAAACGTTGACCTCTCAGTTTGTTTTTTACGTACGGGAATAAAAAGAAGTCATTTGATGACAAGTCAGGACTATACGGCGGATGAGTCATCAAATCGATGTTCTGAGTGGTCAAAAATGCAGTTGTTTGAGCCGATGTCTGAGAGCTCGCATTGTTGTGGTGAAGAGTGGTCCATCTTGGGCGGTTGGTTTTCCTCATTTC
This sequence comes from Octodonta nipae, assembly GCA_034190945.1. Classification (NCBI taxonomy): domain Eukaryota; kingdom Metazoa; phylum Arthropoda; class Insecta; order Coleoptera; family Chrysomelidae; genus Octodonta; species Octodonta nipae. Next base: position 1,199,121 of record CM067219.1, read on the forward strand.
TTGGAAGACAACTGGCAAACAAATGGTTGTGTACCACTCAGAATTGACTGTTCTGCGTTGTTCTAGTGTTACGGTTGCGACATGTCCAGTTTTTCCGAAAAAAACAGGCGATCATTTGCTTGGAAGTGCTTCGTGCGCGAACAACTTTTGTTGGATTCGACTCATCTTGAAACACCCATGCAGTCGACTGCTGTTTACTTTCGGGCTTATACGCGTAAATCCACGATTCATCACCTGTCACTATGTCATAAACGTGTTTTGAAGCACTGCGATCCTATTTTCTGAGCTTTTCTTTCGACCAATCGACACAAGCCATTTTTTGAAGGATTGACAAATTGTGTGGAATCCAACGCGAACAATTTTTTTTGACAATCAAATGTTTATGCAATATTGAATGTATGCTGGTCCCACTAATGTGTAAGGTTGACTCAATCTCACGATAGGTCACATGACGATCTTGTAATATCATTTCGCTCACAGCATCAATGGTTTCCGGAACAACAACTGTTTTTGGATGACCTTCACGAAATTCGTCTTGGAGTGAACTACGACCTCGATTGAATGCACCATACCATCGATAAACAGTGGTCCTTGATGGAGTTTCATCGCCAAAAATTTAATTAATTTCATCCATGCACTCTTGCTGATTTAATCCACGTCGAAAGTTGTAAAAAATAATCACACGAAAATGTCACTATTTAATTCCATCTTTTGGCCGAGATGAATCTTTTAAGTTACTGTAAACAACACATAGCGCTCGTATGTCAAAACGTTCTGAGTACGTATAACCTCAAAATTGTCAAACTTTACGATAGAGCTGTCAGTTGTCAGATTGCAACAGTGGGGTTGTCCAATCACGAAATATAAAAGGCAGCCCTCGTAAAAAGTTCTTCACAGTTATGAATGAACTAAACTTACTGTTGTTCATATTACAAGAAAACAAAAAATGCAAAGCATATTACTGAGTCGTTCATAATATACAATTTGAAATATGTATAACAGTTATTTTGTTTTTTACTTTTATCACCAACCTCCGGTATAAACGGAAAGCTAACATCTGTCTGTCTGTTGAAGGGCAAGCTCAGAAAATTCACATTTTCAGTACTGTGTTGATTCACGTGTTCTGTTTTGTTAGGAGGGCCAACGGAAATCAGAAAAATCTCAGCGTTCTCAGCTCGATCTGTGCGTAGTGCTGTTCAAAGCTAGAATAGCGACGACCATAGGCAACCTGGTGGAACACAGCAAACGACAAGTTCGAGGTTTCGTCGGATGCGCAAAAATGTTGGAGGCCGGCGAATACGTCGTTGTGCCGTTGGCGTTTAATCATTGGCATACAGGGTTAGACGATATTAGTGCTTATCCAAAGTAAGTAAAATTTGTCTTTAGTTTAGATATAACGCCAATTAAAGGAAAAAGTTGTTTCAAATCTCTGTTGCTAATTCACTAGTAAAAATCAGTTGTCTTCTAGTACATCTCCTTTGATACACCCCATAATAAGTACTGAGGAATATGGGCTAAAATAAAACAAACAAATTGGAAAAACATATTAAACATTTTAGAACTCACTTTTCGAGATTTTTCCTGAAACTCCTGAATGTCGAAACTCATTTCGCGATAAAATATTGTTGAACTCAATATTATGAGTTTATACAGGGTGAATTTTTTTGATGATTAGTATGGGGATCTTGGTAACTATGAAAATATGATTAAATTTGACTTTAAACTAGTTAAATTCATAAGTAACATATTTCATTCATTCTTTCTATACTCTGATACTTTTTGAGTGTCATATTTAAATAGTAAACTTGTAATACAAATGTCAAATCACTCAGTGTACTTTCTGCCAATCATTACCCAAATAAATTTATTAATAACGAGTTAAACAAAATAGAATACCAAATAATCCCTAACAACCGACATCAAACTTCACCAAGCAACACTGACTCCCAAGATAATCACATTAATACAATAACTATACCATACATACAGGGTCTATCAGAAAGACTAAAAAGAGTGGAAAACAGATATAATATCAAACCATCATTTAAAACAAGAAATACTCTAAAATCAATTATATCAAAAACCAAACCAAATAACAAATAATTGCATTGATAAAATCCCGTGTGAATTTAATAAATTCTATATTGGAGAAACCTCTAGACCTCTGAATGTTCGAATAAACGAACACAAAAATTACATAAAAAAACAACAATTTGAAAAATTCAAAATTTGTGAACATGCTTAGGACCTTGGTCATAAAACACAGTTTCAAAATTCAGTTATATTACACAAAGAAGAACACAACACCAAAAGAAAACTAAAAGAGTCTGCTTTAATTTTGTTAAACGAAAACGATTGTATCGCTACTACCTCCGTAGAATTCAGTCGTTCCTGGTTGCCGATGATTAAGGAAGAAATTGCTAATGGTCATGTCCTTGTGAACAACCTAATATCCGGCTAGTTCATAAGGTTTTTCCTAGGTTTTCCCTTATGATTTTAATGGGATCACTGAATCAACAAAGTTCTTTGGTCGCATTTTTGGCGAATGCACTATCTTATAACAAAGTCGCACCTAGGAGCGCCACATAAAATTCTGAAGATCTCCCTTTCAAATTCTTCCAATTTGAAAAGAACTTTATGATTATATGATCTTTAGAAAATTCTGTGCTATATTAGAAATAAAATTCTCTTAGTTACGTCAGAAATCAAATAATACACATTGTCAAATATTTTAATTTACATCTTAGAATTGTGCCTTTTTTATCCTTAGTTTCTTAACCATGGACAACGGGGTCTGATCTAGTCCCCGAAACGTTTGGAATATACAGCAATTTTCTTTAAACTGTGGTGTTATTTCCCAAGAAGCACTTAGACATTAAAAAATATGCCACAAGTATCATTCAGAAAACAACTATTCTTTTGTCGTGTTTTAAAATGTTATGTGTTTGTAACTTTAAGCCTATAAATATCTTTCCAGGTATGTTTTAGCAATCCATAGTTCAAAAAAATTACTAGCGGAAAACATCCAGCCGCCGAATTACATCCTAGCGGACGCCATCATATCTTTAACATTAGCTAAAGGTCAACGGCACGAAGGTCGAGAGGGCATGACCGCTTACTACCTCACCAAAGGATGGGCCGGGCTCGTTGTCATGGTCGAAAACAGACACGAAAACAAATGGATACACGTCAAATGTGACTGTCAGGAGAGCTACAACGTCGTATCGACTAGAGGCACCTTGAAGACTGTCGATTCGGTAAGTTTCTTCTCAACCTAACCTCACTTTTCCGACAATCATCTTCGACATAACCTCACTTTTCATTTTTAGGTACCCCCTTTAACTCGACAAGTGATAATCGTGCTAACGCAACTCGAAGGAAGTGGTGGTTTCTCGATAGCCCACCGCTTGACACATCGTCTAGCAAATTCCCAAGGACTGTACGATTGGGGCCCGCCAGGCTCCAGTCATAATCCCGAACTAGACTATCAAACTATCGGGTTGCATGCGCCGAGATTGTTCTAGAAATTTTCAAATTTTCTTTCGGGTACAAACTTGTGACGTCAATATTTCTAACAGGCTGCATTATCGGTACAAGATTATCATAAGTAAGTGATTTGACTGTTTTTCAATTTTTGATGTGATATCATTTTTAATAGAAGTTAATTTCTATACTCAGGCGGCTATTAAATGAGATTTTATTTTTATGTTCTAGTTATTAATTTGTTATTTTTCGAAAGTTTGAAATTAAGTTTTAAATAGTTGGAAATTTTGTGTAAAGGAAAGTAAAACATGCACTTTAAAGTATAGTACTTGAGTAACAAAATTCGAAAACCTCAAAGTGAACAAACAACATTTTTTACAAACATTTTGCACATTTCATCAATAAGAAGAATTTTTTGGATAATTCTTTCATAAACTTGTGTTATTTGATATTTCGTTAAAATTTTCACTGTTTTGCTTGAATAAAATCGTATTATCATAAATAATCTATGAAATTGTAATCAACTTATAAATATTCATATATTTTAAAGCATTTAGTTTTAACAAGGTATAATTCAAACAACTTGTTTGACTTTTTCTTTTATCAAAACAAAATCTTTCTTCTACTGTTTATTTCGCGTGGCCCATTTTTTTCTTTGCGTCCTATTATTTGATTCCAGATATACCTATAGTTCTACCAACAAAGGTCTTGCCTTTGAACTCTCAAAATGTGAGATAAAATTTTTATCAAATAGTTCTTTGATAGTATGGCGTCTGTACTAATATGGCATCTCATCTCTAGGTATATCATATTAAACAAAAGAATATGTAGAAATAGGATTTTAATTCAAACTATTACCATACAATACACAAACAGATATAGATTTTATAAATTTGTACTCAAACAACTCGACAGAAGTTTCATACAAGTTCAATCAGGAATAAACCAAACACTTAAATCACGTTTTTTATTAATTTAAGTCAAAATTAAATCATATATTTTTGTCAATTTTCCTCTATTGGATTCAGCTGAATTCTTGCTTGACGTTTCGCTAAAATCTTATCGGGCATTTTCAAAAGCAATTATCGAACTGAAGAGGCCAGATAAGATTTTGTCGAAACGTCAACCAAGAATTCAGCCGAATCCAACAAACTTCGACCACATAGCTCCATCCCTAAAACAATACGAACAAACATATATAGCTAAGCTCGACGTTTCGACATCTGCTTTGGAGCCATTATCAAGAGACCAAAGACGAAAATGAAAAATGAGAAAAGTTTCAGAGTCTACATCGAACAAGGGATATGAATCTACCTACTCCCCAAAGGTCACTAGATAACTGAACCTTATGATGAAATATGCACCTACTATTTATAAGGTACATTTATTCAAAAATAACTTATTTGTTGACAACATGCCAGTCATAACCTATTTAACCAAGACAAGATCAAAGACAATTGTAAAATCTCAATATCCGATATAATTAGGCGATCACTGCCGAAAAGCATCGAGTGTACCCGAGATCTGTAATACGACATGCATAATAAACGGATGAAATATTTGGGCGATAGAAAAAAGTTTCAGTTAAAAAAAGTATTGGTTTTCGATTTTTTTGTGAGTGATTGAAATGAAAATTTGATATCAAAACTTAGGCTTTACACATCTTTCCGTCTTTTATTTCTACTTTATTGTCAAAAATATGTAAGCAAATGCCAGAATTTCTTAAAATTTTATCTGCAAAATAATTGATTGTATTGATGCATGTTAGAAATATTGAGGGATCATGTTTTTGTTTTTTAAACTTGAATACATTTTGTATCCATGAACTGTTGGAGTGATATTTTTCTACTAAGTGTGTCGTACGGATCACACGCAAGACTCAAGGATAGCTGGTGGTTTGTCTCGAATATGACCGTTAGTCTTTGACTTTTTGAAAGAATATGTGCAATGGGTAATGTTTTTGTTCCTTCGAAATTATTATTGTTGTATTTCATGAATATACACTCTTAGACATATAGAGAGAAGACCAATTGAAATCGTAAGCGTTTTGTTTATTGTGAACAATGTGATTTTTGTAATTATTTGGTATGAAATATGCTACTGGAAAAAATTACGGAATCAAGGAAGAAATTTGTACAGTTTTGGTAAATTTTGAAAATGTTCTAACTCAGTGAAAAATGTTCGTATCGTTATATAAAAAAAACAATTTGAAGCTTATTGTTTGTGAGTTTTGAGATCTCGTTTTTTTTCAGTAATTTTTTCGAAACTACAGATTTTACGTAATTTTATAAGAATTATTTTTGAATATAAAATGGCGTTTTTTTTTGGTTAAAGGATTTAGATATATTTGTCGCTCAGATGTCTGAATAAATTTGCTAGAAGAATTGATTTTTGGAGAGAAAAAAAAATGGATTTTAAGTTGACATGCTTTTGGAAAAATTGGAAAAAGAATGGTTATTATTTTTTTAGAATATCAATGACTAAGTACAAATATATAAAGCCACTAATATTTACGTAGCTGATCTATCAAACCGTTTTTCTGTATCAAATTGTCAGATGTTTGAAAAAAAAAATTGATTGATTCATATGTCTTCCCTAAGCAACTTATAATCATTATTGAAATACAAAACTTTTTAGAGCTTTTCCCAAATTTTTAAAACAAACATCGTTTAAAGTTATGGACAAAAAAAATTCGAAAAACTATGAACTGAAAGAGTAATTCAACAACTGAACAAACTTGTGCAAAAACAATTTTTTGAACCGTAAAAATGATTCTTTTAAATGGCCAGAAGGTTTTTCTTTTGTTTTTAAGTTTTTTAAAATTTTTGGAATGTTTTTTTAATTCCATTGTTTTGTAGAGTCCATGGTTGTATCAATATTTTTAATTTAATTGTTGATTTAAAAAAAAAGCACCTTTTCTTATAAAGATTATCAGGGGGGGATCCCCCATCGCCACCCAGTAGCACGTGTCTGGATCCGCCCCTGGGTTACAAAGGGATAAATTTCTTTCAAGTTTGTGGACAAACAAAAAAAATCTTATATATTTTCCTAGGATTGCGTAAAGTCTGGAACTTCGAATAAAAATTTGCGAAAAAAATCTCAAAACTAGAAACATGAAGCTTCAAAACGTTTTTTTACACCTTAACACGACCATTTTCAAATGAGTTACAGTATATTCAAAAAAATAGTAAAAACGTTGGAATTTATTGTTTGATCGCTCAATTTTTTCCAATAGTATGTCATAATGTTTAAAATTTGTACAAATTATCCCCAAATGAGTATAAAATTATGAAAAAGAGTGTATTTTTGATGGTTTTCCACTACCCGCCAGAGAATAATTGGATCTATCATATAAAATATGTTCAGTTTTTCAAAAAATATATCAAAGCCGTGTTTTCAAGCCTGGTTAGAATCAATTCTTTAATTTACGGGATTTAAAAGAAAATTATTACATATGTCAGCATTGAATTAAATTGTTTATTTTTTTTAAAGTTGGTTGAAAACAGGGCTTCAAAACAAAATCTGTTGTGGGTGGACAATAAATTCTATGTTTAGCACTCTATGTGTTCCAGGACATATATTGCATTTTTCTCAGATGAACAAAATAACGTAGAAGTGAACACTTGAATTATAATTTGTTAATCTGTTTCTGATGTTTATTTTTAGGGCATTTTTGTAAAGCACTTTTTTATATGCAACAAAAATTAACAAATTCTCACAATTCATCGGTGTCAATTTTTATATTTTTACATTACACAGTTACCGATTTGTTTATAAACGGATAAGTTGTTACGTTTTTAGTTTAATTAGTTTAAGTATGTGCAAATGTGATCAGAAAATATTGAAAGTACAAAGCAAGGTTATTATGTATTTTATTATGTTGAATATTCATCTTTCCAGATTCTTGTTCCAAGTATAATTTCACATGATTTATTAATAAAATCGATTTTTCTCCACTTTTCTATATTTGGGACCTACAAAACTCATCTCTGCTGTTTTTTCTTCTCTATTTTTTTAAAATATTTTCACCTCTCAATGTTGCATTGCTATTTTTTATTCATAAAGTGACACCCATAGTTATTTTAACAGATAAATATCTACTGATCCAGATGCATATATTAGACTAGTCCAAAAAAAAAACGAAAATTTTATTTTTTAACGGTACTGTAAAATTATTGTTAATGATGACAAAAAAGTTTTCCTGAAATTCTTTGCCTTTAATAACAACATTAAGTGGTGCATCATCGCATTTGTTTATTTTTTAACAATTAGCGCATTTTTTGCAAGAACTTCGGACTTAATTAATTTTAAAAATATATATTCTCATATCCTATTAGGAAATTAAATTCCCCAGAAAAAAGCTCTCTTGGTAAATTTTCGTAGGTCGAACGCTTTCTCTGTAATCAAGCCTCAAACATTGGTTTACTTTTTCAATTTTTTAACTTTGTCTTTGGGATTCTCAAAACGACCTTAAATATCAATATTTTTATAAGATCAATGATGATTCTTAAAGGAAATTTAATGCTCTACAAAAAAGATCTCTTAACATATTTCGTTAAACTCACTCCTTTCAAAGTTATTCGATGTTAAAGTTAAATTCAAAAATATTTTACCGTTTATTTCGCGTCAGACATAATTTTTTCCACTTGTATCATAAATTTATGACTCAAATTTGATTTTTTTTCAGCATTTTATAAAGTTTTTTCAAAAAATAAAATTATGCAAATAAATTATTTATAATGAATAAGTTTAATTGCTTTTACTATTAGAGTAAATAAAATGTAATAAAATTAAATGTATGTTGATAAACAACGTAATTTTTTCCAATTGTCTCATTAATTTATGACTCAAATTTAAAAAAAAAAACAACAAGTTACTAAAGTTTAAAAAAAAAAATTTTTGGGGTATTATTTTGATAAAAACGTTGTTTATCAACATACATTTAATTTTATTACATTTTATTTACTCTAATAGTAAAAGCAATTAAACTTATTCATTATAAATAATTTATTTGCATAATTTTATTTTTTGAAAAAACTTTATAAAATGCTGAAAAAAAATTGTTTTTTTTTTCATATTTGAGTCATAAATTTAGGATACAAGTAGAAAAAATGATGTCTGACGCGAAATAAACAGTAAAATATTTTTGAATTTAAATTTAACATCGAATAACTTTGAAAGGAGTGAGTTTAACGAAAAATGTTAAGAGACCTTTTTTGTAGAGCATTAAATTTCTTTTAAGAACCATCATTGATCTTATAAAAATATTGATATTTGAGGCCGTTTTGAAAATCCTTAATAATTCCTAATACAATGTTAAAAAATTTAAAAAGTACCCCAATATTTGAGGCTTGATTACTCGTCCTACGAAAATTTACTAAGAGAGCTTTTTTCTGGGGAATTTCAGTTCCTACAGGGATATGAAATTTATTTTTTTTATTAAATTAATCAAGTCCGAATTTCTTGCAAAAATAATGTTGTTAGTAAGGGCTCAAAATTTCAGGAAAACTTGTTTTTGTCATCATAATTTTACAGTACCGTTAAAAACTAAAATTTTCGTTTTTTTTTTGGCCAAGTCTAGTATTTATCCACTAAAAGAATTTCACGAAGATATCACAACACCTTCTACTACTGCAAAAAATACTAATGGTATTGATTAAAATAGAATGTGTTAAAGAATAATAAACACCAAGGATTTCCCCAAAAACATCAGAGTAGAACAAAGAAATACTGAAAATAACTTCCATGTCTCTTCAGCATTTTTCCATGTGTAAATAAAAACATAACATCCACAAAATACAGCATTAAATTCCTTATTATAACAACAAAAATTTCAGGTTTTCAAATGAAGAGGTAATCGAAAAAACTAACACTTTTCAAAAAAATGAAATGAAGAAGAAAGAAATTTAATTACATAGTGTTGTTATCGGGCATAGCCCCCTAGTACACCTATAAAGGGTTTCAATAAGCCATGGCATGCTTTCAATTAGACGCGGAATCTGTGGTGTCTGTTTCCATTGTTTAATCAGCTTTACTTGCAGCTTTTCAGTTGTTTCTCACAAGGGTTGCCTCTTTCAAATGTTTTGTCTTAAAATGTCCCATACATGTTCTAATGGACTAGTGTCAAGGCAACAAACAGGCCAATCCAACATAGGAATTCCTACATTTAGTTAATCCATGATGTTTAAGCACATTTTAGGAAAAAAACACGACAATTCCCGAAATTTCTGTATATTTCCAAATGTTTCGGAGTCTACGTCAGACTCCTTTGTCAATGGCAAAGAAACTATGAAAAAAGGCACAATCCTAAAAATTTTTTGACAATATTATGTTAGTTATGAAGTAACTAAGGGAATTTAATTATATAATAAAAATTCCTTCCCAATTCGAAGAATTTCAAAGGGGTGATTTTCAGAATTTTATGTGGGGCTCCTAGGTGCGACTTTGGTGCATTCGCTAAAAAAGCGATTTTGTTGATTTAGTGATACAATCGTTTTCATTTAACAGCATTAAAGTAGACTCTTAGTTTTCGTTTCGTGTTGTGTTCTTTGTTTAATATAACAATTTTGAAATTGTATTTTATGGCCAAGGTTACAAGCAAGTTCACAAATTTGGGATTTTTCAAAATGTCATTTTTTAATGTAATTTTTATCTTCGTTTATTCGAACATTTAGAGATCTGGAAGTTTCTCCAATATAGAATTTGTTACATTAACAAGGAATTTTTGTTTAATATATTCTTTTGAGTAATTATTGGCAGAAAGCACATTTTTTACAAACGTTGTTTCTTCATTAAATTTATTGGTGTTAAAACAGTTGATTTTTACGCTGTCATATAAGAATTGGTGATACCTCTTTTAACTGAATTTGGATGAATAGAGTAAAAGTTGAGATACTTGTTAGTGTGACTCAGTTTTATTTAAACTTCTGTTTCAAATGTGTTTCCTAAGAAAAATAATTTGTTATTCTGCTCAAGTTCTAGTGTAAACTGAATAGTTTGTTCTTTGTTCCGAGCATCCCTTGAAAGAAACACCCGCCTATACCATAACACCACCTATCAAATAACATTTTGGATGAAGTACGACAAGAAGCGAATGGCGCCTACCTGGAAATCATAGACAAAAACGAGCCTCGTCAGAAACCTATTACTGAATAGTCTCGTTTCTGTGATCACCTGCAAACGTTATCTTGATAACCTGCTTTTAATTTTGGTCATAATATTTGCAGACATCTGAGTTCATTTGTTATACGGAAATCGTTAGAAAGCACTAATCCCACTGATCTTTAGATCCGTTTTCTGCCTGATCCTGGTATTCTACTGTCTACTCTCCAGTCTGACGATACTTCGTAAAATCGTATTTTTGGAAATATATCTATTGCAAATTCTCAGTATCTCGGAGTGTCATTCTCATACAATATGCAAAAACTATTGCACATTAGTTTGAATTCATCACAACTCGTAAACTCAAAAAATACGTAAAAAATTACTAATATACCTAGTATATTACATATTTTTTCCTAAGATCACACAGTCACTTAAAAACAAAAAAAAAAGTTTTTATTAGAAATGAAACTTTTTATTGTTAACGTTACTTCCTCCCCATTTAAAGCACTCCAATTTAAAAAATATACATACAAAATTCATGTGCCTGGATTTTTTTGTCACGATATATATTTGTCAAAAAAATTTAATTCAAGAAATTCTTTTCTTCGATCTTAAGGTAATAGTAATAGGTACCTCCATTGTTTTCTGGTATCTTCTTCTCAATATGAAGTTCTTTTAAACAGTCGACTCTAGGTTGTCGAAATTCCTGGAATAACATTTGTTCATGCCAATTGCTAATGGGAACAAAAGAACTGCTTTTTCAACAGAATCTACCTACATCAGTAGTGCGTAACAATAATAATCTCCATCTTAAATGTATGTTTGGGATGGTATTACTCCATTTTTCCGCACAATCTATCGAGAGGTTGAATCCCGTTTTTATTACTGCATCAATCACAATTATTTTATACAAGTCAGATAGATAGATATCCATTAATTTTGAATTCAAAATAGAAATTTTGAACAAATTTTCAATATTTTCTGATCTGATTATGAGACCATTACTGATTACGATGTAGTCACAGTCAACGACTGTTGAAAAGACTTTTTTTACTTGTTTTTATAGAATCTCCTCATTGATTTTTTTTCCTGCAATGACTCTGAAGATCTTTTTATTACACTATATGCTTGTTTAGATTGTACTCGCATCTTTGGAGAATAAAACCGAGTAATGGCAATTGGATTTCTCAGTTTTCAGTGCTTTTCTTTTCAAAATTTAATGTAGAAACTATCGCGAATGATTCAAATTTTCTAATAATAAAATCTTCGAAATTTAAGGGAAAAATTGGGGATGAAATATAATCAAAGTGGCATTTAAAATGGCAGAAATATCTTTACAATACTTCCTATGTGCCTTAAGATTGTCCCTTATTATCTGACAGGGCAAGTGATATGAATTTTTTTCAACTGTTTACTGATCGTTCGATATGAACATTACTGAATAAACTTCAAATAAACAAAAAAAGATCATATTCTTAAAATTTATTGTAGGTATAAGAAACTTTGCATCATTCTGTGGATTGAGTAACTTTGTATAAACACATATAGTGTAGAAGACAATTGCGATTGCTCAGTTTTATTCATTGTGTGAATTTCCAAGAGATTGTTGATAAATAAACGTTTTGAAATAAGGAGTTTAATATCATTTCCTCAGTGAAAGAAAACCTAAAGCTAAGCACCGCAAAAAAATATATACCGTTGGCATCATAGATTTCGTCTAGACTAGGAGTATTTTAACTTTCCAGCCTTAGAGACATACTTCTCCTTGAGCACAATAGACAGAGTAACAGGCTATTTCACTTGGTGGATGGAAGCAACTTCCAATCGAGTGAAACAGGCTGTTATTGTCTGGGGGTTCAAACCCACCCGAAATTTTGGAATTTTTGCTTTCAAGATTCAATATTAACCAATTACTCATGTTTATCATAGAATAAATTTTATATGTATATAATTTTATATATTCTTGAAATACATGAACAAAAATATACATATTGCAATCCTAATCAGCCCATCACCAATCAAAAAAAATTATCCAACCCCCCCCCCCCCCGAAAAACCGACTACGAAAAAATTTGCTGGCTACGGCCTTGCCTCCAGAAGTATATGCTCGAAAGTACTTGTCACTCCAACGAGTTTCAAAAGCCAAATCATTTTAACTTTTTGGGACTCTGGTGGTTAAAAATAGAACTAGAACTGTCTTTATCTTAAAGCATATACTACTGGAGGTAGCATGCAATGCACATATATCGTGTCAATAATAGAAAGAGAGGGCTATAAAAAGAGTAACATGCCTTCTCACTTGTGAGCGGAAGCAGCCAATCCTGGACGTACTTAATTGGAAGCAGCTATCAATCGAGTGATACAGCCGCTTGCTCTCTGTATTGCTCTCTCTTTTTAGTCAAGTCACAATATTTGTGCATTGCAGGCTATCTCCAGTACTACAAGCTCAAAGGTTATGTTCATTGATAACATGCATGTTGTTTGACAGGGGGAATATTTTTTCGAGAAAGTTCTAGTGTATTCCACTTACTTCAAGGTAGAAGTATGAAGTATGTGTGATTTGTGACTGGACTGTGAGTCTGTCTAGGGAAGGCCGATATGTGGGGAAGGCGAAAGTGAATTTCAATGAATCTTCACGGTTTTCTCTAAAACGGCCCAAGCAATTTGAATATTATAAATTGTATTCTACTAAGATATGTTCCAGCTTGATTCTGTATATTGTTTTATAACGTAAAACCCTTTTTCTGAGAATCGGAAAAAAATGTGCAAAGAGACTGTAAACATCAATGTAAATGTCAAATTTTCATCATAAATACCTAGTTTAAATGTCAAGATATACTACGAAAGTATCTCGTACAGGGTGTTTGTAAGGGCTTTCATTTTGATTCATTTGAAGTCAGTTTCTTTTAGAGACGAAGTTAAGTAACGGGGCTTATAGTCGCGCGAATTGGCAGAAAATGTTTTATTAATTTATCGAAAATTTGTTATGCCGGAGAGCTCTGCTATATGGTGTGTGCGTGCGTGCATGTGATATTAGGTGGTACATAAGCAGTTGCAGACATAGGAGTGTGGAAATATAAGGTGGAATTGAATTAGTGTTACAGGGTGGTTCAAAAAATATTGTATTGGGTGGCACATAAGTAGTTGCGTATACAAGGTGGTTGAAATAAGAGTGAAGCAAAACTATAGATAGACGGAGTGGATATTTGCGTTATAGGACGGAGTATAATTACAGTTATACAGAAGGCTTCCAAATATGTTAGACGCAGTTGAATATACAGGATGGTTGAAATATATGGTGAAGTAGAATTACAGTTATACAGGGCGGTTTAAAAAAATTATATAGTTTGGAACATATGTAGTTGCTTATACGTAGGATATAAGCATATACGGTTGAAATAAATGGTAGAGTAAAATTATAGTCCACATGTTGGTTCAAAAAGGTGAATTTTGTTATATAGGGTAGACCATAAATGGAATACTAGACATGGGACGAAGTAAAATAATTGGGGAATAATTTAAACAGAAAGAAAAATAGAAAGCATCAATAGTGTGGAGAGGAATGATACTTATACAGGGTGGCTTTAAAGATATCAGGACCGTTGTAATATTGTGTTGAGTTGAATTATAGTTGTTCAGGGTGATTCAGAAAATTGATGGACCAATAAGTTATATAGGGGTGACCAGTACACGGAAGCATATACAATGTGGATGCAATATTGAGTGAATTAGTTACATTTATAAAAAGTCCAAATAATTATTTATATATTTTTAATAAACAAATAAAACAGTTAAAATATATTTGGAAAATATAGACAAAGAATAACAATTAGAGAGGGAGAAAAAGAGAGTGAGATAAAAATACGCTAAAATTTTCAATTGAATTGTACCTTAAATCAGATAAAAAAGAAGTTATGTCTGACAATGGTGATTGAACGGTTTTTATTTTAAATCAGCTGAAATCGCTTCTTCTTTAAATATAAATTATTGAAACTAAGTTTGACCTTCAGCATCACTAAATACACAAACGTACCGAATTAAATTTAAACAAGACTTGTCTTCAATGTTAACGTAATGGAAAAAGGACAAAATGAAGACAAAAATACAATATATATAGTAATTTATTAATATAATACATTAACAAAAAATTACAATAAGATCTTTTTAAAATACTAACAGTAAAAAAATAAATAAATACTTATATAAGCTGACTTAATAAAATATAATAAATAAAATATATCCTACATTTACAATAACTATGTATTTAAATTATTATATATTTATTTTAAAGCCGAATGGTATTTCATACTAAATTAGAAACAATTCCTAACGAAGAAATTATCACAATTTAATTAAGTACCAAATACACAGCATGTTACAAAACAGGAATGTATGAAACTATTTTTTTTTTTAATAGAAACTACCTGAATTAAATCACGACATTTGGAGAAAGAAACTCAAAGGCAGTGAATAGGAACATACTTAAAAAAATAAATGTAAAATCTATTATCTCAGAAAAACATATCACATTCATTTAAGACATTTTTACAACACACATATCCATAATATATTGATAACAAGCTTTTGATAAAATTTTCTGTCATAAAGCAAATGCATTCATATCGAAACAATTATTTTTTTGTTGATTTATTCTAGATGTCACTTTATTCTTTTTCCGGCAAATTGGAAAAACTGCCCAACATAAATATTACTTTAAAACCATAATTACCTTTCGGCTGTACCCTGTGCTAAATTTCAAGTATTAAAAGAAGTAGAATCGTGTTGGCTATTACTTGGTTGAAATTTCCAAATCATGAGGAATTAGTAATATTAGTTACACACTTACACTCTGTTTCATTAAGAACAATTGTATTCTATAAAATATTGTAATGATATCCCACTCCTGATTGTAACTATTAAAATACTGCAAATAATATCCCACTTCTGATTTTAAAATAATCTTCATATTGATAACAAGGTATTTTTGTATTTATTTAAAAATGTAGACATATTTTTCGTTTAAATATGAATAGTGTTTAAATAAATACCTTAAAAAAATGATAACAGTTTAACAATCTAATAAAATATTTTATATAATTTTATATACTGAGAATCTTTTTGTTGGAACTTTCGGAATGCTGAAGTGATGAATTGGAACAGTTGAATGGTATCTGAATAAATACCTCAAGTAAGTGATAACATTTTCATAATATTTAATATACTGAGTAATTTGTTGATAAGTCTATGATATTTGATGTTTAACCACCATTAAATATTTTTTTGATTGGATTTTAAAATTAAATTGGAGTGATCAATGTTATCATTAAATTATTTTTGATTTATTTTAAACACATGAATTAGTAATAGAGATGACTGATTTTAAGTAGTTCAATGACGACCAATATTCAGCCAAAAACAAAAGATCGAGAGAGAACCAAGTTACTAGTAGGAACGATATAAATCTGAAATGAAAAAAAATAAGGGAGGAATTCTGCACTGTACACCCCTAAGGATAACTGGAAATACTAATCAACAAAGATAGTTATTATATTTTATATTAAATGCTAATTTGGTTTCTTGTCTGTCTCGTAGCAAAGTAGCCTAATCATTTATTCATGTGCTTCTAAATATGTTACTTTAGTTCTATTTATTAGATAAATCAACGGGAAAACCGTATTTAATACAGTATAAACTCTGCTTCTATAGGAACAACAAATGATAGTGTTTTAATAAGTTAATACCTCTGTATTCTATAAAATATAAATGATATCCCACTTCTGATCTGTAAACTATTAAAAATACTGCAAATAATATCCCACTTCTGATTTTAAAATAATCTTCATATTAATAACAAGGTATTTTTGTATTGTAGACATATATTTTTCGTTTAAATATGAATAGTGTTTAAATAAATACCTTAAAAAAGTGATAACAGTTTAACAATCTAATAAAACATTTTATATACTGAGAATCTTTTTGTTGGAACTTTCGAAATGCTGAAGTGATCAATTGGAACAGTTGAATGGTGTCTGAATAAATACCTCAAGTACGTGATAACATTTTAATAATGTAATAAAAATATTTAATATACTAAATAATTTGTTGATATTTCTATGTTTGATGTTTAACCACCATTAAATATTTTTTTTGATTGGATTTTCAAATTAAATTGGAGTGAACCATGTTATCATTAAATTATTTTTCATTTATTTTAAACAAATGGATTAGTTATAGCTGAAAGATGAGTGTTTTTAGGTAGTTCAATGACGACCAATATTCAGCCAAAAACAAAAGATAGAGAGAGAACAAAATTACTAGTAGATACGATAAATGTGAAACGAAAAAAAAAGGGAGGAATTCTACACTGTAAAGATAACTGGACACACTAATCGACAAAGATAGTTATAATATTTTCTTTTTTATCTCGTAGCAAAGTAGCCTAATCATTGATTAATGTTCTTCCAAATATGTTCTATTTATTAGATCAATCAATGAGAAAATCATATTTAATACAGTATAAACTCTGTTTCAATAGGAACGTTGTAAAAACAAATGATAGTGTTTTAATAAGTTAATACCTCTGTATTCTATAAAATATTATAAATGGTATCCCACTTCTGATCTGTAAACTATTAAAATATTGCAAACAATATCCCACTGCTGATTTTAAAATTAACTTCATAGGTATTTTTGTATTTGCTAAAAAAATTTAGACATATATTTTCCCTTTAAATACGAATCGTGTTTAAATAAACACCTCAAACAAGTGAAAACAGTTTAACAATCTAATAAAATATTTTATATAGCGGGAATCTTTTTGTTGGCATTTTCGGAATGCTAACTGAAAAAGGAATGTTTAAGTATGAGCATGTTTAAATACATCAAAATTGGACAAATTCCAAAGTAATATGTTCGATATAATATATTAAAAATATAAAGTGACATCTTCGAATGTTATTAATAAAATCTCTATATTATAAGCTCAGACAAAGTGGTTACAAAAAGCGATAGAAAACAATTCCTTGAATAGATAAAAATATTTTACTATATGAAAATTACTTTGCAAGACATCAATGAAAGTTCAACAGAATAATTTTCCATCGAAAAGAAAAGCAATAAGCTGATATGTGATAATTTAAACAATCACACTTGTATGATAGACACTTACCATCACATTTATGACAATTATTGTCTAAAATATTGTCATAGCGACAACTGGCAAATTAATACCAATAAATAAACGTTATACACACATAAATAACCCAGTAAACCATCATCAATTTATTTATACAAACTTACAAAAAATGCTAACGTTCTTTTATGTTCGACTAACATAAAAAAAAGTTACCTTCCCAACATCTGGTTTACCGAGAGCGCAGCAAAAACAAATGACTAGACATTCCCTTACAACTGATGTTGCGGATGCAGTATATTTAAAAAACTGCAGTACGAGCCTACGGCGAACCCGACGAATCCAAACAGTATGATGAAGACGTCCTTCAACAGCACCCATTTGCTCAGCCCCTCCTTCTCCGGCCAAAACGTTATGATTTCTATGAACGGTGGGAAGATCAGCGCCAACGCTGAGCTGCTGAATGCTCCTACCAAAGAAATGACGGCCCCCAAGTTCGGTATGGCTATGGCGAAGACGAAGGTGATGAATACCAGAACTGTTCGTGTGATGTACTCAGCGACGTCGCTGCATTTTTGGGTTTGGATGCGGTTTTCGATGGAAGGCCAGACTATGTTGAACGGTACGTAGAATTGTAGAGGGTACGACAGGAAGATCGCTATGGCCATCATTAAACGAACGGATTGTGCCAGCCTAAAATAAAAACGTTTTATAAGAATACACGATTTAAGAAAAAAATATATAAATATGTATTATGAACGAAATTAAATACTTTGTAAAAATATCACTTAGTAATATAAGTCATATTATTACAAACAGTACAAAATAATATCACCACAACAACTCAGCAACAACGTGACCATTACCAACGGAGCCAAATGAAAACGAGAACTCACTCAAGTAGGACTGGAAAGACAGCGCACGAAATGGATTGGCACCATGAATGAATTCATAATGCGCTGCGTTTTGCAGCATTACGATCCTTGGCCAGGACAAGACTGGACATCGCAGAATTTCAATGAAATTGGGTATTGCAGGCAATGAACAGATGTATCTAACAAAACTATGTTTTAGGTGCTAATACGTTAGAGTCGTTACACACAATCATCTACTGTGCTGCAATAGCCATCTGCAGAACAATTGGAATCGCAATAACACCACAGTACGACTCTCCCCAATTTAGACAAACAGCTCAAATTCCACATTGCCAAAGGAGCTTGAAGGAAAAATGAATTCTCTTTGAAAACTGACCTAACGAGGGGTCAGGAATAACAGAATAGGGTGTGCCAAGACTATCATAGGCAATAACCAAATGCACTTTCAATGGGATGAAGAAAACATCACATCTCAGCAGTGTCTTGACAGTCTATGATAAAAGCTCTCCGTCTACACAAGTCAATTAAGAAGGTACAAAACTAGTAACCAATGGAAACTAGACAACACACAATTCTGGGAATCAGGAAAAGGGTTTTATAGAAAATTTAACAACATCAATAACAAGAAGCCCATAGCTATTCTAGTAAAACAGCCTACGAGCAATTCTGGAAAAATCTTTCCAAAACAATTTCCTATAACTCCAGAGCGAGCTGGATTAATGAGGAGGAGGTTGTATTTCAGAATTGTGATAAGTTGCAACACCAATCAATTACAAAGGAAAATGCACTAAACATAATGAAAAAGCATCTAAACCAACAAATTTCTAATTTACATAATCATTTCCAGAAACTTACAGAATTTCCTGATGACCCAACATCACTGCGACTGAGAGAACAAGAAGTCCAATTATACCACCAGACAACTGATCAAAAACTGCTCAAATGGAAAGAGAAACCCATTCATGGAAGACATATAAATGACCTCAACCAAGATTATGTCGACAGTTCAGCGTCGAACTACTGGTTGATCTCTGGTATATGTCTCCTGAAACGGAAGGCTCTATACTGGCAATCGAAGATCAATTATTTCCAACTAAAAACTATCTAAAGTACATCGTTAAAGACCCTTCTATCAACGACAGATGCAAATATGGTTGCCAAACATCTGAGACAACCCAGCACATCGCAGGAGGTTGCCAAGCATTTGTGCAACTGAATGGAAAGAACGACATGATGCTGTGGCAAAAATATTGCACCTGGAACTAGGACTGAAACTTGAACTATCACAGTTGATAAGAATGCCCTGCTACATATACAAACCCAGTCTGTTTTAGACAACAACTACTAGCTGTACTGGGACCACACGATACTGACCGATCGAGCTGTTGCTCACAATAGACCAGAGTAGAGTACTTCATGACCATGAACTACTCATCCAAAAAGTTCTTCCAATATTTAACTTTTCAGAGTTTACCACCATTATTAAAACTTGTTGGCCTTTTTTCAAACCTGGAGTTCTGCAGTCATGAAGACTTATTAAGAGTTTTTTTCAATAAAAAATTTTCACCAGGGCTTTCTTGTCATTGATGTCATTCCGTGTAAAGAAGAAGTCAACACAAACAATGAAAATATCGTACCAGCTGAGTTTGCTCTAATTATTTTAACATTACTAAACATCGATCTTGGATCCTGTCAAACAGTTTGTTTTTTGGTAAATTAAAAAAATGCATCATTTACTCATTACTATACTATCTATGATTTAATAATTAACTGATACTACAATTGCAATTTCCACAAATTACGTTTTTTGAAAACTGTCCGACGCGTTTCGACTAATGTCTTTGTCAAGGAACTAGACTAGTCTAGTTCCTTGTCAAAGACTAGTCTAGTTCCTTGACAAAGACATTAGTCGAAACGCGTCGGACAGTTTTCAAAAAACGTAATTTGTGGAAATTGCAATTGTGGTATCAGTTAATTATTATAATGAATTTCCAACAAGTATCGGTCGAATCAATTCAGTATCTATGATTTACTAAAACAATATTAAATTTAAACATCTCCTTCTGGGTCTTGCGATTTTTTTGTCGACGAGTATATTTACTTACATTAAATATTATTAATTTATGTCTGTTATATGGATAAAAGTAAGAATTTATAACTCACACTTCATCTGCAGGCAGCAAAAGTGTCACACTTCCTAATACTGCTCGGTCACCATATTTCAGATAGCCAAAAAATCCAACAGATGTATACAAAGCTGCGACTATCACCATGCCCGTGTTGAGAACACCATTCCACCCGCCAAAATCTTGGGGATTCTTCATATTGTTTTCCAAGGGCAAAACCTGAATAATAAATTAATGTTACCAAATATTTATACAATAGAAATATTGAAAGGCAAGTGGAGTGAAAAAGCTAACAATCTACCTAAGAAAACTAGCTCAATTAGATTAGAGTAACATAAAAATTAATATTTCAAAAGTTAAAACCAGAATCTTCCATACAAACACAAAAAATCAGAAGGTAAATTAGAGAGAAAAAATGGAGACAACAGAAAAAAGGTTGGACAGGATCGAGAAAGAGATACTGTGAAAATGGTAGTTCTCAATACTGGTGGAGTGAGCGTTGAATAAACGAAGTTTTGTTAGACTGTTTATGTCACATCAACTCATAAATTAGTTTATAGTCTACCGATAAACTAGTTTATACTCTACCGATAAACTAGTTTATAGTCTACCGATAAACTAGTTTATAGTTTACCGATAAACTAGTTTATAGTCTACCGATAAACTAGTTTATAGTCTACCAATAAACTAGTTTATAGCCTACCGATAAACTAATTTATACTCTACCGATAAACTAGTTTATAGTCTACCGATAAACTAGTTTATACTCTACCGATAAAATAGGTTATACTCTACCGATAAATTAGTTTATAGTCTACCGATAAACTAGTTTATAGTCTACTGATAAACTAGTTTATAGTCTACCGATAAACTAGTTCATACTCTACCAATAAACTAGTTTATAGTCTACCGATAAACTAGTTTATAGTCTACTGATAAACTAGTTTATAGTCTACCGATAAACTAGTTTACTCCCGAATTATATTTGTGTACCGTCGACGAGATAAACGCACGAAAAGCGTCGAATGCTTCCGCGAATGTGCATAAATTAATATCGCCTCATTTCAACTCATATTGAAATTCGTTATAATTATCTAAACTGTTTACTCGTTGTACTGTTTGACGGTTATTTATATATTTACAAATAAACTGGTTTAATCTATCATTTGTCAAAGCTCATTCGTGAACGTTGTTCCATCGTCGGTCAAAACTAGTCGAAAATGAAACTGTTTTATAAACTAGTTTATCGTGGACGATAAACGGTCACATTTGGTTAACTGTAAAATAGTCAACTACCCACCACTATTCGTCAACGTTCAAAAAGAACATGAGACTTGAAGAAGAAAGGAAAACGATGAATCAGACTTTATTGAAAATTATCTGGTACCTCTCCCTAATATTCCTTCATAGTTTAAATCATCAAAATTGCTTAAAATCAATATCCGAATAATGCCTTAGCTTCACCTGTTTGGAAGTTCGATAACACAAATTCTACATAATTTAAGTAAAAATAACACTAAAAACTAATACTTACAACACCAATACCCTCGAAAGCGTATATCGCTACCCCAAAATACAACGGCAACTGTTCCCAAGAGCTGAACGCCTTCATCGTAGTAGTACTAGGCAGACCTTGCAACATGTAAAAGAACGTTATCACCAATCCGCTAACGGTCACTATCGAAGCGAATAGCGACGCTGGAGTAAGGTACTTGAGACTTTTGACCCAGTTCAGCAACACCATAGGCAAAAGCATAACCAGCAAGTACCAGTGCATATTTATGTCTACCCAATAGTGCTTGACGACGTCATGAAGATTGGCAGCTACGAAAACGAAGTAGACGCAGCAAAAACCCATCTGCGTGAGGAAGAGGAAGACATTTATAACAGCTCTGAAATAAAAAAAGTACAACGGAATGTTATTGGGTAAGAAAGGTTGTTAGATGTACTTACTTCGCAACATTGGCAAATCTCTGCAGACAAGCCGGTCCGGTTTTGAAACAGCTTTCGACAACTTCTGAAAAATTCAGCGATTGTTTTTGCGTTCTCCTGCTGAGTTCTCGAGAACATCCTACCAGCATGTGCATGCAGTGCGTACAAATGAATCCCATGAACATGGTGCCGAATAATCCTATCACCCAGCCAGCATTTCTAAACAAAGAGAAAAAAATATTAATGGAATAAAGTTAGTCTAATTAATTATACGACAGTTTTAAACCGTAAATACAGGTAGATATTCCGAAAACTGTTTCGTCTACAAAAAAGTTATGCAGAGTTGATTGATAGAAAATTATTCTCTGTTAATAAGGCTGGTTGGTGTCAATCCCTTGTTCTTTCAACAGCTGGTGGATTTTTGTAAACAAGCTTGGATAAATGTTGCTCTAGACACTATAGTATTCTTGAAACTTTTTAACAAACTATTGATAGTGGGTGGTTTGGATTTTTGACTGCCTAAAAATATTCTGTACCCAAAATGACGAGTTTGATCGGAACCGAGTTATAGAGATACGAGGACTGCCTTTTATATTTCGGGATTAGAGAACAAAAACAAATATTAATCATCGAAAATCGCTTTATTGTTTTTCAAAATATTCCCCATGAAGATCTATACATTTTTGCATGCGTTTAAACCAATTGTCGAAGTACTTTTTCCACTCTGATTGAGGTATCTCCAAAACCTCCATTCTGAACGCAGCAACCGCTTCTTCAGGTGTCGAAAAATGTTGACCTCTCAGTTTGTTTTTTACGTACGGGAATAAAAAGAAGTCATTTGGTGACAAGTCAGGACTATACAGATGACTCATCAAATCGATGTTTTGAGTGGTCAAAAATGCAGTTGTTTGAGCCGATGTGTGAGAGCTCGCATTGTCGTGGTGAAGAGTGATCCGTCTTCGGGGGTTGGTTTTCCCCATTTCTTGGAAGACAACTGGCAAACAAATGGTCGTGTACCACTCACAATTGACTGTTCTGCGTTGTTCTAGTGGCGCGGTTGCGACATGTCTAGTTTTTCCAAAAAAAGGCGATCATTTGCTTGGAAGTGCTTCGTGCGCGAACAACTTTTGTTGGATTCGGCTCATCTTGAAACACCCATACAGTCGACTGCTGTTTACTTTTGGGCTCATACGCGTAAATCCACGATTCATCACCTGTCACTATGTCATAAACGTGTTTTGAGGCACCGCGATCGTATTTTTTGAGCTTTTCTTCCGACCAATCGACACGAGCCTTTTTTTGAACGATTGGCAAATTGTGTGGGATCCAACGCGAACAAATTTTTTTGACATTCAAATGTTTATGCAATATTGAATGTATGCTGGTCTCACTAATGTGTAAGGTTGACTCAATCTCACGATAGGTCACATGACGATCTTGCAATATCAGTTCGCGCACAGCATCTATGGACGACCTTCACGAAATTCGTCTTGGAGTGAACTACGACCTCGATTGAATTCACTATACCATCGATAAACAGTGGTCCTTGATGGAGTTTCATCGCCAAAAATTAAATTAAGTTCGTCCATGCACTCTAGCTGACTTAATCCACGTCGAAAGTTGTAAAAAATAATCGCACGAAAATGTTCACGCTTTAATTGCATTTTTTGGCCGAGATGAATCCTTTAAGTTATTGTAAACAACACATAGCGCTCGTATGTCAAAAAATTTCAAAGAAAGGCAGAATATGTTTTGTAGGGTCCATTTTGTTGGACTTACATCCACTTAGATAATGCTGCTTCCACCAATGTAGTCGTCCCGATCTGGAGGAGGTAGTGGAGAAAATAAAGAAGCAGAGAACCTTTAGGAAAGTGGCGGGTGGATAAAAACGCTATCACACCCCATTTTCCAAAGATATGAGCATGGATCATCTGGTGTTTCACATAAATTTGTCAAATCTTTATCAGAATCTAAACGAGACTGTTCATTTGATTAAATAAATCTGTACCATAACATTCAAATACATCTCTTAACAATTGTTTCAACATTTCAAATCTGCTAGGACAAAAAAATACCTGAAAGCGTCCGGCATAGCCAGAATCCCCGTTCCAATGTTGCCCTTGAGGAGATGGATCATCGTGTCAAAGTTGGATGTTGGATACTCCAAGCTCCTGTTGAGTATCGGATCATTTATAGGAGTCTGTAGATCCTCCATATTGAAGGAAGCACTTTCGCTTTGATAGTCGCTGTCCAGCAAATGTTGTTTCTCTTCGCATTTCAACGAATGTTTCGAGGCCATGGGCCTGTTTTCCTGTTAACAACAAAAAGAAAGCGTTCAATTAGATAGTGTTAATTAGGGAATGCGTATGAAAAGAACAAACAAAAATCGAAACATTATCGCTTATGTTTGTTCTAAACAAGGTTGTAACAAATGAAATATAAATATTTAAAGTGGACACTATCGACTGATATTGGCAAGGTTGGAATCACTTGATAACAGTAATATGAACGGAAATGAAAGTGAAACTATTAACAGATGCCATTTGATAAGATATCACTATTTTTTAAATGACATTCTGATCAATTTTGTTTTAAGTGATTTCTAAACCATGACGCGAAAAATAAAATAAAACTAAAACTTCTATCAAAAATGACAGGTCTTAAAATATAGTGTTGAAGTTGTGCAATCATAACTGCTGTTATAATTATAAAATTGATTATTTACAGTATTCAATTTAAGTTCCACAAAAACTGAATACAACTCAAAGGAGATTGAAATATTTAAAAATCTTCGTACTGAACTTAAAAAAAAAGAGAAACATTTAGAACTTATAGGTGTTCAAATAACACATATTTAAACTTTAGATCATGTAGAGAGTCTCTACTAGAGACAAACTGAAATTGCTAAAAAAACTCTGAAGGTAATAATTATAATTTAAAATATTAGATATCTCAAAAATAGTTATGGTATCTTATACGTTACATTTATGGTTTACTTATAGAGCAAGTGTGTATATTTCAAAAGTCGCTAGCGTTATTTTGGAAGAGCCTTATACGAAAATGTCCTGAGTTATATGAAAACATTTAAATGAGGTGTGTCGTCATTGCCGACTTGAATTATAAGAATAGGAAACAGAAGAGGTTCTTCAATATCAACATAAAAAATGTTTGTATGCGGTTGATGAACGAAAATTTAATTAATTAATTAATTAATTTTTTTAAAACTTTTTCAATAAATGTGGCGAAAAAGATTTTGTGAGTCATTGACATGTATAAATAACGTAAAAGAATCTAGGATGTACTGTGAAATCAATCCAGAAGAATTAAAAACGCTTTTTGAGTTATACATAAAGAATTACAGAAATGGCCATTTTGTCTTGTCTGAAATACGAATAAAATTTTTAAAAGTTAACAGATGTTTTTATAATAAGACAACAAAATGACTGATAATTGTTCGATTTCAAACCCATTCTTTTGGCTACAGAAAAATTTGAAACAGAGTTCCTGCAATGATGTTAGCGATGGTTAGTAAAAAATATAAAGAAATCAATTGTCTAATAAAAATTCGCAAGTACACTAATAAAAAAAATTGAGTATCGAATATATTATCGCTTTTATTGATTTTTGCAAGCAGCTAGCTGACCAAAATATAGAAAAGTTTGCATAGCAAAAATTCGCAAAAAAGATATTGAAGATCTATGCCATTTCAATTGAGTCTTGCAAATATACAGGGTGAGTTTTTTTTATGATCAGTATGGGGGTCTCGGAAACTAGCGGAGATAGAGCAATGGTTAAATTCGGAAAAATTTGCAGTTTTACTGGCCCAATTTAATGGCTTACTAGATATTTTGAAAAAACAAAATTCTGTCGATTTAGTCAAATCCCTCTAGCTTCTTTGTTTTTGATTTTATAAAAAAAGTGTGAATATCAAAATTGAAGGGAATTGTATCCCAAATATGATTGTCATGTCCTCGTTTACGTGACAGCTCTCGTTTCCGAGATATAACACAAACTTATCTTTTTTTTTTAATGGAAACCATAGTTGGCTATGACCTCAAAAAATCGGAAATTTTTAGAGCTTTTCAACGATATAATACTCGATATAGTTATTCATAAAAATAAATTATGGGTGCTTTTCTCTCTTATTTTCACTTTTAAAGTAGTTAGCCATGAAATAGATTGATTTATTAATAACTATTCCAAAAAACATTGAACGTTTTTTTTTATTAGGTATATCAGATATAACGAAAAAACAAAATAAGTAGGTACTTATTAAAATGGTTATAATTTATGTACCACACCAAACATTAAAACCAAATTTTATCTGGGGTCGTCTTTGTTCTACATGGAAAGGGTTTTCTTTAACCCAGATATGCTCATTGTGTCTATTGAACATACCGCAGTTAGTAAATCTAGTTTCATCTGACCATAACACCTTTAATGGAAACTGTGGATTGTCAAGGCACATGTCTCTAAACCATGTACAAAACAAAATACGTCGATGTTCGTCATCAGCATGCAAAGTTTGAGAAACTGAAAGTTTGTACGGATGGAACTTGTGCGCTTTTAGTACCTTAACTACACTTCGCTGAGAGGTGCCAGCTTCTACCGCAATCTCACGAGTTGATGTAGATGGATTTTGATGTACCATTGCCAAAACATTTATTTGTGCTGCTTCGTTAATTTGATCCATATCTGCGTAAACAATCGTAAAGCCTCTTAAATGTATATAGAGCAGGTTAACGACGATTAAAATATCTATGAAAGTATTCCTCAGCTGCACGAACTGAATTTTTATGGCATATGATATAACATTCCACCATTTTCAGTTTTTCTTCGTTAGACTACTCAATTTTATCACGAAAACTTGTCAATATCGACTGTCAGTTCAGCACTACTAATAGAATTACTCTCAAATGAGGAAACGTCAAAGTGAAAACAATCTTTTTCATGGCTACCTACGTTAAAAGTGAAAATAAGAGAGAAAAGCATCCATAACTCTGTTATTTTTATGAATAACTATATCGAGTATTATATCGTTGAAAAGCTCTAAAAATGTCCGATTTTTTGAGATCATAGCCAACTATGGTTTCCATTCAAAAAAAGATAAGTTTGTGTCATATCTCGAAAACGAGAGCTGTCACGCAAACGAGGAAATCACAATCATATTCGGGATACAATTCCCTTCAGTTTTGACATTCACATTGTTTTTTATAAAATCAAAAACCAAGGAGCTGGAGGGATTTGACTAAATCGACAGAATTTCGATTTTTTTTTTCAAAATATCTAGTAAGCCATGACTTTTTACAAAAATCCGAAAGTGTCATTAAATTGGGCCAGTAAAACTGCAAATCTTTCCCAATTTAACCATTGCTCTATCTCCGCTAGTTTCCCAGATCCCCATACCGATCATAAAAAAAACTCACCCTGCATACTCACTGATAAAGAAACCGCAACACCCAAAAGCAGATGTTTGGGTAAAACATAGATGCTATAATAAGGAGTAATTTATTAAATTATAAAGAAGTATTTCAAAGATTTTTTCAGTACGTGAAAATAATACTATAAAGAGCATATCCATACGTCCACACTGCAAATTTACTTTTACGTGTTTCATTAGGCTATCAGGTATCAAAAGACTTAATCTTCATCATTTAGTCAACTACATCGTATATATCTTCTATGTTTCCACTATACTGTCCGATTACTGACCTCTACATCTTTGCAGCCTCCATTAGAGGAATGCATGTCTGCTTAGTTGTGCCCAAGTGAAGATAAACTCCAATTAAGTACGAACAAACAACAGCTGAATTGATAATGATAAAAATTTGTTTCAGAATTTATCGGATAGGAAATATACCAGCATGCGATGGCTATTATCCAAACGTCATTTTTCGGTTTTGTTTCCTAGATAACGCTGTCTGTATAACATATGAACACAGGAATGCCGCTGGTCTGTTGAAACAAACAATAGAATTTTTTCGATTGTAATGTTCGTGTAAGTAGAGCAGACATGATAAGACTGAATCTTTTCCTATTTTGCATCAGTTATTAGAAATGATAATGCTATAAAGTTACCTTTAAATAAGAGAACCCTATTGGAAATACTATAGAAAATACATTTTTATAGTATGTCGATGCTGTTGATCTAAAAATTACACCATAAAATGCAAAGCTAATACATCTAGTTAATATTTTTATTATAAAGAAATTTGTGAAAATCTATTATTCAATTTTCGGGTCGGTCAAAACTTATCTCCTAGAAATATTATCTGAATAATCCATAATTTACAGCTCAAAACGGGCGAATAAAACCTATTCTACAAGGTGAGTTTTTTTGATGATCAGTATGGGGATCTCGGAAACTAGCGGAGATAGAGTAATGGTTAAATTGGGAAAGATTTGCAGTTTTACTGGTCCAATTTAATGCTACTTTCGGATTTTTTTTAAAAGTTATGGTTTACTAGATATTTTGAAAAAACGAAATTCTGTCGATTTAGTCTAATCCCTCTAGCTCCTTTGTTTTTGATTTTATGACAAAAGTGTAAATATAGAAATTGAAGGGAATTGTATCCCGAATAGACTGTCTGTCCTCGTTTGCGTGACGGCTCTCGTTTTCGAGGTATGACACAAACTTATCTTTTTTTGAATGAAAACCATTTTTAGAGCTTTTCAACGATATAATACTCGATACAGTTATTCATAACAATAACGGAGTTATTTTCACTTTTAACGTAGTTAGCCATGAAAAAGATTGATTAATTAATAACTATTCCAAAAATCACTGAACGATTTTTTTATTAGGTATATCAGATATAAGTAAAAAAACTAAATAAGTAGATACTTACTAAAAACTTAAGAAATTAAAGTACACAATAATGGTTACAATTTATGTTCGAAAAGTCCACCATTGTTATTTAGACAAAAATCGCATCTTTTTAAGATTGACATTACCGCTTTCCTCACAGACCGCCTATCAATTTCTTCAATTGCTTGTAATATCGCCTCCCTTAGGTCACCAACTGTCTCATACTTTCTTTTGTATACTTTGTTTTTTAGCGCACCCCATAAATAGAAGTCTATAACTGCCCAATCGGGAGACCGGGGTGGCCATTCCCGTGGGCTATTTCTTCTTATCCAAGAGTTTGGATAGATATTATCTATGTGTTGTCTTACTAATAACGAGTTATGAGCAGGTGCTCCATCATGTTGGAACCACTCAATTTCTAAACGAGTTCTCAAATTCAAATTATGCAACATGTCTTGAAAAGTGTATTGCGAGAAATGCAAGTAGCGCTCCCCGGTAAGTGATTCGTCATAGATAAAAGGCCCCAGAATAGTAGACCGTATGATACCACACCAATCATTAAAACCAAATTTTATCTGGGGTCGTCTTTGTTCTACATGGAACGGGTATTGTTTAGCCCAGATATGCTCATTGCGTCTATTGAATACTCCGCAGTTAGTAAATCTAGTTTCATCTGACCATAACACCTTTAGTGGAAACTGTGGATTGTCAAGGCGCATGTCTCTAAACCATGTACAAAACAAAAAACGTCGATGTTCGTCACCAGCATGCAAAGTTTGAGAAACTGAAAGTTTGTAAGGGTGGAACTTGTGGGCTTTCAGTATCTTAACTACAGTTCGTTTAGATGTGTCAGCTTCTGCCACAATCTCACGAGTTGATGTAGATGGATTTTGATTTACCATTGCCAAAACATTTATTTGCGCTGCTTCGTTAATTTGATTACGTTCCTTTGGTGGTTTAGTAAAAGATCCATATCTGCGTATACTATCGTAAAGCCTCTTAAATGTACATAGAGCAGGTTGCTGATGATTAAAATATCTATGAAAGTATTCCTCAGCTGCACGAACTGAATTTTTATGGCATATGATATAACATTCCACCACATTCAGTTTTTCTTCGTTAGAATATTCCATTTTATCACGAAAACTTGTCAATAGCGACTGTCAGTTCAGCACTACTAATGGAGTTTGTCTCAAATGAGGAAACCTCAAAGTGAAAACAATCTTTTTCATGGCTACCTACGTTAAAAGTGAAAATAAGAGAGAAAAGCATCCATAACTCCGTTATTTCTATGAATAACTATATCGAGTATTATATCGTTGAAAAGCTCTAAAAATTTCGGATTTTTTGAGGTCCTAGCCAACTAAGGGTTCCGTTCAAAAAAGATACGTTTGTGTCATGACATGACAATCATATTCGGGATACAATTCCCTTCAATTTTGATATTTACACTTTTTTTTATAAAATCAAAAACAAAGGAGCTAGAGGGATTTGACTAAATAGACAGAATTGTTTTTACAAAATATCTAGTAAGCCATGATTTTTTACAAAAATCCGAAAGTGTCATTAAATTGGGCCAGTAAAACTGCAAATCTTTTCCAAGTTAACGATTGCTCTATCTCATTGGAAGATCCTCAACCAAAAATGTAACCGTCAAATGCTATAATGACGATTATTGAGACCACAGACCAGGCAAATATTTTTAGGCAGAAAAATGTTCTAATAAGTTTTTGCCGATTTTTTGAAAAACTGTACAAACTATGCGCTTGGAAAAAATATGGGACCACTTCAGGATCTCCCTTAACAGATACCAGTTTAAACGATCCAAGTTTATTGAACCGATTTCGAGTAAACGCTGAACATACAAAAAAATTAAAAAATATATACACACGAATGGAGACCTTCTTCTGTTTGAAGTTGCTTAAAAACACATCGTAAATCTGGAATGTAGAATTTTCAAAATAAAATGTCTTTTCGCTAAACCTAGCAAACAATATTTAATTTAAACACTCCTTCTGAATGTTCCGATTTTTTTGTCAGTGAGTTATTATTGATATAACCAGGATCTAGATAGGAGTTTCTGGTAGGGCAATCATGTACTAAACATGCCTATACTGGGGGGGGGGAGATGAGGGGGTCAATCCCCATGGTTTTGGACACTTAGTATTTCCTGAGTCATTACATTAAAAATTGTCGATCTGAGCTCTTGGTGTTGGTTTTAGACTGTCAACAGGGAAGGCGATTGCCCCCACACTTCGGGCTCGCCTTGAATACAACTAGAAAACATGTTTAAAGCAAATTAAGTGTCAAAAGATTTCATTCCACATTTTGATAGAGTTGTTCTAACTGCAAGACTTGCAAAACACAAATAAATTAATGTTGATATACATTATTTACATATAGAGTATCTATGTGCATTGTAATTTTATATTATAGACACCAAAACATTAATTCTCAAAACACACCCAACATTCAGATCAACGATCTACACTAAACCAAACCTTGTAAAATATTCCGTTAACTTAGTGTAAACAAACGGTTCACCATTCAATATAGATTTATATAATATCAACACGTGTTGATAAAATAAATATTTACAATTCAATAGCAGAAGCTTTTGTTTAAAAACAATTCACAAAATTTATCAAATTGTAACGCTGGATATTACAGCATAGTAAATACTGGAAACTTACCATTGATAGGATCTATACCGTAATGAATTGCCGAAAACAAACTAGTTATTTACATATTGTTAAAGGGTGGCATAATTTTTGCAATTGATGGACTATTTTAAGTGGTTTTTAAAAAACAATATTATTTACAAAGGCTTTGTTAAAATATTTTGTATACGAGTCTTTAGTGAACTTTAATGGTAAAATTTTTTAAGTTTTTAATTTTGTATTCATAGAGCAATCTATTTGGTAATAATTATAGATTTCGCAAAAAATATGAATTTGTTTTTCTTTCGGTGATAGACCAACGACCAAAAATTAAATTGGTATAGGAAATATTTAGAATGTTTATTTTAAAAATTATTTGTCGAAAATTCTTTTTTCTTCAATTAAAAAAATATGTTAATTTTTACATATTAGGTAAAACACATTAATATTTTACGCCATTTCGAATAAACATAATATAGTTGCTTGTCTAGTTGTAGAAAGTGCCGATTTGCCATCTATAGAACATGGCGTACCACAAGATTCTGTACTCAGCCCCAAACTACTTCTATTTTGCCAGGTTAAATCTTTATTAAGTACCTTCAAAATTGTACTAAAGTTAAATAATAACTTTAAAGAGTGGAGTAGCCGGAATTTTTCATTAAGCAGCTGGTTTGGTGGTGTTTTGAAATAATATTTAACATTATACCAACCTGAAGATGCCCAGAGAAACTGCTTAAATCTACGGAGAATCTACAGCCCAATAATACGTTCTAAATTAGACTACAGCAGCACAGTTTTTATTTAAAACTCAAAATGGAACCTATAATTACTGTACATTCTTCAATGTGCCAAGTTAAAGTCTTCGGTGTTGGTACATAGCGAACAAGCTAAGTAGAATCACTCTAATGCGAATCACGAGTTTTCTCGTTCTCCTTCAGACAACCCTGGGAAATCCAATCAACTGCTGCGATACCTCTGAACAACAGTTCCAACCACTCTTGTCAAAATACTGAAAACTTAGCCATGGATTCTTATATTACCAAACTCTAGCCAATTACAACAAATATGATACCCAAGCTATTGTGCTATTTATTTAGCGTATGGCAATAGTATACATGAGTTGATCTTATAATATAAAAATACTAAATTACATTTAAACAGAGCATTTGTAAATAACAAGTCCACACATAGTAATCACAAACTAACAGATAGGTTCAGAAGCTGCAGGAGGGAGAGTATATATATCCGTTATTGTTCCCGAGACCCATTGCCGAACATCGTAAGGTATCGGCAGTTGCTCCCCATGAGGTTCCACAGAGCTTTTCCAGAATGTTATTCCTCGTTTGAATTTTTGCAGCCGTGTTCTCTATATGTTTCCTAAAAGAGAGCGTTCTGTCCAGTGTAATACCCAGGTATTTTGGGTTCGGATTGTACCCAAGGCGTTCACCATTCCAGAATATTTCAGGCTCTTGATTAGCCTGTTTATTACTTAGGTGATAACAGGAACACTCTGTTTTGCTGGGAGTGGAAACTAGTCTCCATTTTTTATAATAAACATCCAAAGTTTCGAGATCTTTTTCTAACATTCTCAACGGTGTACACAAATTTATGTGCAGTCGTTCCAGGAAGATCAGCGGTGTATAAATTAAAAAGGGCAGGAGCAACTACGGAGCCCTGAGGAAGGCCATTATTTAGAATTCTCTGTTTGCTGGCTTTGCCGTTCATGATCACTTGGAATTTTCGATCTGAAAGCATGTTATTCAAAAGCCTTCCAAGTTTTTTACAGGGAATCACATGCAGAAACTTATCAAGGAGACCTCCTCTCCAGACTGTATCATAGGCAGCTATTAAATCTATGAATACAGCCGTGGTTTTAAAACATTCCTGGTATCCGGATTCAATGAATGTTATCAGGCTTATTACTTGGTCCGTGCAGCTTCTACCTGGTCTAAATCCTGCTTGTTCGATTGGAGTGTTCGCAAGTAATTTGTCTTGGAGTCTATTGAGTATGAGTCTTTCCAAGAATTTGTAGCAGGTGCTAAGGAGAGAGATTGGTCTATAGCTGTCGGCTCGTGATTCTGGCTTTTCAAGTTTTAGTACGGCAATTATTTTTGCTCTTTTAAATTCATTAGGCCCAAGAAACGTTTAATACTGTTTACCTCGAAATCACCCTATATACAGATGTTGCTGATGGCAAATACGAAGTTTATATGGTATAACATTGGCCCCATCATATATAAATTTAACAGGAAATGAGTTAAATAACAAAATTACTAAAGACATTAGAATTTAAAAACTTTATTATATTCCAAAATATGACATACAGCCTGGGAAAGATCAAACACCAAGAGAGGTAATATCTGACTAAATGTCAGAGATATGGTAGTTTCTAGCAAGAACTGGTTAGAACTAAAATCTGCAGACTAAGAATAGATCACAACTTGGTAAGGGTAGCAGACGACAAAATTTTCATATCGCATCTTTAGAGCTGGGAATCTGCCTCAGAGACATAGTTGTGCGGTGGAAAGAACAGCATTCCTGGATTGGAACTGCGTCGTTCACGTTGCCAAAATAAAAGAATCAATACAGAAGCAGCAAAGGAATGTTCCCCAACCAAACGGATGGATGACATAAAGTATATGCGAAGAAACTGGGACAGAAATGATTGCCAAAGTTTACTCGGTGCTTATGGCCAGTACAACTAAATGAAAACAACAACATAGTACCAAGAAGAAGAAGTGTTACTGGTACTGTAATAAAGTTCCAATTTTTTTCCATTTTAATTATAAACTATTTTCGTAATGTTTGTATAAAAGTTGCACAAAATTTGTATATTTAACAATATCAATTACGAAATATAACATAAGTATCTACATTTTTGGAATCGCCTTAATATGTACAAACAAAAAATGTACAGGGTAATTTTATTTAAAAAAATTGCCAATAAGTGGTTACTCATAGAGTGTTTATCCCGTATATTTCACTAGTGTGTAAAATTACATTAAATTAAAAAAAATACCTGTTCTAGGATTTATCTGAAGATTGTCAGTTTAGATTTAAAAAAAATTATATGTTAAAAATATTGTATTTATGTATTTAAAAAATATTATTAAAAAAATAGATATGTTGATCACTTGCATCGTTGTGCACTTTCTAAGCAAATGTAAATAATTTAATATAGTAAATTAACATTTTGTTAATTCAAATGAATTAATAAAGATGGACTTTCAAATTACATAATTTTAACAAAATTCGTATGATAGGTAGTAACAAATTTCCGTATTAAATTCGTAACAATTCGAATTCCTAAATGGTAAAGATTATTTAAATACTAAAAAAATATTGTTTCTATATAGTTGAAAAATTGTCAATCACAATGATTGTTGAACAAAATAACCTAGAACTGAAATATTACAAATATTTTTTAAATCGTTCTACATGAAATCCAGTATAATCCGAAATTTTATAGTACGTATAATTTCAAATAAAATGATATTCACCGAAAGTAAACCGGCAAAATAAAAACATGCGTTTTTTATAAACAATTAAGTAAACACTTACATTATTATGTAGTTTGACAATGGCCCCATACTGACTCATGTTACTGGAACATTAATTACTACACAAACTAATAGTTGTTTTTGTTAAAAACAATATTATTCTGAACTGTTGTTAAGTATTTTCGACTTCTCTATTGGTTAAAATCAAACTGCGGACTGACCATATGATGTCAGCGTCGTGAGATTGAAACCCGCTTGTCTGACCGGCCTGGTAAAAGACAGGGAAGCCTTATCAAGTTACGCACGATTGTTGATAGGTGGTTTGAATTTGAAATTCTTCTAAAGTACATGCTAGGTAATTATAACGATCGATTTCATAGCAATTTTGTTAGGTGTTCTTATAAATAATAGTAATTTTAATTATGACATACAGGGTTGGTATGAATATAAGATAAAAAATAATGGTTTGTTAAATTTTTGACTAGTGTACGTCCAGTATAGAATTACCTTTCTGAGTACTGTCTAATAAACATTTGAACGATTTTAATCGCAAAGGAGGTTTATTGTGCGTCAAAGTTAAGCCATCGGTCTCACTTACAGTCCCCGCCCACTCAATCTGTACTAGCCAATCGAAGAACATTTAGCATAAGGGAAGGTTTATTGTGATTTTTAGTTTTTAAGATTTTTTCAGCTATTTTATAAAAATTTAGTAAACTATTTTCCGGCTTTTTTAGATTTTTATTTTTAATTTTGATGTCGGTTTATTTTCTCTTCTCATTCCTTCTACAGTTTATATGACTTTATTTGACTAAGATACATATCGTACAATAGTTGTAGCAAGTCAAAAAAGTTAAATAAATAAAATTAAAATAATAATAATAAAAAAAAGTTTAAGTCTGTTTATCTGTTATTATCAGCATTAAGTAGTTGAAAAGATAAGATTTTGTGTTCATTTCATTCTTAAGCTTTAGTTCATTAAATCTGTACCATTTTTCGGATTTTGGGTCTATTTCTTTCTGAAGTTTAATGTGATTAGCTAAATTGGTGTAACAATACAAAAGCTGGATCATCTGAAAAATCACCAATTTATACTTACATGGATGTTCAGTAAAAATTACAATTTTAAAATTTTAATTTTCAAATTCATAGAGACGTGTTTCGTTTCTCTGAAACAAAAATTGATGCAGGCGTAAGAAATAAAGAGGAACTGAATTGCATTGTTGTTGCTCAGAAGTAAAAAAAATAAAAATGATACTGTTATAACGTTAAATTTTACACCACATAAATGTAAACACTGACAACCATGAGAATCCTGAAACGCATGGCTGATGATTAAAATTCGTTATTGTAGAACCTGTAGAAAATTCGTATTAAAATCAAGAAACCCCAAATATAAATGGCAAAACATAGAAAATCTCAAAATATGATAGATAGATGTTCTTTTATTTGTACTAAAAAGCCAAGATTGGCATGATAGATTGTCAGAGAATACCCTAAGAAATAAACAGTATCTATAGGACATATTTCAAATAAATAAATATTTTTAAATCAGTCTTACCCTGTATAGATCATTAAAGAATTTATTTGCTGAATAAAAGGCCTTATTGGCTAAATACATAATTTGTTGCAGTTTTTTTTTTTAATTTTGTCTTGAGGCCGGTTTCGTTATACAAATGATCAAAAATATTGAAAATGTCAAACATTTCAAAATGTTAATTTTACCTTAAATAAAACATTAAAAAATACATAACCGACTTCCACCTATAACTAAAAAGCTAAAAATAATTATAACAAAATACAACTCTAGCAAATAAATAACACATCAATGTTGTTACCTATCCAGTTAGTAAAAAATGTAAAATGTAAAAGGTGCTCATTCTGTACAAATTAATTACCTACCAATCTAGTATATTTTTGAAGTCGGTGCCAAGTAAATCCAAAATCCCGCATTGCCTACTTATATAGTACTTTATAAAGCTTGATTGTTGCTTGGCAGCGACTTCAAAAATATACCAGATTGGTAAAAAATTAATTTGTACAGAATGAGCACCTTTTAATGTTGACATTTTTTACTTCCTGGATAGGTACCTAACAACATTGAATCTGTTATTTATTTGCTAGAGTTGTATTTTGTTATAATTATTTTTTGTTTTTTAGTTATAGGTGGAAGTCGGTTATATTTTTTTAAAAATGTTTTATTTTCAACTTTTTAGTTTTCATTCTTTATTTTTTATGTATAACCTTAATAGAGAGGACCAGGTAACATCGAAAGCGTCAACATTACACAATGATATATTTTCAAATCCGTCCTATATTTCAATCATAGTATATAAGTCCTTGTGGGCTACCCCATAAATTAATTCATTTTTAACATTTTATATCGCCCTGTGTAACATTAATTCCTCTCCACACTTTATGCAACTTCTTAGGGGTTATAAAATAAATATTTTTTTAAGCACACTGTATAAATATAACTCAACACCAGTATATATTTCAATCATCCTGTATGATTTGTTTACGTCCACATCATATAACAGTTTTTTATTCACCCTATATAATTTTAATTTCACATTTTTTCAAAGATTTTTATACCACTAAACGTACACTCCACCCTATATTCTAACCATCCTGTATATACGGCTGCCTATGGACCACTGTCATTCTACTCCTATATTTCAATCATCATATAAAAGCAACTCCTTCTATCACTTTATTTTGTGATTTTGTTTACTATAACTAAACACCCTGTGTATGAACGCACCAAATAGCAGTTTAGAGTTTGACATGTGTTATCACTGAATTTTCATTAGGCCGGGAGAATGTGACAACCAAAAGCACCGTCTTCGAAAAATGGTATTTGCCTGGTATAGACACAACACGAGCTTGGAAAATACTATGCTTTACTACCTATATGCTTGAGATGTACATAGAAAAGTTTCAAATTCGAAATTAAAATTTCCAGTGCCTAAAATTCCCGCACTATTAAGTTGGAATTAAAATATTTATGAGGAAATGTCCGTTATGTCATTTCGATGAAATTTCTGATAAGAATTTTGGAATTTTCGGCGATGTTCTGCAAAACTGCAAGTTGCACGTCGCAGAAAAGTATATGAGATCACCTAGGGATCTTCCTTAATAGATTAAACGTTAAAAAACTATACACATCCATAAGAAGTTTTCGAAAAATCGACCAATATGTTAGGGGTATTGGTCAATTTCCATGCACTCATGTGTTCATTCACAAATTTCATCACTTTACCAATAGAATGCTTGTCCAAAATTTGAAGTTTCACCAATCCGGATATATACTCTATTAAACAAGACCATATTCATTCAAAACGGTTCACCACAGGAGAAGAAATCAGGTAACATACATACGAAAAAAAAAAAAAAAATACGCGACGAATTGATAACCTCCTCCTTTTTGGAAGTCGGTTATTTAACATTTTGACAACATAAACAATTTAAATCTTCATAGAGAATTAAATCCTGAGTTAGATAAAACTCTAGGAACTTTAATGGGGGTTTTACAACCGCATGCGTTTTTTTACCCGGTAAGGTCAGTATAATACGTCAAATTTTTATTTTGGCTACATTAATAAGTATCGTTATAACGCAGTTCTGCAATAATAACCGATATACAAATGATTCTTACAGCAATCCAGGGAATATTTTCACTTGTATAAAGTATATAAGGGTACCCTAATTCTATTATTAATGGTCAATAAATTCTCGTGTTATCAGAGACAGTATTGACTAACGTGATTTTAAAAAGGCTATCTGACTGTGCTATCAATTAGCCGTGGAAAAGTTTTATCTAGGAAAACGGGTCATAGTTGGTGTTAAGAATTCGTAAACAAATAAATTAATCCAGCGAGATTGTAAAAGTCTTCAAACGTTATATCGAATTTTCATTGTCGCAATTAAATTGTGGAATCCGTAAATCGTTATAAATATTTTGATGACAGAAATATTTTTATAGGAAGGAAAACACGTTAGGAATTTGAAAATTATTATCAACAGTTTCAGATTATGTCGAAGATATGTTGAGAGCTATCATTGTTTGAAATTGTTGAAATATAAACGATACCTAAATCAGATGTGCATAAAGAACTGCGTAATCTACAGATTTTTAAATATATTGTGCATTAAATAGATGCACTCTCACATCATTTTAAATATTATTAATCTAATTTTAAGTATATGCTGTTCACATTTTGTTGATACCTAATTTTGGTTTACATAGCCCCTAAACGTACCTTCAAGTTGTTGAAACTTGTTTGTACAAAGAATTTAATTGTAGAAGTGTGTGTCCTACACAGTTCGTTTTGTTGATACAAATATCTATAAGTTTGCACACACTTATTTGAACGTGTAGGTATTTGATTTAAACATTCTAGTCAAACTTGTTCAAAATACAAAATAGATATTTTAGACGTAAGGATTTGTTTTCACTAATAACGGGTGGGCCATCTAACTTTTTTTTTGAAAATGCTATAAAAAAAAACTAGTGAATATTTTTCAATTTGGTTTTTTTTATTCGAAAGTACAATCCTTCCGGTTATTTATGGAAAACAATTTCATTCAAATGGCTTCCACGGCTGGCCTCACAGTAGCTAATTCGGCCGGTCCAATTTTTCAATACATTTTCAATTGTATGCGGCTGTATTTCGGCGATGCAAGCACGAATATTGTTTTAGAGCGCGTCAATTTTTTGTGGATTATCGGCATAACACTTGTCTTTAACAGCGCCCCACAAATAATAGTCCAGCGGTGTCAAATCGCAGCTTCTTGATGGCCAATTCACATCTCCAAAACGGCTAATTAAACGATTTTCAAATCGAGTGTGGCATAACTCAATTGATGGGCGCGATGTGTGGCACGTGCCACCATCCTGTTGAAACCAGATGCCGTCCATGTCCAATTCATCAATTTCCGTGAAAAAAAAAATCGTTCAACATGGTGCGGTAGCGTTCGCCATTCACAGTAACAGCTGCTCCTTCCTCATTTTCAAAGAAAAATGAGCCGATGATACCGCCAGACCAAAATCCACACCAGTCACTCTTTGGGAGTGCATTGGCTTCTCAACGACCACATGTGGATTTTCCGTTCCCCAAATTCGGCAATTTTGCTTGTTAACATGTCCACCGAGGTGGAAATGAGTTTCGTCCGAAAAGATGATTTTTCGGTAAAATTCCGGGTCTTCATTCAAGTGCTCATTGGCCCATTGTGCGAAGCGATAGCGCATTGGATGGTCTGTTGGCTTCAACTCCTGTACC
Organism: Octodonta nipae; assembly: GCA_034190945.1. Lineage (NCBI taxonomy): Eukaryota > Metazoa > Arthropoda > Insecta > Coleoptera > Chrysomelidae > Octodonta > Octodonta nipae. Next base: position 1,240,020 of record CM067219.1, read on the forward strand.
AATTGAACTTTATACGGTGTCATTCCGATGTCTTTATGCAAAATTCTCCTCAAAGAAGTGCGCGAAATGTACAATTCTTGCGATCGATGGCGAGTTGATGTGCTCGGGGTATCGGCCACACTTTGTGCTACAGCATCAATATTCCCCCGTGTACGCACAGTAGGAGCACGTTGACGTGTTGGTTTGTCAATGAGCAAACCAGTTCCACGCACTTTTTTCACAAATTGTCTCACATACGGAGCGGACGGCGCTTCTTTTCGGCCCATAGAAGTACGGCATTTTCGCACATTCGGCAACAACACACTCACTTTGGAAATAATTTTTGAGTATTTCCCAACGTTGTTCACGCGTATATCCAACCATTTTCGTTCACGGGAGACTTCAAACTAATATTCTGTCAAAACAGATCTGACATAACTGTTACCGTGTTGAAAATGACCGCTAGTTCAAAAAAAATGTTAGATGGCCCACCTAAGATTGTGTGACATGTTTCTTCAACTATGTATGAAGCTGTAGTGCAACTGCCAAATATCTCTTCCAGATGTTTTTGCAAAGATATATCATACACAAGTGGGCTGCCTGGACGTGCACACAAATCGTTTGTAGATATGTATAGGAAAAGAAAATGTGCAGCTATTGTTACACGAAAAGAGGGCAGTTTTCAGATATGAATTTACTAACCGAATTAAGAGTTTCTGAAAAGTCATTAGTACCGAGGAAAGGTTAACTGTAACATTATGTTTTCTGGCTACAGGAAGATCTTACCAGGATTTGAAATTCAGTTGTGCCATATCAGCACAGTCCTTATGAATAATTATTCTTGAAACATGTTTATTACCAGATGCTTTAGCTTTTATTTTCGACAGACAAGGAAACTCTCTGTACAATTCCAGAAATTCGGTTATAAATTGTTTAGAATAATTTCTTAAGTCACTCATCTTATTTTAATGTCATACGAAGCTCACTACCCTTTAAACTAAATGTTTTTACTCGTCTCCTATCCCTAGACGCTGCTAGTTGTTTGTACAAACGTATCGTACAAACAAACAATCAAACGCCGCAGATTTCAGAATTTTGGTTTGAATGCTTTGTTTGCTCTGTTGAACTACACGTCTTTCACGGTATGCAAAAACGTATTTGCACAACAGTGTGACCATATTTAGGAGAAAACTAATGTTTTGGTAGTTTTTAGATATATTTCTAGTGCTTTTGGTAGAGAAGAAATGTTCAGTAGATTTTAGTAGTTATTACTAAATATTTGCACGAACCTCGTATGTGAGCAAATGAATAAAAATTATGCACACATAAGATTAAGTTACAGAAATTTGTGATTTTGTCTAATTTTGTAAATACAGCGCCACCCATTGGATAATAGTCGTAAATCGTACATCATTGGATGCCATCAAATTGGTGTCATTGTCTTTCTTAGAGCTTGTACCTTCATGCTCTAAGTTGTCGTAAGGCTTTAAACCTTATAGCATGTACAGTCTGGAGATAGCCTGCAATGCACAAAATCGTGGCAAGGCTAGAAAGAGAGGGAATCGAGACAGTAACAAGCTATTTCACTTGGTGGGTGGAAGCAGCAAATGAACAACATGCTGATCGTGTTTCATTGGAAGCATCTCCATCTCCCAAACGAGTGAAGCAGCTCTTGCCCTCTCTCTCTTTGGTGTTACCACGCCATTTGTGCACTGCAGGCTATCTCCAGAAGGTACAACTTCTAAGCTTTAAACGAGGGTAGATTTTTTGGTAGATTTTTGCAAATGCATTGGTAGATTTTAGTAGTTTTTTCTCATGTTGGCAGTAGTTTGTCTTTGTGAAATATGGTCACACGGTTGCCCAAACTGAATTATAAAGATGTTGTAGCATGTAGTGATGCAGTATGTTTGTGCAAACAAATGCATTTTTATAAAATCAGTTCATACATGTTGCAGTTAATTTTTCGTACTTAATCTTGATTGTACAAACATAACTTTCAAACATGATGAAATAATGTAGGGATAAATAATGTTGGCACATACATATTTTAGAAAACTTGTTGGATGTTATTTCTATGACAGTATAGGTGTCGAACATTATTTGTATGTACAAACAAGTATGGCAAACTTTCTGCTACGTTTAGGGCAGCCTTTACAGTACCTTACTGTAATATTGTGCTACCCCGAACATATTCTTTAAATAACTTAATGTGTCATTTGAAACTGATTGGTTTGGTAGTAGTAAGATGGATCGGCTGTTTGTGGTAGTATGGGTTACCAAATTTTATTTATTTAACTAAAACAGTGTGTGGGACTATTATTTGCAATTACCACTTTATCTGCGTTATTTATTATGATAAATAACCCATTTAAATCTGAACTAAACATACTTAACACGCATAATTGATACGACCTTGATTATAAATAACACTTATAAAAACGATTTCGATAATTAACAAATTCACATCATCAGACTTACCGAAATGTTTTTGAAAACGAACTGAAATGATAAAAACCTCTGACAAAAACTTATCGATGGGTCACATACGTTTTTGGATATACGAACCGCTTTAAACTGGCATGTGAGTTGGTTTGTACATTATTATTTTTTTATAACGTTCAATATGTTTGCAAAATAGATAAGATTAACGGACCGAACTGAGGATTGCGTCATTAGAAACTGGAGTGTCGATGTAAGTAGAAAATATTGCGAAGGTGGAAAAGTTATGGTGTGATATAGCAATGCGAATGTATGCATAGACAATACATGGTGTTTGGTTATAACGTAATATTTAAAAAGTCGATCTTATAACTTCTTTTTAGTTACCTACTGTTTTATAAATAACAATTGTGCAAATAATCTCGCATATGCAGGCAACTTCAAGTAAACTCGCAAGTAAACAATGGCTGTTTTCCAATTACCCGAGCACAAAGTGATTTTGTGCCGCACAGTGCGGCAATTTTAGGACGTTAATTGGAACACGTTTTTTTTTAAAACCAACCGGTAGAGTACACTTATCACCATAAGGTTAAAAGTGTATTATTCAAAGGTTATGTTTACGTAAATTATGTGTACGTAAATTATTTACAGAATAATTCAATAATGCCTGTTTTCCAATTATTAGAGCACAAAGTGTTTTTGTGTCGCCCTGTACCGTAATTTTCGGGCGTTAATTGGAACAAACTTCATGTTTTATGATAAAGTTTTATGTTTACTTAGTAAACCTACATAAAACATCCCAAGGCACAGTAATTTCTTGTGGTTATTTGTGCGAGCCAGTGCTATAATTGGAACACTCAGTGCTTAGCACTGTGCTCAATTGTGCGCTAATTGGAAAACAGCCAATCTTTTTAACCGACTTCTAATATACAGTGAGGACGTGTGGGTTAGAACAAATTCATTTAAAATTCAGGTGTAGGTTTTTTGGAAAAACGCTCATACACGTCTTTTTTTGGATTGCGGTTTTTGTGATGATAAACTCATTTATACAAAGTGGGCCAGAAATAAATTGCGACCACCAACTTCATTTTTTCAACTGGAAACATTTTTTTTAGTTCTGCATTGAATTCTAAGTATTTTTCATGAACAATTTCCTATACCGAAAATTAACAATTATTAAAACAAATACATTTATTTCAAAATTGAAGTAAAAATATTTTGGTTAAGTGCGAGTTGGACTCGCATACCAAGGGTTCCGTACCACCTTCAAGATTTTAATATTCCAGTTTCAGACAAGCAGGGAAAGAGTGCATTTTCATATGTTTACCTTAATATCTTTTAAAGGAAGCCTTTTAAATTTGTAAAAAATATACACTTTCATTTTTCACACATAACTTATTATTTTATCTGCTTCAGGATTCGCTTGATTTTTATAAGAATACATATGTATTTAATTTTTTAATTTGTCTCCCAAAAATTAACATTAGAGTTTTATTTTACTAATAAACTTTCAGGGAAGACATTTATAATCTACTGTCTGATTTTGAGGCTCTGTAGATTGGAAGATATAGGGCAAAATAGGTCAAGTTTTAAAATATAAATTATTAAATCTGCTATTCAAATTATTTAAAAATACAAATAAAATAATTTTTTCAAAATTTAAATAGTGTAGTATCTAAAGTGGGAGTTATGTGGATGTTTAATATTTTTTTTAATATCTTTTAAACAAATGATTTAAAAATTTGATATATTTGTAATTCACATAATGATATTTTCCACTTAATTGTATAATTTGTCCATAAACTTACTATGGGGGTTTTCTAATAATTTTTCTTGTAAATTTCAAGTGAGCACCAGTACCCCTAATTGTTTTCAAAATTTTAGGTAGTATGGTTTCGGAAATAAAGCGAGAAATGAGAATTTTTAATATCTTTATGTTAATATCTTATAAACAATTAATTTAAAAAAATATGAAAAATATATATTTGGATTCTTTATAATAAACCCTTTCATTTGATGTATTGCATGATGCGTTAAAAATATTTTTTATTTTCATTTAATTCTATAATTTGGCCCCCAATATTAATATTAGGGATTTCTTCGTATTTTTACTGTAAATAAAAAAAATTAGGTCTTATAGTTTGGGGGAATAAAGGGGGGAAAGGGTAATTTTTAAATATTTTTTAATATCTTTTGAAATATTTATTTAAAAAAATAAAAAATTATATTAGTATTCGTCATAATGTTCCCTTTGATTAGATACATTACTTAATCCGTTAGAAACAATTATAATTTTTTATTTTCCATTTAATTCTATAAATTGCCCCCAAAATGAATTAGAAGTTTCTCCTTATTTTTCCAGTATAGCTCAGGTGAGGCGATATGCCTCTACTTTTTTTTCAAAATTTTACAGCTTATGGTTTCGGAGATAAGTGGGGAATGGGTAAAATTTTTTTATATTTTTGTTAATATCTTTTAATTAATTTATTTAAAAAATATGGAAAAAATATATTTGTTTTCGTCATAACGAGCCCTTTCATATGATATATAACATGATGCGTTAGAAACAATTTTAATTTTATATTTTCCATTTAATTCTGTAATTTGCCCCCCAAAGTAGAGGTTTCTCCTTATTTTTCCAGTAAACTTCAGGTCGGACCCTATACCTCCAATTTTTTTCAAAACTTTACGTTTTATAGTTTCGGCGATAAGGGGAGGGGGATAGGTAAATTGTGGTATATTTTTGTTAATATCTTTTTAAATAATTTTTTTTAATATGAAAAAAATATGTTTGTGTTCCTCAGAATGGGACCTTTCATTAGATATATTACATGATGTTTCAAATTTATTTTTAAATTTTCATTTAATTCTAAAATTTGCTCCCCAAAATTAATATTAATGGTTTCTCCTTAATTTTCCTGTAAAGTTCGGGCAACGTCCTATATTTCCTATTTTTTCAAAATTTTAGGCTCAGTAGTTTCGGAGATCAGGGGGGGGCGGTAGATTTTTCCCACAGAAGTACCCCTAAAAGGATTCCCTGTATTTCGGCTCTAATTCTATTCTTTAATTCCTCGATATTTTCCGACTTATTGAAGTAGACTTTCGAATCCAAGTAACCCCAAAGATAAAAATCTAACGGGCTTAGATCTGGAGACCTAGCTGGTCATTCGATATTTTTGTAGGTGGACGGGCCAAGGAAGTTGTTTATGAGAGAGAAATAGAAACCAAAGAGCAGTTAAGGGAAAAATATATTTTGTTTTTTGAAATAACATGGGATGAGATGCGACTAGAGTCTACCACTGTAGGAATCAGAAAAAGGTGTCGCGATTGCATCCGTAGTGGTAGAAACTGGTTTGAACAAAATTTATAACAAATTATTGCAACTTGTATGTTTTATTTTTTGTAGTTCTAACCTTGTAAGTTACAATATCAAATTTTATTATGATACTGATTACTTTCCAATATGTGTGATATATCGTTGGAAAAGGGTTGAAGTAAAGACGTTTTTGTAAGCATTCGAAGTTCTCAATGTGCTTATAATTTTTTTTTTTTTTTTTGTAATGTGATAAAGTGTTTAACTTAATCACTTTTTTATGCAACCTCGCCATTTGTGGACTCATATAATTTTTCCAACCAATTATTTGTGTCAAATATCAAAGGCAAATGAGCAAACACACATCATAGATTAGATTTGAGTTTATTTGGTGAAGATGCAGTGAAAAATAAAAAAGTTACAACAGTTCAAATGTAAAAATCTGAGAATTAAGAAAAAAATAAATAAAAAAAACAGCAAAAACCGTAAGACATCTAGATGTTATATGAGCTACATAATATATAGCACATGAGCCCACCTGTCTGCCCTCTAAGTTTAGCGAACCTACTAGAAAACACCCTGTCTATTAAAACATTACCACGTTTACCATTTGTTTTCTTTTTTCCCGGCTTACAGTTTTTTTTTCTTTGTTAATGTTCATATTTTATTTCATTTTATTATATTTTAGTCTATATTATATTTATACAGGGTGTCCTACGAAGGTAGGCGGGTACCAGTAACTCAAAAACTATAAACATTAAAATTCTGAAAAAAAAAACTAAAGTGACATTTCATAGCCGCCAGTTACTTTTCTAGCGGTCACGGCTAACTTGATTTTATCCACGCAAAGTCGGCATCATATTTTAATGGACGGAAAATGTTTTTTTTTTGTAATTTAATCGAAAGTTATAAGGTTTAGATATAATGAACGTAATACAAAGTTACCTTCACTTTTAGTGCTGAATAATATCCCAACCAAAAATTGGGAGTTTCCGTTTAAAAATTTTGAGTGAAAGCATATTTTTTTTAAGAACACCCTGTAGAAAAGGGAAGCTGTTTGCTGGCTTCATTCTTCCAATAAGGCATGCCAGAACTTTAGAAATTTGGTATCGATATTTTTTGAGTTACAAGTAACCGCCTACCTTCCTGGAACACCCTGTATATATTTATAACTTTTCATTATTTCTAATAAATTCTTAGAATATTCGCTCCAGTTTCCAGGATAGGTTAGGTATTTTTTATATAATTTTTACAAATAAGTAAGTATATTTATTATTTGACAAAATATGCAATAACAATTGAAAAACAATTTGTTCGTTCACAAATAAATATCTACACCAACAACTAAAAACAAAAAAAAATAACGACTAGGTGTAAATGAATTTTAAAACACACCTGCTGTCCACATATTATAATAAGAAACTGTTACCAAATGAAACATGCTACTGGAATGATAAACGTTATTTATTATGGGAAAATGTACAACAATTAACCTTTGAGGAAATTAATAATATTGAATAGTGTATTTGGTTATATCTGCAAAATTTATACAAAGCTATAACACCTCGTCGACAAATTATTACAAAATATGTGTATTTTATTGTCAAAATCAATTTCTATTTAGAAGAAATAATGAAATATTGTTTGGAACTATCGATAATAAATTATTTCTTAAATGGTACAAAATTGTGCAATTCAAAAAACACAGATTTGTGAATAATACACAAGGGAAATAAATGTTTAGTAAAAACAGTAGTTTCTTCAATAAATTAGTGCCCACCTCTATAACATGATTTATGCAATGAAAAAATCAAGTCACATCTAAAGAAATTTCAATAAACTTTCTCGCTTTATAACAGCATTTGGCATTTGTTTTTATTTAATTTTAATTTTGAAAGGTATAACATGCTCGCCGTACATATCTCGAAAAATAGATGGCCATCCGAATCACCCGATTTGTCACCCATTGAGAATATTTTCATCAGAATGATACTTGAACGAACTGAAACTAGACATTACTTTCTATCTCTATTTTCAATGGAAATTCTATGATAAATTGAAGACAAATGGGACTTACAATGAAGGCATATTATGAAGGTCATAACAATCAATAAAACCAGGAAAATCTCGAAGGGGGTGGGGACAACATGAAATTTTTAGGAGCAGAAATGTAAACGTAGCAAAAAAATGTAACTAAATCCCAATATTTTAATTTTTACAGATATAATATGCTCGCCGTACATATCTTGAAAAAATAGATGGCCACCCAAATCACCAGATTTGCCACCCATTGAGAATATTTTCAACAGAATGATACTTGAACGAACTGAGTAGATGTGTGAAAATGAACAGTTAACTGTTTTATTCTTGAGTTTAAGTGTCAACTTTTAAATTGGAGCCACGAATCGCTTCAACTGAGTTATGGACAAGAAAAATGTCAGAAAAACCTAGTGCCAACTGCAATCCAACTCTACCCAAGTGGTTTTGTCAACAAGATGGCACACCTTCACAGTACCATTGAGCAATTTCAGGCAACCACCAAGATCTTTCCAACAAAACACGAATTATAATCTTGGTTATTGAGAGGCAGATGTTTATCGAAAACGGGGCATGGTTTTGATGACAAAATATATCAATGTACTGAATGACTGAAGATATATGTTCGCCTTTTGTGTTGTGGTAAAGGGCATTTTCTAATGACCAGCCAAATCACCAGATTTGTCACTTATTGAGAAATTTTGAAAAACGAAAGTTGATTGGACTGCGATAAGTTCAACAATGAAATGTACGAAATTCAGTTTTTTATAATAGATTTTTTTGCAATTTTATGCAATTTCAATACGATTTAATACGTCACAGAAAAAATAATTATTGCTAGTATAGTGGGTGGCCTATTTCCATGGCAGTTTTATTTTCGACGAGGTTTACAACATTCAAATACATACATGGTGATTCTATAAAAAAACCTATAAACAACGATTAAACCTCTTTGTTTGTATCATTAGAACATGTGAAATATATCTATTTATATATATGCTTTACTTACAGTACGCATTTTTGTTATCATAAAATTCAAATTCATAACAAATTTTTATTTACATTTTCAGAAACACATAAATTATGCATAAAAGAGGGAGCCAAATTTTAGATCAATAAAAATTTTAATTTTCTTACAATTTTTCAAGTTTTAAATTTTTATATTACATAATATCAAAGTGTATATGTTTTAGTTTTTTTACTAAACCTGGTAGAAGTTAAGCAATGCCGGTACGAACCCAACTTTTACATGTAATTTCTCATAAGAGAATTTAAGGTCTAAAAAACCCGAAATTGAACCAAATTCCCCCCCCCCCCACTCCCACTGACATCATAAGCCACGCCCCCATTGAAGCTCTCTAATTGGTTAATTACCTCGTGCTCAGGTCAACGTGATCTGGTCAACAGCGTCAAATTCCAATGGTATATGAAATAATTTATATTACAAAAAACCCTCGCAGTCATGGGGAATCGAACCCCGGCTGTCTGCTTCCTACGTAAACATGTATTATATGTGCCAACAAGGCTACTGCATACGAAGATACTAAAAGTTGTTAGTATGTTGAACAGATCACGTGACTATTGACCAATGAGAGCTTGGCACGGCTGAGCACGTGGTTATTAACCAATCAAAGCGCTTCAATTGGGGGCGTGGCTTATGACGTCACACCAGCGAAGTGGGAGTGGTGGGGGTAAATTTGGTTCAATTTCGTGGTTTTGGGACATTAAATTCTCTTATGGGAAATTATCTATAAATTTTGGGGTCGTACCGGCATTACTTATCTTCTCCTGGTTTTCAGGTGCTTGCCACAGAAACCCAACCTAAAAAAAACTGAGAGAAAGAAGTCAGTTGCAGACAAGTATCATATCAAGAGAAAGAAAAGATGAGATCAACTATTAGTAAGGAAAAACTTTTTTTCTGATGAAACTATACCACAAACAGAGTAATCCCTGATTTAACTATAAAAAACAATTGAATTCGTTTTTTTAACACTTAAAATCACACAATAAACATATTTGCAACATAATATATATAACTAGATGAAAGAGTTGTACAACGTTAGTAACATTAGAACAACAAGTAGTATCTGACTAGATATAGATGGCACCAACCCTATACAGTTGAAGATGGACATGATAGAACTGTGAGCTAGATGGGTGCCGCAATTTTTCATAACGCAACAAAAACAGTGCTGTATCAATCAAGTGTTAGAGCTTCACAGCAATAAAGCCAAGTTTTTACGTCAATTCATCATGTATGAAACATGGGTCTATGCTTCACAACTGTCATGAGTTCTTTTGGGCTGAGCATTGATAATATTCTGACAGGTAAAACAATCAATGGCGAGCAGAATGCAAACATACTGTAGCATCTAATGAGATCAGAAAAAAAACGACTAAAGTCCACGAGTTAAAGTTATGTGGTAAAAAATTTGGGAATCATGAGAAAAAAGCTATGTGAACCTCAAATGTTTGGCTTCTTTGTTAGGTGTGGTATTTCTGAGACCACCCTTGTATCTTCCTACTTATTGATATATTTCAGATACAGAATTAATTGAAAAGTTACGCGGACGATACAGGCGTCATTGCAGAAACGAAAGAATGATTCAATTATGCTCTATACAAATAATGATAGAGATATTAAAAAATCTCATTAAAATGATCCTATTTATGTGAAAGTTTTGAGATTCATTGCAATATCATCCGCAAACTTATGATTACTTTTGTCAATAGGAAAAACATCTTTATAAGATGTAAGATATTTTGAAAAACTGTAAGAAACAATTGAGTAGGTACATAGAAAATTGTTCGAAGGCGTCGAAAGCCTGTGTTAACATTTTTTTCTTTTCTAAAATTTGGCTCAAATACGAAGTTTTGTTACAATTTTATACAACAAACATAAAAATTCTATTAGTTTTTTAAATATCACACCATATCACCGCTTTCCTAGTCCTGTCGACGCTCGCTAAGAACGTCCCGAACGGATTCCAAGCAGTCGCCGTGATGGCCGCGCCGTGTTCCTTCAAAATAGTCTCGACTTTCGTGCTGGCAACTCCCCAAATGTAAACACTGCCATCTGCCGACCCCACGGCGACGTACTGGCCGTCGGGACTGAACGTCGCCCGGGAATGATCGCAACCGACCTTGAAACCGTCGCAACTGAACAAACTGACCACCTGGTTCATCCGCAAGTCAAGCAACTTCAAAGTGTCATCCCTGACGCAACACACCAGGTACTTCGCGTCGCGAGTCAAGTCCAAAGACGTCACCTTGCCGTTCAACAGGACGTTGTTGCTGCTGGATTCCGATCTCGAGTCCCAGAATCGAATGCTCTTGTCGAAATGGCCGCTTATGATGATGGAACCTGCATTATCGAGGGTGACTAAGTCGTTGCAACTGGACCCGGCGAATTTGGTCTCGATGCAGGCCTTGCTGCGCAGGTCCCAGATCTTCAGCGTGCGATCGTGGCTACCGCTTACCACTTTTGAAGCTTCGCCTAGGAATTTGGCCGCCATCACCTTGCCGGAATGTCCAGTCAAAGTGTGGCGCAGTCTTTGGTCTTGGACGGTCCAAACGCGAGTAGCGTAGTCGTTGGAAGCGCCGAGGATGACGGAACCTGAAGCGTCGATGTCTATGGCCATGATGCCGGCGTTGCTGCCGAAGAGTGCGCCTTTGCTTTCGCAGGTGCCTTTGGTGATGTCCCACAGTTTGAGTTTGCGATCAGCGCCACCTGTGTTATTTTAGAGATATGAGAATTTCGTAAACGAAGTGCAAATTAAATGAGGTACAACCTGAATCATTTAAACGTTTATTTTTTCATTTAAACTAATATTGATGAAGGAGCATACACTACAGGTTATCATCTGAATTAATTTCAAAATCTGCGTGCTTTAAAAAATACCTTTCATTATTTAATATGGACTGAACTTCAATCTAAACCGGACTTAATTCTTTAGTTTTAATATACTGAAATGTCAGATTCAATCTGAAAACCGCGTATTTAATATTTTACAACAACTACCTTCTATACAGGGTGAGTTTTTTTTTGATGATCAATATGGGGATCTCGGAAACTAGCGGAGATAGAGCAATGGTTAAATTGGGAAAGATTTGCAGTTTTACTGGCCAAATTTAATGACACTTTCGGGTTTTTGTAAAAGTCATGGCTTACTAGATATTTTGAAAAAATGAAATTCTGTCGATTTAGTCAAATCTCTCTAGCTCCTTTGTTTTTGATTTTATTAAAAAAGTGTAAATATCAAAATTGTCATGTCCTCGTTTGCCTGACAGCTCTCGTTTTCAAGATATGACACAAACTTATCTTTTTTCGAATGGAAACCATAGTTGGCTATGACCTCAAACAATCGGATATTTTTAGAGCTTTTCAACGATATAATACTCGATATAGTTATTCATAAAAATAACGGAGTTATGGATGCTTTTCTCTCTTATTTACACTTTTAACGTAGGTAGCCATGAAATAGATTGATTCATTAATAACTATTCCAAAAAACATTGAACGATTTTTTTATTAGGTATATCAGAAATAATGAAAAAACTAAATAAGTAGGTACTTACGAAAAACTTAAGAAATTAAAGTACATAATAATAGTTACAATTTATGTTCGAAAAGTCCACCATTGTTATTTAGACCAAAATTGCATCTTTTTACGATTGACATTACCGTTTTCCTCACAGACCGCCTATCAATTTCGTCAATTGCTTGTAATACCGCCTCCCTTAGGTCACCAACTGTCTCATATTTTCTTTCGTATACTTTGTTTTTTAGCACACTCCATAAATAGAAGTCTATAACTGCCAAATCGGGAGACCAGGGTGGCCATTCGCGTGGGCCATTTATTCCTATCCAAGAGTTTGGATAGACATTATTTAAGTGGTGTCTTACTAATAACGAGTTATGAGCAGGTACTCCATCATGTTGGAACCACTCAATTTCTAAACAAGTTCCCAAATTCAAATTGTGCAACATGTCTTGAAAAGTGTATTGCAAGAAATGCAAGTAGCGCTCCGCAGTAAGTGATTCGCCATAGATAAAAGGCCCCAGAATAGTAGACGCTATGATACCACACCAAACATTAAAACCAAATTTTATCTGGGGTCGTCTTTGTTCTACATGGAAAGGGTTTTCTGTTTTCTTTGGCCCAGATATGCTCATTGTGTCTATTGAACATACCGCAGTTAGTGAATCTAGTTTCATCTGACCATAACACCTTTAATGGAAACTGTGGATTGTCAAGGTACATGTCTCTAAACCATGTACAAAACAAAATAGGTCGATGTTCGTCACCAGCATGCAAAGTTTGTACGGATGGAACTTGTTCGCTTTCAGTACCTTAACTACAGTTCGTTGAGATGTGCCAGCGTTTGCAGCAATCTCACGAGTTGATGTAGATGGATTTTAATTGACCATTGCCAAAACATTTATTTGTGTTGCTTCGTTAATTTGATTATGTTCCTTTGGTAGTTTAGTAAAAGATAGATATCTGCGTAAACTGTAGTAAAGCATCTTAAATGTACATAGAGCAGGTTGACGACGATTAAAATATCTATAAAAGTATTCGTAAGCTGCACTATATTCAGTTTTTCTTGGTCAGAATATTCCATTTTATCACGAAAACTTGTCAATATCGACTGTCAGTTCAGCACTACTAATGTAATTACTCTCAAATGAGGAAACGTCAAAGTGAAAACAATCTTTTTCATGGCTACCTACGTTAAAAGTGAAAATAAGAGAGAAAAGCATCCATAACTCCGTTATTTTTATGAATAACTATATCGAGTATTATATCGTTGAAAAGCTCTAAAAAGTCCGATTTTTTGAAGTCATAGCCACTATGGTTTCTATTCACCCTCAAGGGTGGAAGCGTGAATTTGCGTTATATGACAAATGTTTGATGACATATTTTCTACCGGTGTACAAAATTTAAAGTCATATGATTCAGTTTCAAAGAATTTGGAGGTGGCTGCAGGAAATACATAAACTGTTCCTGTTAGCTCTAGTTTTCATAAATTTAATTTCCTCGTATTTGTTGGTAGCTTGAAGATGTTTGTTAATTCAGGCTACATTAAACTGCTTTTACATGTACCAGTGCATCTCGGTCAATTTGCAAAGAAACTGTTTCTTACTTTGATTTACTGGTGATTCATTTACATTGTTAACATGTTTTTACAGCAATTAATACTTTGATTATTTAAACCACGATTTATATTGAAAAAAACAATGGAATTAAATCGTGAATTTAATCATGATCTAATTCGTTTGAATTTTAATCGTTGCAATCTTCTTCATACCGAAATTATTTCATTATGCCTTCACGTAAGTGGAAATTAAATAATTACATTTAAAAAACGGACTTCAAAAAAAGGAAAAAAATATTTTTTCCCAATAATTAAGTAAATGATTTATTTACGTCTGGTTTTTATGATTGTTGGCGGTATTTTATCGCATGAATGGAAACCTTTTTTTTAATGCTGGAGTTTTTAACACTTGTTTATTTCTATAGAAACTGCACTATAATTTTCCTTCGAATAAGTAGTTGTCAAGTGTAGTTGCAAAGTTCCAAAATATGGCGCGTTTAACTGAAAAGCCGCGAATAGAAATTTTACGATGATAGGATATGACGACAGAACTCCAACACAAGCTGAAGTTTGCGAATTGATGAATATGAAGTAATAAGTAGTAAAATAGAAAAAGGTTCCTAGAATTTGGCCACGTAAGAGACAATTGCAAAACCAAACATCTTCCAGAAGATACACAATTAAATGTTTTACTCGATTTACAAGAAAATCCTCACAAATAGCCGCAGAACAGGCAATAAGTAAATCTTCTGTTCTAAAATGCTTGCATAGAAATAAATGGCACCCATACAAGGTTCATTTAGTTCAGGAACTTACTGAAGATGATTTGGACGGGAGAGTAGAATTTTGCGAAATAATGATGGATATATGCAATGCCAACCCGCACTTTTGAAGTAAGAGTTTTTTCCGACGATGCAACATTTCGTTTAAATGGTCCAGTAAACAGGCAAAAACTTCAATATAGGGCATCAGAAAACCCACATTGGATTATGGAAAGTCATACACAGTTTTCCAAGAAAGTTAACGTATGGGCCCGAATTGTGGGTACTTCAATTGTGGGTCCTTTTTTTATTGACGGAACACTTAACTCGGAAAGGCATTTCGACTTAGTACACAATGACTTAATACTCTGTTTAACAGAATGGTGAAAACACCAATATACTGGCAGTTTCGGTATGGTTTCAACAGGATGGAGCCCCCCCGCACTATACGCAAACAGTGCGAGATTATTTTGACAATATTTTCCCAAATAGATGGATCGGAAGGAGAGGTAATATTGAATGGCCAGGCAGGTCTCCAGATCTGAGCCCGTTAGATTTTTATATTTGGGGTTTGAAAACCGTCTTAGGTATTGTTAATGGTCAACAATCTAATATGTTGATGTTTTGTTTTTCTTCAATTTTGAAATAAATGTATTTTTTTAATAACTGTTATTTTTCGGTATAGGACATTGTACATGAAAGATAGTTCGAATTTAATGCAGAATTAAAAAATAAAATAAAAAACAAATGTTTCCATTTGAAAAAATGAAGTTGATGGTCGCAATTTTTTTCTAGCCCACCCTGTATAAATGAGTTTATTATCACAAAAACCGCAGTCCAAAAAAAAAACCGACGTGTCCGAGCGTTTTTCCAAAAAAACAACATCTGAATTTTAAATGAATTTGTTCCAACCCACGCATTTTCATTGTATATACGATTTTAATAATTCCATTTATTTAATAATAGTACATAAACGGTTCGTGTTAGCTCAAGTTTTCTTAAAATTAATTTCCTTAGAGTATTTGAATTCAGGGAGCAGCTTTTACATGTACCATATACCTTAGTTATCAAATAAACTTTGTCTTGTTTTAATTCATTCATGATTTCATAGTTTGATGTTTTAAATCACGATTTCAATTGTTTTTTTCAATTTAAATCGTGTTTATAATCATTTGATGTGATGTTCATAACTCAATTATTTTACTAGGCTTTTATATAAGTGGAAATTAAAAAATAGGGGAGATTAAATTTATAGACATTTGACAAATAATTACGAGTAAAAAAAGTCTTATTAACGCATCACATTATATGTAACAGATTAATATTAAATTCTATTCATTGAAATTTAGAAAACGCATTTTTATTCTGCACTTTGTTAAATTTTGTAACACTGCCACTATTTTTGAAGACATAAATTATACTCTAATTTAAAAATAAAATCCACATGATTTAGGTTGTATTTCAATTCAACAAATTTAAACAGCAAATGAAAAAAAAACACACACTTACCTGTAGCCAACATTTGCTCGCCGGGACTCCACTTAACCGCGCTGACCTCCCCTTCATGGGCGTCGAATTTCACGTTCACTTTCGTCGGCAACATCGAATGACACAAAAACCCCGGTCCTTCGGTCAACTCTTCAGGCGAACATCGAGTCTCTTTACACGCCTCTTCAATGTCTTTTTGCATTTTTGCGTAGCGCCTTTTTAAGAAATTATCGTTCTCCTCGTTCATTCTGTCCGCGTCCTTCGCCTTGTACTTGATCAACCTCTCGATCAACTGTCTATTTTCGTCTTGGAGCTTCCGCAGCTTTTCCTCCAACGAAGAGAACGCCAACTGCAAGGCTTGATGCTCGTCCCTCAAAGTATCGTTGAGGTATTGCAACTCCCCGTTCGCTTTTTGCAGCATAGACACTTCAGCTTGGAGGCTGGTGATTTTGGCGGAGCTCTCAGCAAGACTGGCATCTTTGGCTGCGATTGTTTTGTCTTTTTCAACTGCAGCCGCGTTGAGGTCGATTATCTGCTGGGCGTTCTCACCTTTACGACGATGGAGCTCCGTCAGCTCTTCAGCTTGAGACAACAACTTCTGTTCGAGTTGCTGGATTCTTTCCTGAAATCGAACGTCACTTAAGCTCGAGCTGTTCGAACCCAAACCCCCTCTACCTTCAGATTTCAGTTTCTCGTTTTGAATGGTCAGCTGAACGTTGTCGGTGTGCAGCGTGTTGAAACTCTCGAAGATTTTGTTGTGTTGCGTGATGAGATCTTGAAACAGTTCCGTTTCCTCTCTGTTCCGTTTTTGAAACTGACTCAAGATGGATTCTCGCCAGCTGACATCGCCTGATGACATTTTCTTTTCGTGTTGATATATCCCCAACTTACACACGATTAGTCACTACGATTATTTTTTATTTAGGTAAACATCACATCACTGTACCGGATCAATCCAATTTCTGGACAATTGGATCTAAAACAAAAAAGAAAAACTGCTTTATTGACACATCGGCACTTTGGGAGTATTTTTAAATATCACAATGTTTTGGCACTTCGCACGGTCAAAGCACTCATTCTGATTAAAACGAACGCGTTTTAATGTGAGATGCGATGTTTATTGTGGTATAGGAAAAAATTTCGGGAGCGCTATATATAAATATCAAACTTGAAAATGTATGGTGCGTGGGTGGGAATCATCAAACAATGTTGCTCACGGTGAAATACAGAATTATTAGAATAATAAACTTGGCATTAGTAATGTAAACATGTTTTATTGTTTTCAATTGCAGTGGTATTTATATACGGGATTTTTAACATACCGGGTGGTACGAACACAATTTGGTTGTGTATACAGTGATTTTTTTCAATTTATTTGACAGTGGAATGTTGATTAATATTTATTGCTGACAGTATGTTTATAACGTCTTAATATATACAGTGAGGACCAAAATTTCATGGCCCCTTAACGTAAGAATGTATACTATAAAGGGCTTTCATTTCAAAAGTATCTTTTAAAATATCTTTAAAAGAAACAGACAAAAAATACGTTAATTTATATTTACGTGGGGACACGTACCACTTCTACAAGTTTAAATAAAAATAGGGGTATCATGTGATACCACTTTTAAAAAGATCTCTTTTTGCCAATCTTTAAACCCATCATTTTTTGATAATCAGATTATTTTTTATTATAATCATAGAAAGCTTAAAAAATAAAAATTTTGAATTGTAATTAAAAAAAGGCATGTCCAGTAAAATATCGAGATAAACAAGTGAGAAAAAATACGTTCGTATAAATAAAATAACATGTTTTTTTGTCTTTTTCTTTTAAATCTACATATAAATACGCAAAGTCAAAACGATTAGGTACCATTTTCTCCTCTGTCTCTCAACCGACTTTCTTCATTTTTGTTTTGTTCAGTAGCTACTGACGACCTTCAGTGCAGAATGCTAATATTAATTTATAATATTGGTTCATTCATTAAATAAAATATAATAAAAATTCATTATTTCCGTTCATGTCAACGCGAAACAACTGAATGTACAGCCGCCGCCAGACTCAAAACATTGAGTAATTATATATAGAGGGACCAATGCTGTTATATACTTAGAGTGTGTACTTCTGGAAGTGGCATACAAGCGTTGTTATTGTTTAGTGGTAAAGTAATGGTTGAATTTATAATTATACAGGGCGATTCCAGATATGTTAGAAATCATTTTTTGCGTGGGTTGCACATAAGCAGTTGCATATATAGGGTGTTTAAAATATAGAGTAGAGTGCAATTATAACTAATAAAATAATTATATAGGGAAGCCCATTAACGATTGAGTTTACAGGGTTCTTGGAATAGAAGGTGCAGTAAAATTACAGTTATACAGGGTGGTGCAAAAAATATTATACAGAGATGCATATATAGGGTGGCGGAAATGGAAATGCAACATTTCGTAACCCATAAGCAGTTGTATATATAGGAAAGATGAAATATAGGGTGAGAGGAATTACTGATATACAGGATGATGATAAAAAATGTTAGAAAAGGAAATGATTTATAGAGTAGCCCACGAAGAGTTCCATATATATGATGATTGAAATATAGGTCGGAGTAGAATTATAAGTTACAGAAGATAAAAATTTCATAAACAAAAAGAGTAAATACGGTGGCTCATGGGCAGTGGTTATACAGAATGGTTTACCGGGTGTATATATACAGGGTGGTGGAAATATATAATGAGATGGAATCATTATAATGAGGATTTTAATAAATGTTAGAGAATTGAGTGCAATTATAGCTATACAGGGAGGTTAAAAAAATAAATATGTAGGGTAGCCCATTAGCGGTTGAATTGTTGTGATATTAAATTAAGAATTACGAATTTGAACACAAATAAAGTCCTATGAATTATATATGAAAAAAAAAATTGAATTTCGTTACTTATTTGCAGAAGCGAGATGTAAGACCGACATCTAGGATTTTCGAGGAAACTATCACACAGAGTTTCCAATCTGGATCTGTTTCGTGTAATTTCTGTTCTCCCTAAAGTCCTAGGGCAGAATGTCAAGATAACATTTTCAGATTATTTAACTTGCCAGACATATTGACATAATTGGTCGAATTTCGACCACTGGGCGACAGCTAGTCTTCATTAATGCCAGTGGTCTTAAATTTGTTTCCAAAAATTGTGTTGAGTTTTCTTTTTCAAATGGCGCATTTTTAGTCAAAAAACATATAAAAGAAATACCAGTGAGTAAATATACACCCAACGTGCAAAACTAAATATAGCCTTTGAGCATATACACCCGGAGGTAGCGAGCAACATGGTATTTCACACGAAGAGACGTATGTATGTGAAATAACATGTTTACGCTCTTTACTGATCTGTCTTTCTAGGCTTGATAGTTGGACATTTCACACTTCCTTCAAGAGTATTTGCTCTAAAGCTGCATTTAATTTTACGTCTCGCGAATGTCGCGATTTTCTTACCAACTATAAGACAGTTCTTTGCCAAAAAAGTGCCCAATGAAAAGTAAGTTTTAGATTTCAATTGCACATTTTTTTGGGACCATAACAGAGTATTTTGGCTGGTATAAATGAAGTTACAGCCTCTATTAATTTCAGTTGGGAAAGTTACTTTCATTTTCCACAGCAAACAAAATACCTAAAATTTTATTTTGCTCATTTTTCTAAATGGGCACTCTTCTAAAATTATTTTATGAAGAATTCTCATTTTTAAGTAATTTCTGTGACCAGTTCTTGCAGGTAATTGCCCTGGTTTGATCCACAATACAAAACTTATAAGCAATCAGTTGGTGAAATTGAGAAACAGTTGTATGCAGTCAATTTCATTACTCTCAGTTAAGTACCATAGAAATGGTTTATACTCCATTTTATTGGTTTAGAATACAAAGGAGATTCTTGGTAAACTAAGTCTTGTGTTTGTTGCTAACAGTTAAACTGCTGAATAATGTGGAATTTGATCTATAAAATGTTTTAAAGTACAAGTAATTAATTGTATGAAGATAGGGATAAATTCTAGTTTAACTTTTGCTACTTCAATTATCAAAAAATGGCTTAACAATGAAAAAACATGTAATTGGTTTTTATTATTATTTCAACATACCAAAAAACATGGAATGATTGAAGATAGTAGGACACTGACACTGAAAGGTACTTTAGACTGAATGTTCAACAAATTACAGGTTAGTGGAAAATATAATGGTTCTGAACTGGACATTGTGAATCTTTATTGGTGCATATAATCCCATGAATAGAAGTAATATACCAATTGGACACATACTTGTGGGTAAACAATAAGTGAATATCCCTGGGAAATTCCGACACATCAGTAGAAATATTTGGAATAAATTTAACTGTTAAATCTGTATCAATAAAATTTATTAAACATTTTATCATTAAATATGTGCTATCTTTAATTATAAGAAGCTATTCTTTCTAAGTGATTAGCCCTTAAATAATTATGTGTTGTTTTGTTTGTGACTTCTACACAGTTTGGATCACTTTAGATTGCTTGAAAATAGGAACTGAAGAACACCAATATTTTTGGAAAATATTTCAAAATGAAAAGTACTACACTTTAAATTTTGTATTTTCTACAAAAGTTTTAGTACACAGCTGGTAAACTTAATATTAAGTCTAGTTCAAAATTGAGGTTCAGATAGAAGGAAGTAAATGTCTAAAAACTGCTAAATATACAAAGGAAAAAGTTTCCACAACTAGTATTCATAGATTACTTAAATTACTCAATAGACGGTAGACGTCACCGACATCTATTAGGTTCAATACACTGACTCTAGTATTCATAGGATTTGTGAAGAAAAGAATAATATTTCTATCAGATTTTTTACAGCTCAAAACCTACTACATTTGCTAAAATATATCAGGGCAACAAATTCTACAGTTCATATGTTTTGATTAAAGTTAATTCCTGTTGACTTTATTTTTACAAATCAAATCATCAATCATTTTTTTAAATATAGAACATACTACTTAATGAAATAAATTCTGGTAAAAGTATAACTAAAATGACACCAAACCTTTCAAACTGAAAGACAAAAAAACCTTTTTTAAAGAAACCAGTTATAACTTAGCCTCGACAGGCTGGGATTCTTTTTGCTATTGAAATTAATTAGTTATAACACTTGATTGTTCAGTTATTTTTATTTTTCATTTTAACAAGGGATATATTTCAGACCTTGTCTGAAGAGGACATACTCAAAATAGAACAATAATCATGTATAAATAAAAGTGTAGTTAAGTGTAGAAAATTTTCAAATTTTGCCGTCTAGTTTCATTCTGTTTGAAATTAATATTTTATTATCTAAAACTTAAAATTCACATGGACTGGCATATTTTATTTAACTAGCTGTCGCCTAGTGGTCGAAATTCGACCAATTGTGTCAATATCTCTGGCAGGTTTAGTAACCTGAAAATTTTATCGTGACATTCTATCCTAGGACTTTAGGGAGAACAGCAATTACACGGAACGGATCCAGATTCGGAACCTTTGTGTGATAGTTTCCTCGAAACTCCTAGATGTCGGTCTTACATCTCGCTTCTACAAATAAGTAACGAAATTCAAGTTTTTTTCAGATATAATTCATAGGACTTTATATGTGTTCAAATTCGTAATTCTTAATTTAATATGATAACAATTCAACCGCTAATGGGCTAGCCTACATATTTATTGTTTCTAACCTCCCTGTATAGCTATAATAGCACTCAGTTCTCTAACATTTATTAAAATCCTCATTATAATAATTCCATCTCATTATATATTTCCACCACCCTGTATATGCAACTGCTCATGGAATATGCATAATATTTTTTAACATTTTTGAACCACCTGGTAAACCATTCTGTATATGCCACTGCCTATGAGCCACTGTATTTACTCTTTTTGTTTATGAAATTTTTAACAATCTTCTGTAACTATAATTCTACTCCGACCTATATTTGAATCATCATATATATGGAACTCTTCATGGGCCACTCTATAAATCATTTCCTTTTCTAACATTTTTTATCATCATCCTGTATATCTATAATTCCTCTCACCCTATATTTCATCTTCCCTATATATGGGTTACAAAATGTTGCATTTCAATTTCTATAATATTTTTTTTCTATTCCAAGAACCCTGCAAATTCAACTGCTAATGGGCTTCCCCATATAATTATTTTATTAGTTATATTTGCACTCTACCCAATATTTTAAACACCCTATATATGCAACTGCTTATGTGCCACCCTCGAAAAAAATGATTTCAAACATATCTGGAATCGCCCTGTATAATTATAATATACAACGATTACTTTACCATTAAACAATAACTACACTTGCATGCCACTTCCAGAAGTACATACTCTAAGTATATAACAGCATTGGTCACTCTATATATAATTACTCAATGTTTTGATTCTGGCGCAGCGTGACCATATTTAGTAGAAAACTACTTTTTTGGTAGTTTTTAGATATATTTCTAGTGCTTTTGGTAGAGAAGAAATGTTTAGTAGATTTTAGTAGTTATTACTAAATATTTGCACGAACCTCATATAAGAGCAAATTAATAAAACTTATACACACATAAGATTAAGTTACAGTAATTTGTGATTTTGTCTCTTTTTGTAAATACAGCGCCACCCATTGGATAATAGTCGTAAATCGTACATCATTGGATGTCATAAAATTGGTGTCATTAACGTTCTTAGAGCTTCCACGTTCATGCTCTAAGTTGTCGTCAGTCTTTAACTTAGATCATTTACCATCTAGATATAGCCCGCAAAGCATAAAATCGTGGCAATGCTAGAAAGAGAGGGTAATAGAGGCAGTAAGAAGTTATTTCACTTAGTGGGTGGAATCAGCCTTTCTATTACCCTCTCTCTTCTTAGTCATTTGTGCACTGCAGGCTATCTCTAGAAAGTAAATGCTCTAAGGTCTTTAAACCTTAGAGCATGTACAGTCTGGAGATAGCCTGCAATCCACAAAATCGTGGCAAGGCTAGAAAGAGGGAGAATCGAGATAGTAACGGGGTATTTCACTTGGTGGGTGGAAGCAACCAATGAACAACATGCTGATCGAGTTTCATTGGAAGTAACTCCAGCTCCCAAACGAGTGAAACAGCTTTTGCCCTCTCTCTCTCTCTTTCTTGGGTGTTACCACGACATGTGTACACTGCAGGCTATCTCCAGAAGGTACAAACCTCTAAGGTTTAAACAGGGGTAGATTTTTTAGTAGGTTCTGCAAATACATTGGTAGTTTTTAGTAGTTTTTTCTCATGTTGGCAGTAGTTTTTCTTTGTGAAATATGGTCACACTGGTCTGGCTGCGACTGTACATTCAGTTGTTTCGCGTTGACATTATGGACGGAAATAATGAATTTTTATTATATTTTATTTAATGAATGAACCAATATTATACATTAATATTAGCATTCTGCACTGAAGGTCGTCAGTAGCTACTAAACAAAACAAAAATGAAGAAAATCGGTTGAAAGACAGAGGAGAAAATGGTACCTAATCGTTTTGTCTTTGCCTATTTATATATAGATACGTAAAAAAATGTTCTCATAATTTATTACTCCTACTATTGATTAATTTCCTAATTAATTAATATTGTTAATTAAGGATCATAGACAAACTACAAAATTAATGACAAATATAGGGATACTTAAAAACCTCTGAAATAATACAAAAAATTATAATCAAAAAACAAGTTAAATGTTTTTTTTTAATTGTTTTTTTATTTGTCTGTCAACTCAGTCTTCTGTGTTACCAGGGGTCTTTATAAAGTTGATCAGATTTGTATATATTTTTAACATGTAATTAACTCAAATTGATAAAAATACTCTCGACTGTTGAACAAAATTATTTACTGGAAATTGAAACTGGTCATTTTTGTTACATGGTACACATAAATTTAAAAAATACATAAATGACAACATAGTAAATAAATAAATACATGCATCTACATATAAAAAAATAGTTACCTGTGCAATGCTGATGCATATTCGATTGTAAAGATGTGATTCGTGCAGTGAGTAAATCTCAAATAAAAAATCCATGCAACACAAACATGCAAATATATCTACACAAATATATTTACAAGTGGAATTTTCTGGGATGAAGAAGTGCCACTCTCGGGATTCATTTATATCAGTGCCAAAAACAAGTGGTTTTGCTGCAAAAAAGAGGAACATGTTAAGTGAGTGTATTTTCAAACGTTTTTTGTTTCTGAATCATTTTCAGGGTATTATCTGCCACTGACTGATAGAGTAATGTAATACAAGCAAAATACTTAATAAAGCTTTTGATATCTACCCTGGTTTTGGAGCTTAAAAGCTTAGCTATACATATTTGTATGACAATCCTGTCAACAAAATAAAAATAAACTACATATGGCCTGATTTCGGATTTAATTTCGGCGAAAGATCAGAAAAATGTTATGGGAACAGTAAACTATGCCGATTTTTTTGTGCAAACGAGCAGAACTAAATATTTGTCAGTTCTTACCTTTATTTTAATACTGAAAACGATGATAAACAATTCACTTAACTTTAAAATATATGCACTAAATACAACTGTCAATGTCAAATGTCAATTCCTTCTTATATTTACTCATTTACATCTTCTTCAAAAGTAAATTGTTATAAAAGTACTCCTCATAGATATTAAATAGATTTTCCAATTCAAAATTATTGTTTGTGCAATTTGCATTTACAGTTATTTAAGATAAACAAAATTAGTCAAACATTGCACCTGTTAAGCAATGAGTTCTGCCACGTGACGGTTGGTTCAGAAATACACTTGTACGCAAAATACTTGTTGAATTGTTGTGCATTACTGTATGTTATCTTGTAGATGGCTGTAAAATTGTATTCTTTTAATACAATGACAAATAAATATTCAATAAATTAATTGTTAATATAACTATTAACCGACTTTTGCGGACAAGTCTAGTCTCAAACCAACCGCCCTGTGACGCAACACAGTGCTTAATAGCTCGAATACCTCTAAAGAAATGTGCTTCTTCTTCATTGAAGAATTTTTTTAATGTCATTAACCTCTTATGTTGTCAATTTTTAGAAGTTAGGTTGAATTTTAAAGTTGTTAAAAATGGGAAAATTAAGTCTTGAAATTAAGGCTACTCTTGAAGGCATTGAAGAAATTTATACCAATCACCCTGAACATACGTTTTTGTTGAAATTAAAATGCACCAGTTGCGGTGAAACCTCCGACAAATGGCACGATGTATGTGAATCCCAAAAGTTCCCCGGCAAAACGGGAAGATCCGAGAATAATTACATTGCAAAATGTAAACTGTGTGGACGCGAAAATAGTTTGGACATTGTACCGGGCAGCAATGGTAAAATAACTTCCATATTAAATAGTTATATATTGTAACATTTTTTAGGAAAGTACACCAGTGAAGATCAAGGTAATTTTAGAAATCTAGTGATGTTTGATTGCCGAGGAATTGAACCAACAGAGTTCACCCCCGGAGAAGGGTGGTTTGCCAAAGCTGAAGAAAGTGGTAAAGTTTTTGAGAATGTTAATCTAACTGAAAAGGAATGGGTTGAGTATGATGAAAAGAGCAAACAGTCTGTTGGTATCTATGAGTTTGAGTCTAGATTTGTGTCTGTCAAATAATTTCTAATTTCATTTAAGCATACATTCTTTACTTTCCATAATTTTGTATATTTTAAGAGTGAAATTGTTTTATTTGTCTAATAGAAAATATACTAAGTATTTTTCTTTTTTTGTCGTTAATATAAATTTGTTGTATACATTGTTTTGTAATTTACAGCCTCATTTTGGCTGGGTGGAAAATTAAAGATGGCTGGAAATTTTTGCATCTCAGTTAATTTTTGTTTTATAAAAATAAATTATTAGTCTCGGTTAGTCTTATCTTTTTTTTTTCTAAATGCAACAGTTAATATATGTTTCTTCTGAATTATACATTTTCAAGTTCTAAAAGTAAATAAACAGTAAACATTTAGTATTAGAGAAAAACCTCAAATTTATCTAAAGATGTTTTCTTCAATTTGCATTTTATGTAGATACCAAAGTATTAAACACTTGCCTCACCAAATTTACAAGATAAAGGTATTATAGACATGTATAAATTAATGAAATAGCAGAATCAAAGTTTTACCAAATTCATCAGGATACTTTTATGTTATTTAATTACCAATTCTGAATGATGTTATTAAAATCATGTTTCAAAATGATCAATAACATGATTGATTCAGATGTAGCATTCAAATTAGAAACATGAATACCAGAAATCCGATTTTTCTAGTAAACTAAATTTCTAGAAGAGTAAGATATGTTGACTTTACATATTACATAAAAAAGATAAGTAGATTAGCCAAATATAAGATATATTTTATGTAAAACTAGCCAAGTCAAATCTTGAGCTACATACTAAGATTATCAATATTACTAGTTGCGTCACTAATAGTAACAAAAGAGTATTTATCAAAATTTAAATCCTTTATAAAATTTAATATCTCACTGCTGTATTTTGTGGGTTTTACTACTTATAGATTATATAATAGAGAGTTTTAATTGAAAACTGCTTACTGGACGTAGTTCATTGGAGGCAGCTTCCAATCGAGTAAAAATGCCTCGTGCTTTCTTCATTGCCCTCTGTTTACTCTTGTCAAGATATTTGTGCATTATAGGGTACCTCCGGGCGTATATACTCAAATCTTAATTTTCCGTATATGTAAATTTTTGTCTGTTGTGAATCGGACTCATGCTTGGGCTACTGACCGCTAGAGGAGAGCACAGCTATATTCAAATGTTATATTTTAATTTCATGAATGAATGTATTTATAATATTAATATACTTTAACAAATATATTTTTTATTTCAGTAAGTCGCAGATTAATATATGGCAATATCAAAATCAATGATTAACTTAGTTGACTAAAGACTAAATGTTCAATCTTGTATTAAAATATTTGTAACAAAAATGAGTGACATCACAATAAGACTTACAATATATCGAGTTACAAAATATGGCTTGTGTAATATATGGTTGTTAATTGGGCTTATTTAATGCTTCTCTATATTTACAGGAAATCACGCATGTTTTTGTGCTATTGTCAGTAATGGTAGCAATAACTATAGCAATCAATCTAACGATATTATTGTAAAGGTATGTGAAAACAGTTAAGCTGAATGATTTTTTTTATCGTTTATTGTATTATTAATACAGTTATTGTACGATGTTCAAAGACTTCAGAGAATTTCTCATTTTATCTACTTCCTTTGGTGTTAAATTCGTGAGTGGTGGTCTTGCAAATCCTGGATTGATGTGTGTAGCCAAGTTCATAGCAACCTTCATAGTTGGAACCCATGCACCTACAAAAATTTTATTACAGGGTTTGTCAATAATGTTAACATCATAAGAGAATCTAAAAAGGTGAATATCTGTAGTTAAAAAAATCAAATGAAACTATTTTTTTCTTCAAACTCGTATAATTTACTTTTTTCCAAGCCTTTAAGATTTCAGCATGTTTGTTTTAAAGTTACTGGAATTGAAGTTCTTGGGTTTTGACTATTTCTGCAAACAAAATATCAAGAAAAGTGCAAAACTTTAATGGGCTACTAGTAACAAATTTGTTATTACCATCTTCTGTTATTACGCTGCATGCCGCTGTTAACTTCTGTTGCAGTTCATTGGCTTCTTGGATTTTATTTGCTTTGATCGCCTCTTGGATGCCGACTGCATATTGTGGGAGAATGTTAAGAGTGGTTGCTATTGCAGAATCAAATCCCATTGCAAATGCTCCAGCCATTAGCTGTAGAGATTAATTTTTGTCACATAATTAAGAAGTTTTGCAATTACTTACCGTATCAGCTCCAAGGAAAACAGCGCATTTTCCGTTGTTTGCTCTTAGAGCAGCAACACCGCCATCTAGATCGTTAGAGGTATATTTGATGCCGACAAATGTTGGGAGTCTGTCGACAGCTAGATTCATCATCTCAGCTGCATTTACTAGGAAATAAGAAATACATTTATGCACTGTTTAATAACTTTGACTCTTAAGCTTAATTAATCAATTAATCGTGAGGTTGCAACAAGTGTATTTGCATGGAATTAAAGAAATTTCAAACAATTACTCTGATATAAAAATAAAATGAGAAGCTCAAATAACCAGTCTCAAAGTATAGGAAACCCATAAGCAACCTAGACAGTTATTACGACGCTTCCATAGTATTCTTGTACAAAATAAGACTAGCGCCAAAGATGGAAAGCGGACCTATAGCAACATCAGAAGAAATGTTGTAATTACAGGGTACAGACGATTGTGCTCTAAGCTTAATTTTTGATATGTAAATTCTTGTCTATTGTGAATGGGACTCATGCTTGGGTACTCATCGCTAGAGGGCAGCACAGTCATTTTCAAATTTTAGATTTTAATTTCAGGAATGGAAGCTCCAAATAAAAAGCAGCCTGGACATCTGTAAAAACACTGAAATCAATTAGAAAGGCAAGAGTAATCATACACCTAATTGGAAAAAATAAGATTTTAAGAATGCCGCTTACGATCTCCATATGTTTCAGACTTACTCATCCATTTACTAGGAACACTAAAAAAAGCATAATCGAGCATGAAAAACAACAGAACATGGCTCAGGATCAGGAGGCATACATACAGTTGTTGGGGGGAGGGGGGGCTTTATGGGATTCAAGATTCAATATTAACTATATTGAATTGTTGTGGCTGATACTCGATATAAATCCATGATGAGAAACACCAAAACGAAAATTCACTTGGAGATTTACACTTTATCTTGACAGAAATGAAATTAAATAAAATAAAACTTAATAAAGGCGTTGTATACCGAAACACGTGTCGTTCTCTCAAAATAAAGTGTGTTTTTGTTTTTGTGTTTCTCAATATTAAGGAATTATTTATATATTTTTATTCTATACTTTCTCATATATACTCGGTCCTAAAATGCATTCATTTTCTGCAAAAAATGCTAGACTAATTAAAACGTCCAAAAATATTTTTTGAATACGGCCTTGGCTTGGTTAAGAAAAAAAATCGATTTATTAAAAAAACTAATTTTACAATTTTTTAAAATATTAACTTTTTAGTTTATTTGAACTCAGGTAGTTTTCATTCTTTATTTTTTATTTTGTATGTATAACTTTAATAGACAGGACCAGGTAACATCGAAAGCCTCAACATTACACAATGATACATTTGACTTAATAAGCCCAAAATATATTTATGCCTTATGGACCACGCCATGTAACCTTTCTTTAACTTTTTTTGACAACTCTGTATACCTATAGATAATTCCATTCCACTCTATGTACTAACCATCTTGTACATACGACTGCCCACGGACAAGCATAAATTTGTTAGCTGCCGTCTGTAAACTATAGGACGGAGGAAAATCCATCCCATATTTATGGAGTCAAATCCGTCCTATATTTCAACCATAGTATATAACTCCTTGTGGACTACCCCATAAATTATTTAATTTTTAACATTTTATAATATCGCCTGTGTAACATTAATTCCTCTCCACACTTTATGCAACTTCTTATGGGCTATAAAATAAATAATTTTTTACTGACACTGTATAAATATAATTCAACTGCAGCATATATTTCAACCATCCTGTATATGATTTGTTTACGTCCAGATCATATAACAGTTTTTTAATCACCCTCTATAATTTTAATTTCACATTTTTTCTAACATTTTTATAACACCAAACGTCCACTCCACCCTATATTCCAACCATCCTGTATATACGGCTGCCTATGGACCACTCTGTCTTATATTTCAATCATCATATAAATGCAACTCCTTCTATCACTTTACTTTGTGATTTTGTTTGCTATAACTAAACACCCTGTATATAAACGCACCAAATAGCACTTTTTAGAGTTTGACATGTGTTGTCACTGAATTTTCTATTAGGCTGGGAGAATGTGACAACCAAAAGCACCGACTTCGCAAAATGGAAAAATTTGCATTTAAATAGGTATTTGCCTGGTATACAAACAAAACGAGCTTGGTACTCATTGATTTAAGGAGCCGAAAATACTATGATTTACTATCTATATGATTGAGACGTACATAGAAAATTTTCAAATTCGCAATTAAGACTTCCAGTGCCTAAAATTCCCGCACTATTACGTTGGAATTAAAATATATATGAGGAAATGTCCGTTATGTCATTTAGATGAAATTTTTGATAAGAATTTTGGAATTTTTGACGATTTTCTGCAAAACTACAAGTTGCACGTCGCAGAAAAGTATATGAGATCACCTAGGGATCTTCCTTAATAGATTAAACGCTAAAGAACTATACACATCCATAAGGAGTTTTCGAAAAATCGACCAGTATGTTAGGGATAATGGTCGATTTACGCGACGAATTGATAACCTCCTCCTTTTTGGAAGTCGGTTAAAAAATACAAAAACAAGAAAATGTAGCCTTTTAAATTTTGTAATCGAGAACAAACATTAATTTTCTGAAGCCTTTTAAATTAAAAAATTTAAACATCGAATATTTTGATTCATATAGTCTTAAAGCGCTTGAAATTCCCTGCAAAATGACTTTTGGATTATTCGAAACGCTTGAAAATTAACGGAGAAATTGCAAAGAAGTATTTCGAAAATATTGTCCGAAATTTTAATTCTACAATTTTAACCACAAGTCACCCAAAAGTATTGATTTCTCAGGAAAAGTTTATACTACATTTGTTGTTCCAAATGTTTTTCTCTCCTACGGGGTGACTTCAAGGGGTAGTGATCTTAAACAATGTAAACAAACACATTAAAAAACTCATCAAAGTCTAATCTGTTCTTGACGATTTCCAAAAATTGCCAATATTGCGTGATCATTCAGTCCTCCATATGATTATAATTGACTTTATAAGGGGCTATATAAATATTAGATCCCGAAATCAATCGTCGGAACGGCTTAAAAATAATTTTGAAACATCAGATTATTTTGGTATACCCTTTGTCCTAAATCTATCATAACAATTTCCCTTACTGTTCACGCATGTCCATCCTGGAATGTGATAATATAACAAAGGCGTCTTCGGAGCTGCCTCCCCTATATATTTCAAGTAGTTAACGACCCCAAGTGCAGTGGTAGGTTTAAAATAAAGCTCAGGCAGTGACAGTATTGAATCAACCCCAACGGATTCAGCATGTTTTGCCAATTCCACCGCATCAGGTAATGGACAACCTGCAACCTGAACCATGAGATGTTGTTTGGTTATTTTTACAGCTTTAGCCCATTCTGCTACTACTGATTTCCTTTCAGCCACTGTCATCGACATAGCCTCCCCAGAGGTGCCATGAACTGTAGAAATCAAGATATCAATGTTAAATAATTGCTGAGGGTTATCAGCTGTTTGTCAAATAAAATTAGATTGTTATAATTAGCAATTAAATTTCATGGCTAATACGTTAAAGTCAATGTTAAAGAGATAATGTTTATCAGTTAAATACAGATAACAGTATAGTAAATAAAAAGAATGTTAATTTTTATATGCTATAACTTGAAAAAGATCAATTAAAGAGAAACAATTTATTACAAAGTGTAAAAACTTACCAAGTACTCCATTAACTCCATTTTCAGCCAAGAATTTAGCGTATTTAGGTATTATATCGACATTAATTGATCTGTAACATGTTTTAGTCAAACAATTTTACATTTAGATCGTTTTTACTTACAGGTCAGCGTTGAAAACGGTAAACACTGGCGCGCACAAACCTCTGTACGTAAAATTGAGCTAAAAATAATTTCACCCGTGTGTAATTTTGTTGGGTACTAATTAAAAATTCAATATTATTCTTACCATAGTGAAGTCAGCTGGTGCACTGGGCGGCTCGTAACAGTCGTAACTACTGATTCCAAGTTCTGTTATAATAATATTCGTACTGATATAAATTCTTACGTAATAAAATGGTCTTTGGTAAAATCCAAAACAAATATGATATGCATAACTTTTACTTGTTGTTTCTTTTAAGTATATATACTTAGCTTTTTTGGATTTTGTGATTTGAACCGAAAATACGTATTACGAAAAAGATTGTGCATTAGAAACACATTAAAAAATAATTATTTTTAAAGAGGAACCACCTTAAAGTAAATAAGAATAATAAAACATTTTTTAAAAAAATATAACCGACTTCCACCTATAACTAAAAAGCTAAAAATAATTATAACAAAATACAACTCTAGCAAATAAATAACACATTCAATGTTGTTAGGTACCTAGCCAGGAAGGAAAAAATGTTAACATTTAAAGGTGCTCATTCTGTACAAGTTAATTACCTACCAATCTAGTATATTTTTGAAGTCGGTGCACAGAAACAATCAAGTTTGATGAAATAGTAGATAAGTACGCAATGAATGATTTTAGTTTTACTTGGCACCGACTTTAAAAATATACTAGATTGGTAGGTAATTAATTTGTACATAATGACCACCTTTTAATGTTTACATTTTTTACTTCCTGGCTAGGTACCTAACAACATTGAATGTGTTATTTATTTGCTAGAGTTGTATTTTGTTATAATAATTTTTAGCTTTTTAGTTTAGTTTTAAATGTTTTATTTTAAACTTTTTAGTTTTTTTGTACTCAGGTAGTTTTCATTCTTTATTTTTTATTTTGTATGTACAACCGTAATAGACATGACCAGGTAACATCGAAAACCTCATCATTACACAATGATACATTTTCATTAAAACTGACAGGTAAATGTTTACGAAGAAAATTTACTAGTACGCGTTGACTTAATGAGCCCAAAATATATTTATGCCTTATGGACCACGCCATGTAACCTTTTTTCAACTTTTTTTGACAACTCTATATAACTATAGATAATTCCACTCCACGCTATGTACCAACCATCATGTACATGCCCACGGACAAGCATAAATTTGTTAGCTGCCTTCTGTAAACTATAGGACGGAGTAGAATTCATCCCATATTTACGAGTCAAATCCGTCTTATATTTTAACCATAGTATATAACTCCTTGTGGGCTAGCCCATAAATTATTTATTTTTTAACATTTTATATTATCGTCCTGTGTAACATCAATTCCTCTCCACCCTTTATGCAACTTCTTATGGACTATAAAATAAATAATGTTTTAATAACACTTTATAAATATAATTCAACTTCATTATATATTTCAATCATCCTGTATATGATTTGTTTACGCCCATATCATATAATAGTTTTTTAATCACCCTGTATCGTTTTAATTTCATATATTTTCCAACATTTTTAAACCACCAAACGTCCACTCCGCCCTATATTCCAACCATTCTGTATGTACGGCTAAACGGCCTTACCTATATTTCATCATATAAATGCAACTCCCTCTATCACTTTACTTTGTGATTTTGTTTGCTATAACTAAACATCCTGTGTATAAACGCACCAAATAGCAGTTTAGAATTTGACATGTGTTGTCACTGAATTTTCTATTAGGCCGTGAGAATGTGACAACCAAAAGCACCCTCTTCCCAATAAAGAAAATTTTTCATTTAAACAGGTATTTGCCTGGTATACAAACAAAACGAGCTTGGTATTCATTGATTTAAGGAGCCAAAAATACTATGCTTTACTACATATATGCTTGAGATGTACATTAAAAAATTTCAAATTCGCAATTAAAAGTTCCAGTGACTAAAATTCCCGCACTATTATGTTGGAATTAAAATATTAATAAGGAAATGTCCGCTACGTCACTTCGATGAAATTTTTGATGGGAATTTTGGATTTTTCGGCGATTTTCTGCAAAACTGCAAGTTGCACGTCGTAGAAAAGTATATGAGATCATCGAGGGAACTTCCTTAATAGATTAAACGTTAAAAAAACTATACTCATCCATAAGGAGTTATCGAAAAATCGACTAAAATATTAGGGATATTGGTCGATTTCAATGCACGCATCTGTTCATTCACAAATTTCATCACTTTACCAATAGAATTCTTTTCCAAAATTTGAAGTTTCACCAATCCGGATATACTCTATTAAACAAGACCATATTCATACAAAACGGTTCACCACAGAAGAAGAAATCAGGTAACATACATATAAAAAAAATACGGGACGAATTCATAACCTCTTTCTTTTTGGAAGTCGGTTAAAAACAGCGACAAACACTCTCTGCGATCAATTATCATTTTCTGCTATAAATTTATGCGACACTTGGTAAACTTTTATAGTTTTTCTACCTTATTCTTCAAACCGGCAATCTTAATAACAATTTTCTGGAGAATGGTAAGACTCGCTTTATAGAGATTGATGTAATTGACCTTTATTCAACGTTTAAAATCAATGCTTTACAAAAAAAACAACAAAATCTTACAAATACAAATGTCAGACAATACTCACTCGCGTCACTCATCATCTTTTAAAAATTCCTCATACGAGTAGTATGCTTTTGTAGTTAATAAGTGTGTATAGAATTCCCTTAGAAACTTCACTATATTTTTCTCATTCCCCCTAGTTCGCGTGTATTTATTAAAACTCATGGTCCCCCTATAAATTTTGCCCAACTAATATCCTAGAGTTTTTGTTAGGGGGGCCAAAAAAAAAAACGGAATAAAATCAAAACAATAACCATGATTTCTTTTGTTTTAAATATATTTAACTATTTCTTTTTTTTTATTAGTAGCACCTAGTATTTGTAGTATTTATTATTTATTTTACTCTTTACTAATTTTTTTTAAATAAAAATATAAGATTTCTTATCTATATCGTGGGCTTCATTCTCAAGCTTTGCGGGCCGCACTTTGGGAACCCCTGGCCTAGAAAATGGCTAATGTAATTAATTG
The DNA here is from genome assembly GCA_034190945.1 of Octodonta nipae. Lineage (NCBI taxonomy): Eukaryota > Metazoa > Arthropoda > Insecta > Coleoptera > Chrysomelidae > Octodonta > Octodonta nipae. Next base: position 1,275,005 of record CM067219.1, read on the forward strand.
CTGCTATGTGTTGAATAATTATGTACTTGAACATTTCTACTAAGTGATATACAGGGTGAGTTTTTTTTCGATGATCAGTATGGGGATCTCGGAAACTAGCGGAGATAGAGCAATGGTTAAATTGGGAAAGATTTGCAGTTTTACTGGCCCAATTTAATGACACTTTCGAATTTTGTAAAAAGTCATGGCTTACTAGATATTATGAAAAAATGAAATTCTGTCGATTTAGTCAAATCCCTCTAGCTCCTTTGTTTTTGATTTTATAAAAAAGTGCAAATATCAAAATTGAAGGGAATTGTATCCAAAATATGATTGTCATGTCTTCGTTTGCGTGACAGCTCTCGTTTTCGAGATATGACACAAACTTATCTTTTTTTGAATGGAAACCATAGTTGGCTATGACCTCAAAAAATCGGACATTTTTAGAGCTTTTCAACGATATAATACTCGATATAGTTATTCATAAAAATAACGGAATTATGGATGCTTTTTTCTCTTATTTGCAATTTTGAACGATTTTTTTGTTAGGTATATCAGATATAACGAAAAAACTAAAAAAGTAGGTACTTACGAAAAACTTAAGAAATTAAAGAACATAATAATGGTTACAATTTATGTTCGAAAAGTTCACCATTGTTATTTAGACAAAAATTGAATCTTTTCAAGATTGACATTACCGCTTTCCTCACAGAACGCCTATCTCATACTTTCTTTTGTATACTTTGTTTTTTAGCGCACCCCGTATATAGAGTTTATAACTGCCAAATCGGGAGACCGTGGTGGGCATTCGCGTGGGCCATTCCTTCCTACCCAAGAGTTTGGATAAATATTAGCTAAGTGTTGTCTTACTAAAGACGAGTTATGAGCAGGTGCTCCATCACTTCTCCACTCAATTACTAAAAGAGTTCTCAAATTCAAATTATGCAACATGTCTTGAAAAGTGTATGCAACAAATGCAAGTAGCGCTTCCCAGTAACTGATTCGTCATAGATTAAAGGCCCCAGAATAGTAGACCCTACCACACCAAACATTAAAACCAAATTTTATCTGGGGTCGTCTTTGTTTTACATGGAAAGGGTTTTCTTTAGCCCATATATGCTCATTGTGTCTATTGAACATACCGCAGTTAGTAAATCTAGTTTCATCTGACCATAACACCTTTAATGGAAACTGTGGATTGTGAAGGTACATGTCTCTAAACCATCTACAAAACAAAATACGTCGATGTTCGTCACCAGCATGCAAAGTTTGAAAAACTGAAAGTTTGTACGGGAGGAACTTGTGCGGTTTCAGTACCTTAACTACAGTTCGTTGAGATGTGCCAGCTTCTGCCGCAATCTCATGAGTTGATGTAGATGGATTTTGATTTACCATTGCCAAAACATTTATTTGTGCTGCTTCGTTAATTCTATTACGTTCCTTTGGTGGTTTAGTAAAAGATCCCTATCTGCGTATCGTAAAGCCTCTTAAATGTACATAGAGCAGGTTGACGATGATTAAAATATCTATGAAAGTATTCCTCAGCTGCACGAACTGAATTTTTATGGCATATGATATAACATTCCACCATATTCAGTTAGAATTAAAAATTTGTCAATATCGACTGTCAGTTCAGCACTAGTAATGGAATTACTCTCAAATGAGGAAACGTCAAAGTAAAAACAATCTTTTTCATGGCTACCTACGTTAAAAGTGAATATAAGAGAGAAAATAATCCATAACTCCGTTATTTTTATGAATAACTATATCGAGTATTATATCGTTGAAAAGCTCTAAAAATGTCCGATTTTTTGAGGTAATAGCCAACTATGTTTTCCATTCAAAAAAGGTATGTTTGTGTCATATCTCGAAAACGAGTACTGTCACGCAAACGAGGACATGACAATGATATTCGGGATACAATTCCTTTCAATTTTGATATTTGCACATTTTTTATAAAATCAAAAACAAAGAAGCTAGAGGGATTTGACTAGATTACAGAATTTCGTTTTTTCAAAATATCTAGTAAGCCATGATTTTTTACAAAAATCCGTAGGTGTCATTGAATTGTTGGGCCAGTAAAACTGCAAATCTTTCCCAATTTAACCATTGCTCTATCTCTGCTAGTTTCCGAGATCCCCATACTGATCATCAAAAAAAACTCACACTGCATAATTTATTTCCACTAATTTTACAGTCACACAACTATATACAATTTATCTTGAACACCTGTTGTTTACTAAATGGCAATCGAATATTTTCGTCTGTTTTCGGTGTTTATATTTTTCTTCTCAGAAGGATCTAGAAGGTCAAAGAGTCGTCGAGAGATTTCCTTCAGGGATTCTCCAACACTCGATGCTAACCGCCGGCCTCAAGGTGCCAGACAAACTACCTCTTGGATTCCACGAAGTAAAGGGTGAACGCTCGTCACAATATAAAGCACAGAGTATTATGCGTATATTAACCTTAATGCAAATTTTTTGTAAATATAAGAAATAGAATAGGGAAAAACTATATGAAAAGACTAAAAAGCAAAAACCTAATGCTGTTATTTCAAGATATACAAAGTATCATAAATTATGCACTGAACCAGATTTATAGTTTTCAAAAATTCATTAACAGGAAAGTGCCTCTAAATCAAAATTGAAAAAGAAATAACCTGGCAATCCAAGTATTAAATATATTCATCCTTGCAAATAGGAAAATTGTCTAAAATTGTTGTAGCTTGTGGGCTTCTTTCTGGTCTTCCTTTCCACGACCACGTCCCCTACCACGACCTGTTCCTCGTCCTCCAGGACCTCCACGACCACCTCTGCCACCACCAAAATCGCCACGAAAACCACCACGTCCTTCAGAGGAGGCGATAACCGACCTCGTAACAAAATTATTTTGTATTTATTTTGATATGAAATTATAAGTAACTTACCTGAGTCACGATTTTTTTAAAGAATACCTGTTAACCTAACTCAAAGAATAAAAGACACACACGTATTCGTAACATATTTATTTCCGATGAGGACCAATATTTTACATTTATTTTAAACGTTGAATATATAATATTTTTTGTATGTTTTTTTATAACGATCACACTTTTGAAAATTTGAAGATATATTTTATAAGTTCTTTACTATACAATCCAACAGATTCCACTATATACACGTACACATTAAATATTCGAAAAAATGCAAAAAGACAACAGACAGTGTTGATTTTGTTCGGCGACTTGATCAAATTCACTATCAAAAATGTGCAGAATATTTAAGGCACCGATTTTGTGCCGATGTACTAAAAATCTGATGAAGTCGCCGAACATTTTTTTTGTACAATTTAATATATTTTTCTCACAATCTCAAATAGATATGCAATTATTTCAACACTTAGAGTTATGTAGATCATCTGTTTATTTTTATTGCCTATACACTATTCTGGCCTACTTGAAGCCACAAATTTTCGAAACTTACCAGCGATTTGATCTTTTTCGAAAACTCGTCCTTCACTTAGTTTGAAAATGTCAAACGAAAAACGCACCTAAGCTGGGAGCACAATATATTGCTTAAAATTATTGAAGAAATTCATTTCAGCAGTAAACGTAACATTTATTGATATCTCTTAAGGTGGGTTTACATTAGTCGGCACCTAATCGCTCAACTGTTTCACATTGTGTAAACCTACCTTTAAATCGATTTATAGAGTTTAGTTTCTTCCGTTTTATTTAATACTAAAGGAGCTTGTTATGCTAAAAGAATATTTTTCTTAATATATGTTTTGGATACTACAAAAATATATATTTGAGGCACAACATAGAATCTTTCAACTAAAGGCCTAATTTTGAAATGAGTGCAGATATTTCAACTATTATCGCGAAAGCATTATACAAGAAGGTTGTCCTCAAAATGTAAATTATAGTGACTATGATATTTTGAATAACTTGAATTATACATGCCACTATTTGGCAGTATTTGTAAATACAGGGCTGAAACACTATCCGTAATCCTGGATTCTTAAAGATTTACCAACACAAGTTTTTGTTTAATGATTATTTGTTTGGACAAATAGTAAATTATTTAAAATAATTAACCATCTATTTACTTGGTACAAGGTATATTAACAAGTATTAATTAAATAACATTTGTAGGTTGTAGCTGGATTGTGTTAATTTTTGCAATTAAAAAAAATCAACCAATAAGACCATTCTGTTTATTGTGGAAGGAAAGGAAAAATTCGATGGTAGCTAAACTCGGTTCAGATTTCATTTACGCCCGATATAAACAAACCGCTCGGTAAGGATTTGTATTTCTATTGGCCAATCGGTGGCATTATACCGTCACAGCCAACAGCACTGCTTGTTCCATAGTCGAATACAAGAGCGTTTGTTTGAATCAGGCGCAAATTAAATGTGAATCAAGTTTAGTATTCCATGAAATTCATTGCAGAAGTGACAGTAGTTGTCAAAATAAGTTTTTTTTATTTGAACGTAAAAAGATTGTATTGTTTTAATTTGATCGTAAAATGGCCAAATTAAGTGAAAGAGAAAGAATAGAAATATTAATGATGATTGGGTATGGGGAGAGGAAAAGGACGCATCAAGAAGTTTGTGAACTTTTTAACATTGTTCATCCGAATACACAAATATCCCGTTCAGTAGTGACGAAAACTTTGCGAAGATACGACACAAGTGGAACAGTTAGCAATTTACCAAAAAGTGGACGGTTAAAAAGTGCAAGTAATGAAGGTGTAGCTCAAAATGTTGCTATATCTTTGGAAGAAAATCCTCACTTATAAACTGCTAACCTCGCCAATATGCAAGAACTCTCCGAAGACGATTTCGACAGACGTTTGCAATTTTATGAAACGATGATGGATATTTGTAACCGTGATAATAATTTTATAAGAAATGTGGTGTTTTCAGACGAGGCTACTTTTTTTTAAATGGTACGGTTAATCGACATAACTGCCGCTACTGGTCGCAAAGTAATCCTAATTGGGTACAAGAGGCTCATACACAACATCCTCAAAAATTGAACGTTTGGGCCGGCATTTATAACAACAGAATCGTGGGACCCTTCTTCCTACAAGAAACTTTCAAAGGAGATAGGTATTTACAGCTCTTGGAGACACAAGTTATTCCGGCATTGGAGGTAAATGGACAATTACCAAATAATATCTGGTTTCAGCAGGATGGAGCACCACCCCATTACGCTCGCATTGTTCGAGATTATTTAGATAGGACATTTCATCACAGATGGATTGGACGAAGGGGTACTTATGAATGGCCTGCACGAAGTCCTGACCTTAATCCACTAGACTATTTTCTGTGGGGTTACTTAAACACTAAGCTTTATCTTGATAGACCAAATTATTTGCAAGAATTAGCTGCAATAATAACTCAAGACATCCAGAGAATTTCACCAGAAGTAATAGCTAATGTTACTAGAGAATTTAAAAACCGACTTGCTTATTGTGAAGAAGTAAACGGTGCTCAGTTTGAACATCTAATACATTAAGATTTAGATTTTTCCTTTCCTTAATTACTTTTCTGTTAATATCTCGGTAGGTATTGAAGTAAACAATATCAAACCCGATATTTTTGTATTCGCAATAAAATGTTTCATCACAAACTAAAATACTATACAGGGTGTTTCATTGCAAATTTTAAAATCGACATTACTTCCGGTAAAACAGGAAGTTCAAAATTGTAAAAAAAATTGGAAACAAATAGGCAATCTACTGCAGTATCCACCTTCCAAATTTCAATTTGATATCTCTAATAATTCCAGAGATATTTGCTTGCTTCCACACATATGCCCATCACTGTAGTTTAGTACTTTAGTATTCTCATTGTAACTTAAATTATTACTGTTTATAAAATGTCATTCCTGAACTTTTTTATGGTCAGATGTTTCATGTGTTTATAATTTTTTCACTCTCTTTATTTGTTTTATATTAATGGTATGTTATTTTATCCTGTATACAAACAATAATCAACAATCGTATTACATGCGTTTATTGACGAATAATGTATTTTTTTATGGTTTTTAAATCCTAAGGACACAATTTTACCCAGTCTCCATATCTGATCAACAGTTAAGCCTTAACATTTAATTTTCACGTAGTGATTTCAGTTTAGAATAAGACCAGAGATAATTAATATTCAACAATAGCCTCATCTTGTATTACTAAATTTGAGAGCAAGTAACATTTTTGTGGCAGTGTCAGGTTAGTTCGATGGTATTACAAGAAAATTGCTATAGCAAACCTAAAAAAAGTTGAATTAAAGAGTATATAGTAACACCACCATAGCTATAAAATTTCTTATTTCGATCGAATTCTTTCAAACCGACAAATATTAGGACCGTTATTTTGTCACACCCTGTATATACTTTGTAAACTGTCGTTTGCTGCTGAAACAAATACACACGTTATTGACGATTATAGAGAGACAAATATTACTACTGAACATTAAGGTATTTTTTACACATCAATACTTTTTTATAATGGGCATTTTCTAACTACCGTACATCACAAGCTGACTTTTCATAAGTGACTATTGTACACCCGTTATAAAAAATTTCATACATATAGATATATATTTGTATTTACAAGATCGTGTTAGGGTTTATATACATAGAGATTTTTCTATAAGGGGTGAATATTTTTGCTAATAAGGGACAGATATAAGGGATAAGGTCTTTTTGGAAACAATTATGTAAAAATTCTAAATTTACTAACAAAATATATCAGTTTTTTAGGTCTCTCGTATTTTTTAAGTAATTTACAAAAGATAATAATGTTACATATCTTCTTCAAACGTTACTTTATAATAAACAATAAAATTAATATAATATATTTTAATGAATAATGAGGGTTTGACAGGTATTTCTTGCAGTAAGCATTTTTGGAATTTAGTGAACAATTGATATCGTCTTCAATTATTTGTGAATATTATACAGGGAGTCTAGAAAATCTCCGGTAAAAGGAAATTTCTTATAATTGAAACAAATTTAGTATGTAAAATGTTTTTTTAGATATTGATATATGTAGTGTAATAAGTGTATTATTGTTACAAAGTTGACCCCAAAAGCATCAAAATTTTTATTATCACAAAATATTTTACGCTGTTTATGACCGCTGGTGTCACAGTTTGATTGGAGAGTTTTATGACACCCAGTATTATAATCATGTTAAATAAATGATTAGATACCTAGTTATATTCATTTTAGAATTAATATGTTGAGTAGATTTATATTTAAATTATATGCTACATCTTCTTGAAATACGCATTTAAAAGTAGAAATTGTGAAACTGTAGGGACAAAGCTTTCAGATTTAAATTTATATTGACTACTAATTTTGATTCTAACAAAATTTAATTGACGATTTGTTTTTGCAAACTGTTTTACACAACTAATATGTTATCATAAAGAGTACATTCATAATATTTTATAGTACAATCATTTTTACATCAAATTATTGTGTTGATATTGTACCAAAAATGATTAGGCTGAAAAAAAGCTAAAGCGCTTTTTTTGACGACAACATTAAGAAGTGTAACCGAAAAACATTAAATTGTAGTCAATGAAAGTAATTAATAAATAAATTGCATGACCTGAGACTAGACAACAATATTATTATTTATATATCATCAGCTAGTCGTATTTCAGTCATGCCTATTCTGAGTTTTTCCGGGTACACTTTTCAGGGCATTTCTACCAAGGCAGTAGTTTATCTCTACTTCTAAATGAAATTTTAGAGTACACTCTGTGTAGTCTTAAACCTTAGATCTCATTTTTGCCCCTCTAGTATATGATATTATAGCTCGTTATGTAGTTCTTGTTCATTTTTGAGTCATTGTCAGAGTTGCAGATCCGTCTTTCTGTAAGAATAACACATATTGGTTGCATACTTAGATATCTGTAAGTATCGACTTGCTCGATAGAGTTTCCGTGAATGTCAATGTTGTTATTCATCTCAAGGTTTGTCATTACTTTTTTTTTCAAAATGTATACTTAAACCTACCATTTCAGATAACATAACAATACCATTAGCACATCAAAGATGGCTGAGTTTCTGTCTATCGATATTTATTTCTTCTAGTTGCCTTACTTCTCGTTAAAAATTAGTCCCAGAGCTGCTACAGTTATGGTGAATTATTGTACCATAATCTTATTCCCGTACCAAACGGAATTTGACGCACTTAACTTTCTTGAATAAATTTCTTATCAATAATATGTATCTGTAATCAACTCGGCATTGTTTCAGTGCTGTCAGTGTTGTCTCAAATTCGAGTGTACCAAAAGCAGTATAGTAGTCTATAAATGTGAGCACTAATGATTTATTATATCCTGTACATTTTTCCATCATAATGTTAGTAGTTCGTAGGTTGTGGTTTATTTCATATTCCCTTTTGAAGCTTGCGAGCTTATGCGGTTGAAAGAAATCCAGTTTGGGGTTAATCGTTTTTTAATTCTTGAGTGATGCCTCCTTTTTAATGTAGTAAAACGATAAAAACATTATTTCAGTCATCTGGTATTTCACCCTGTTCCAGATATTTGCTAAATCGGTTTCTTATTGATGGCAGGATAGAGCTTCCAATCAATTTTATAAATTCCATTATTACTCTGTCTTCTCATAATGCTCGGTGATTTTTCAGTTCAGCTAGAGCTGGTTTTATTTCTAGCAGTAGTGCTTTTCATTCTTGGTTTACAAGTGTTTGTTTTTACTATTTCTGGTCTGTCTGTTTTTATTGTTCCATTATCTCCTCTCAGTTTATATATTTCTTTCCTGCCTGATGTTAGATTATTTTTTCGACCTTAAGACTGTTTTTTGATTCTTAGTTCCGTAATGATTCCAGTGTTATCCCTTTTAATGTCTTTTTGAGGCTCTGTTGTTATTGTTTTATTTAAGGTTTTGATATTTTTGCATGTTTCTGTGTTCTTTTTCTTCTTTTTCCACCAAGACCTTTTTTTTGTATTGGTGGCTCATTCATATATTCACATAGCCTGCGCATTTTTTATAGTTGCTATTTTCCTGTAGTGATAGTCATATGTTACACTTTGAGGTGGGAAACATTTTATATCTAAACGGAGGGAGTAATTGATGAGTTAGCAAGGGCTTTGGAGATAGCAGCTCAGTCTCAACATGGCCTGTGAAACTGCTTGGACCTTTTTCTTATTTACACCGCAAGAATTTAACCTCCATTCGTAATTGTAGTGTGCAAGCATACGCAGATGATACGCAGTTATACTTTTGTTGTGATGTAGTGAACTATTATCCAAGTTCAAAATAAACTAAACGAAAATTGTCATAAACACAATAAAAATAAGGTAAAACTTCTAAAGGAAATTTTAAATTTAAATATTAATGGAACGTGTCTGACAGTAACAGACTTAACAAAGAATTTTGTTGGACGTTAACCTAAAATTTAAAGAGTACCTGAAAAAGCAATTTTAAAAAGATTTTTCCTCCTTAAAACTCTTGTATAATTGTAAACACCCAGAAAAGTAAATATAAATCTATGCAAAACTTTTGTATCACTTCAATTATTCTGACTCAGTTTATAACTTGTGTATTGATGAGGTCATTTTTCTTGTGCGTTTCGACAATTCAATTAGCTTAATATGGAAAATAGAAGATATTTGCATTTTGATGTATTTGTGAATAAAGTTATCAATAATCCTAGTTTCGCATTTTCTATTAAAAACACGTTGATATTTCGTCAGAACATGCATTTAGTAAACATTAGACCACAGAGAAGACTATGCCTAAACACGAAAGTGATCTATTTCAAAGGTCGTTCAGCTACAATGCAGTTAATTTTGTTTAATAATTTACCCAAGGAACTAAGATGTATAGATAAAAGGCTTCAAAATAAATACAAAAAATTTACTAAATAAGCAAACTAGCACAACCAAACTGTTCTGTCAGAATTTTACTATTAAATTACGAAATTGTATTTCGCTTTTTAAAATTAAGTATGCTAACACTGTATACGTTACAATGTCCATTACACTTTGTTGTTTAAAATTTATATAAATTAGTACAATGTTCACTAAAAACTACTTTATAGAATATCTGTTATGCAATTTATTTTCATTCTAATTTTATAGAAATAACTTTTAATTAATTTCTAGGCTGATATTTATATGTATGTATGTGGAGTGAGAAAATAGTAAATACAGGCATAATTTATCTATTTATTTAACATTGTCAGTGCCAAGTGGTCCATTTCAGGTTTTTTATTTATCAGAATGACCTCGCTTCCAAAAAATTCTAGATCCACACTTGTCTTAATAAATCCTTTTACTTGATAACAATCTAAAATAAATAGCTTGTGACAAGTTTAAAAATCTATGTGAAATTGGTTATAAAGTATTCATCAATTTCAATTTAAATCTAAGTGAAATTATATCAAAAACAAATTACACAAAACGCGAAATTCTTCTTCAGAATGAATTTAGACATTTTTTTTTATTTCTTAGCGTTTACATTTTTGGTACAATCAAATTCAACCTCAACTGAAAAAATAAAAACCTTAAACCTAAACATTATAATGTCAGGTGATACCCGATATCGATATAATAGAAACACCGAGCCTAACTAAGCTTAACATCTTTAATTAATGAAATTTCAAAGCTACAGCATTCATTCAATCACAATTGCATTCATCCATACGAACCTTTCACTGCACCTAAATTATTATCAATATTTATTATCAACGATTGTGGTGGGGGGTTTGAGCCCCCACCACGATTTATTGTCAGCACAGCCATGAGGTAAACATACCTCAATTTTTTAAATAGAATTGTAACGAAACTTTGGTAAACAGGTCTTTCAAGATATACCACAGTATGTGGTTGGTTTTTATTTTTATTTTTTATTATGATTATTTCTTGAAGACCATAGTAATATACAAAACTTCACCAATCTCTTCTCTACCTAGCATATAATAATGTACAATCCTTTATTTCCTAATATAGTTTTTGCCTTAGGTGAAATTTCGTATATTAAAAAACAAACAAATAGATTTTTTTTTAAATAACCATAGATTTTTAAAATAAAACATATTAACGATTATCAAAAAATAACATTTGGTGAAACAGTCCAAATTATTTTAATTTGCTCAACCATCAGACTTAAGTCATTATTGATTATAAATTTTGTTTAATTTTTATTAATATTATAAACCCCAAGACATACTATATGAAAAGACTAATGTTAACTTTTCTGTACTATTTGAAAAATTTAATTTGATGTATTTTTTGTTGATTGATTTTTCAACATAACTTCTAGATGGTATTTACCTAATGAGATACACTTTGTTGTACAGTGTGTCTACTTACGTTGTAATCATATAGAAATGCTTTTGATTATCCATAGAAAAAAAGTCGTTCAAAATATAAAGTTCTGTATGGCCTGAAAACTAAAGTGGAATCATCAGATATCTTTTTTTATCATTCTATACAGATGGTAAACAAAATATGAGATTTGTTAATCCCGAAAGTACTTACATATACAAATTGTTAAAAAAAAAACGAAAAAGTTATGACATTTTTAAAAATTAAAGTGATAAATGTTCAGGATTGAAATTTTTAATATTAAGAGTAATTTTTAGTATAATCAGTCTGTGGAAACTAGAAAAATGTCAAAAACTGCTTTTTCATCGCCGATGGACGTAAGACACAATTACATTTATTGTTTAATTTTAGCCAATGGTTTTTCTTAACTATTTTCCACATTGCAAAAAATAAGGATACTTTGAAGCAAAATACTTATTTTGTTGCCAATCCTCGTTTAAAGTTTCATAATTTCATTTTGGTTTTTAAATCATGCAGAAATTTTTGCCAAGATTGACGTATTTCCTTAATACTGACAATAAAAATTTTTCATATGGTTCCAACCTAAGTGGACTGTATACACAGCGGTGGATGAAAAAAAGGTTCTCTTACCTTTCTATCATAGAAGTGTATAGTGTATTTTAGAGTCAAATGTTGAATTCGAGAAAATAGAGTTGAAATATTTTTGCACTGATTTTAACTAAATTTTGTGTCTTGAGGTCACGCTATTGCAAACTGCGTATTGATCTATCTGAGATTTTACAGAGTTTAGGGATGTATGTCTTATTAAATTACTAGGAGATCTAAATATTCATTTGGTTTCCTAAAAAAGCCTGATTGGGGTTCACAATAATATTCTTGATAATACGAGGGAATTTACAAGTTATTACAATTTTTACTTTATCAACTGTTTCATCGAATGCAAACTGTAGGATATATTATATAATAATTTTATAGTTTCAACTGAATAATTTGTTATTTCCTCTAGTAATAAAATTTGTGAAACAAAACATGAAAACCAACAAGCTTATTATAAATCGTATTTGCTTTAAATTAAAACTTGAACAAAATACATTAAATACATTGCTGTAGTGTCCCCATTTTGGAACTAAGTACCTCTGCCTTCAAATACGTTACGAGATTTTTTTATATTTGATTTGAAATCTTTATACAAATTGACAATCATATCTACCCATGTAGCTAAATAGAATTTTATGACAGTGCTATCATTAACAAATGCAATATCCTTTGTATAAACTGTTACGAAAACTTTACATTTTTTATTTGAATTTGAACATGAAATGTGTAAGTGAAAAGTGTTCCCAAAGTTCTTCCGAGAAGAAAATCTGCATGAATTTTATAAGGAATTAATGATTTGAAGAAACTGTTTCTAAATTTTATGAGAATTGGATTTTAATAAAGGCTTTTTAATTCTTTCAGGCTTGGTTTGCCTTAATCTTTCTTTGTCTTTGCTTATGGCCTCCAGTCTACATGACATTGTTTCTTATAAATTTATTTGTTTTTCCTTGTTGTCATATTTCTGCTAATTTTATTGGAAATAACTGTTTATACATTCAAAAGGTTAGTAATACTATCTAGATGTTGTAAGATCTTTTCGATAAGCAGGATTCTGTTTAGTTTTCTTAAAGGTGTCCATCCCAAGCTATTGTTCGAGTTCTAGTTTGATTATGTTTGTCATGTTGATCAGCTGTTATATATATATATATATATATATATATATATATATATATATATATATGTATGTATGTATGTATATATATATATATATATATACGAATTTATTATACACTCTCTTTTTATTTTTTTCCCACCTTGTAGGGTAATTGTAGAGCTGTCTTCTTATCTGACTCTTCTTTTTATTTACACAGGTTTACTATCCTTATTTATTATTTGTTATTGTCACTTTGTCTAATTTCAGTATAATTTCATCCAATTTCTCTTTTTGCTGCCAAAAGATACTATCGAAGGCTTCTTTATGGTCAATAAATTCATTAATTTTTTGTACTAAGTTTTGTTTTTGATTTTCGTAAGAATGTTTCTGTGACAATGTTATTATTGATGCCTAGTGACCTTTAGTTGAGTTCTACAGTCCTTTTATATAGTTAAGTCATTAGCATTATAGTTGTAGGTTAGTGTATTTATTTTTGGCAATATTTTGTTTAAGCAGTGTAATTGCGACTCTTTATTGTTGGTATTTTTTTGGTAATATTTTAAGCGCATACTGTCTTGCCAGAGATGCTTTAGCTATCGTACTGGATGATAGAAGACAATTTTCGCGCGATCTTGGAAGAACAAAACTCTAGTTCTTCATTGTTGTTTAGTTTATAAATATTTTTTGTTTATTTTTATTTTAGACAGAGAAACTTGAAACTTGGAATTCTTGGGTATAACACTAAGCTATATATACAAAATAAGGATCATTCTGAAAACAATTAGAAAGGAAACTTGAAATTTTTGTCGTGAAAAAATTCACCAATGAACTAAGGGTCGCTATTGTCGAATTTTGTTTAGAAAACTGAAGCCTACATCATAAACTACAGAACATGTCACAAACTACAGCTATGTAGAGTGTTTTTTCACTAAAGGGATTTATTACAGATCTACTTCAAACAGGTAGGTCACGTTCTGCCAGAAATGTAGTTCGGCAAGATTTAAATAAAATTTTCAAATCCACCACGCTTACCTGATCTCAAGACACAGACTTTTTCTTGTGGAATTGTCTCAATTACAGAGTTTACGTCAATTAACCAATTTAAACCCAATGGTACGTTTCTTTGTCTGGGACCTTTGGGGCACGCGATATAATAAAGATAGTACCATCAATAAGAAGTTTAAGTTAGTTTGGGTTAAGTTTTGAAAGTAGATCCAACTTTAGTGCTTAAAGAACTTTGGGAACAGTACCCACTACAAAAAAAAATTGTCGAGTACCTCTTATAGTATCTGTTTGGTATATGTTTAAAATTGTTGATTGAAAATATGAATACTATATCTAATATTTTTCAATATTTCTTAACTACATCTAAGAAGTTGCATCGAATAATAGGTGCGTGTAGGCACTATTATATCAAGTAGGAAAATTAAATTTACTTACATTCCTTATAAGTTTGAATTCGTTGTAGGCATACAGGGTTTCAAGACCGTAAACATACGGAAATCACTATTTAAGATTCTGTCATTCGATTTGAGAGATTACACATTTTTGGATACTGCTGGGTGTTGAAATATAATTGTTATATGACCCTGAATACATGAAAAAATAAGTACTTTGTAATGGAGAAAACGTTTTTTGAGATTATACCATTTTATAGCATATGAGCTAAACTTGGATGTTTTGTAAGTAAAGTATTTGTTATATTTCAAGTCACTTTAATGAAAATCTACTACTAAATTAAACGAAACAATTAACGATCCGGATCAAAAATTAATAGGACAGACAGTACAAATAAAGCTGCTGCTCTTTAAAATTAACCAACAACTTCTGAAACCTTATGGGTGTACCTTATATGTAAATTATAAACTGAAGCCAGATTTTCCGTTGTGGTTGTTCATATCAGTATTTTGACACCCAAATCATCACTACCTATGCTATGTATGATACTAACTTTTCGAGATTTTTCAATCCATTGAACGCAAGACAATATATTGTTTCTAGTCGAGAATCTTCATCACTTGCGCTCCCCTCGATTAAGTAGCCGCAAAACAGTCAATAAATAAATCTTCTGTTCTAAAATCCTTGCATAGAAATAAAGGGCACCCATACAAGGTTCATTTAGTTCAGTACCTACTGAAGATGATTTGGACCGGAGAGTAGAATTTTGCGAAATAATGATGGATAGATGCAATGCCAACTCGCACTTTTCAAGTGAGATGGTTTTTTCCGACTAGGCAACAATTTGTTCAAATTGTTCAGTAAACAGGTAAAATTTTCGATATTGGGCATCAGAAAACCCACATTGGATTATGGAAAGTCATACACAGTTTTCCAAGAAAGTTAACGTATGGGCCGGAATTGTGGGTACTTTAATTGTGGGTCCTATTACAAAATGACATAATACATTGTTTAATAGAAGTATACCCGAATGGTGAAAACCCCAATATACTGGAAGATTTCAACAGGATGGAGCGCCTCCGCACTATTCGCGAACAGTGCGAGATTATCTTGACGATATTTTCCCAAATAGATGGACTGAAAGGAGAGGTAATATCGGTGGCCAGCTAGCTCTCCAGATCTTAGCCCGTTAGATTTTTATGTTTGGGGTTAGGTGAAATCGAAAGTCTATTTCAATAAGGCGGAAAATATAGAGGAATTAAAGAATATAATTAGGTTTTCTAAATGTTGTTTGAGCCATATTCTTGATTACTTTTATGTTTTTTTGGGCAATAACACCACAATCGAAATAAAACGACGTATATTGAAGTAAAACCAAACGTTTCAAAGTCTATTCTGACTTCGTTGTAAATGGATATATATTTATTGATGTAGATTACAAAACGAAAATATTATGACATTAAATTGACAGTAGAACATTCGTTGTTTTTAGATATACAGGTAGCACAAAAAGTCTAAGGATCGTGTATTATAGTTAAACAGCTTTAAATTAGAGGAATTTGAAAGAGTTGTCTTTAGAATTTATAAGTGGTATTCCTAGGCACGACTTTGTTATAAGATAGCGCAATCGCCAAAATGCGATCAAAGAATTCTATTGTTTCAGTGATCCCATTAACGTCATAAGGGGAAACCTAGGAAAAACCTTATGAACTATCCCGATACTGGGTTGTTCAAAAGAAAGTTACCATTAATAATTTCTTCCTTAATTGTCGGTAACCAGATACGATGAAATTCTAAAGAAGTAGAAGCGATACAATCGTCTTCATTCAAAAGAATTAAGGCAGACTCTTTTATTTTTCGTTTTGTGTTATGTTGTTCTTTGTGAAGTATAGTTGAATTGACAAATTGTATTTTATGGCCTATGTCCCAAGCATGTTCACACATTTTTTATTTTTCAAATTGTCGTTTCTTTATGTAGTAATTCTTGTCTTCATTTATTCGTACGTTTAATGGTCTCGATGTTTCTCCAATATAAAATTTATTGCATTCGCAAGGAATCTTGTATATGCAGTTTTTTGAGTTCTGGGTTTTGTTGGTTGGTTTTGTTTTCGATACTAGAGCTTTCAGTGTATTTCTTGTTTGGAATATTGTTTTAACATTAAATCTGTTGCCCACTCTTTTCAATCTTTCTGACAGACCCTGTATATATGGTATAGTTGTAACTGTAATGTAGTTGTTCAGAGTAGTAGTAGTGTTAATAAGAGAAGTTCTGGGTTGATTAGGATGGTTTGTTTTCTGTTCAAGTCTGTTTAACTCTTTGTTAATAAATTTTGTAGGGTAATTGTTTCCAGTGAGAACATTTTTTATAATTATTTTTTTTTGTTGAATTTATTATCATAAGTTTTTTCCTAGGTCTTCCCTTATGACGTTAATGGGATCACTGAAACAATAGAATTCTTTGATTACATTTTGGCGAATGCGCTATCTTATAACAAAGTCCTGCCTAGGAACGCCACTTATAAATTCTAAAGACAACTCTTTCAAATTCTTCTAATTTGAAAGCTGTTTAACTATAATAAATGATCTTTAGAATTTTTTGTGTTACCTGTATATCTCAAAACAAAGAATTTTCTACTGTTAATTTAAATGTCATAATTAACGTTTTGCAATTTACATCAATAAATATATATCCATTGACAACGAAGTCAGAATAGACTTTGAAACGTTTGGTTTTACTTCAGTGTACGTCGTTTTATTTCGATTGTGGTGTTATTGCCCAAAAAAACATAAAAGTAATATAATTAGGGCCGAAATACAACGAATCCTGGCACAAACGTTAAATGAAGTGTTACGAGAATTTGAAAACCGTCTTATGTATTGTCAGGAAGTTAATGGTCAACAATTTGAACATTTAATTTGATATGTTGATGATTTTTTTCTACAATTTTGAAATTAATTTTATGTAAGAGTACGTAAGAAATAGTTTTGATAATTTGGAAAATTTAGACAAAACCGTTTCAACTGTAAAAGGAATTAGTGCTGGTGAAGCTATTCAGAAATTTATATGGTCATTTGCATGACAGCATTTAAGAATAATAACTTGTTCATCGAGAAACTGAAAGGGAGGGGGGTAACAAAGATACTAGATTGTCTGCAGTTCTCGTATTCTCTCATACTATACCGCCCACAAGTATAAAATATTGTAAACATTTTCTCCACTACTACTTCAAGAATTGCCCTCTATTACATTACCCTGAAAGTTCCTTCAGTCAACCACCCTTAATACGTCCTGTCGCTTATTGACCCGTGCAAATATTGATCTTGTGCTTCCGGCTGAACGGCTTCTTGTCTAAAAGGATTCGCCGAACTTGTAAAAGGATTGATGGCTGGAACGACAGGTGCTTGAGGAGGTCGCACTGACCATCCCGGTTCGCTCATAGATGGCGCTGAAGGCGCAGAAGCGTGTTGATAAGATGGAGGCTCGTCTTGTTGATATCTAGTAAAAGATGTCGCCTGTTGCTGGTTAAAGGGATTCGCTGACGGACGTCCTTCTTGAGAGAACTGACTGACAGGTGGCGCTGGTCTCTGAGGAGGTTGTGATGGTGGTAAAGCTGTCTCGACTGAACCGTAATTTGAGATGCCGCCGCTGAGTTGGTGTTGTAGGGTGCCGTTGTTTTGACTCTGTTAGAAAGAAGGAATAGAAAACGAGATAGTTAGTTTTTAGTTTATTTGATGGTGCTAGTAGTAATCATAATCCTTCTTTTCAAAGATACTACTATGGAAAACAACTAGGTCCAATCACTTCTCTGAACTTAGGCCCCTGAATTAAATTTTACCACTGTTTTATACTAGAAGCTACAATTGTTATTAAAGAAATTGGTGTAAAAGTAGTCACAGATGAACAAACTCCAAAGAAAACCGAAACGTCGGGAGTATATGAGACTAGATCTGAACAATTATACCAATGAAGCCCCTACTGGGACATTAACGACACTTAAAGGATTTAAGCGAGTAACAAAAACAGGCATTGAAAAAATAGTGAAAGATATTAGAAATGAAAGGTCTTCTGATATTATTAAAGAAGGGCAAAGGATCTCGTAAAAAACAATTAATTAAAACTCTAAATGCTTCAACAGAGAATCTAAAGGCCCTAATGGTAAACGTCAGTAATAGTGCCTGTGCAGACAGTAAGCAAACCAAAAAATGTAAAGAATGTCTTCCTATAAATATATCACCATTCATTGACAAAATTGTCGAAGTGTAAATTAAAAAGCAGTTTTTGGATCAATTAACATACTAATAGTTAAGAATCCGGTTTTAGAAATAAACACTTGTGCGAAAGTTTGTTACAGCTTGTATCAAAATTTAAAGAACTTACAGATAGAAGTAAAGTAGTAATGAATGGCTTTTATAAACTTTAAAAGGGCTTTTAAAACAATAGATAATCAAAGAATGATTGAAAGATTATACAAGTATAGTATAGCCGCAAAAGGCTTTAAACTGGTTTGGCAGTTATCTGACTATAAGATAGCAATAGACTAAATTTTGTAATGGTGTATCGTCTAAACGAGAAGTTAAGATTGGTGTGCCGCAGGGATCCGTGCAGAGACCACTCCTCTTTATATTGTATATAACCGATATTTATTGAGGATGAAATTATCCTGAATTTCATCAAGCATATATCTTTAACTAAGAACTAATAGATCCAATTGTAACAGTTCTCGTACAAATTAATGTTAATTAGATATATGAAGCAGAATATTGCTGATAAATACTACCTCTACTTCTACTTCAAGGACTATTATTGACTATTATAGAGAAAAACGTAAAATAGGAAACAACTGATAAATGTAGTATAAATTTTGTGTAATTGGCTGTATTATTTTCATCCAGTATTTACTGACACAGTTGTTCAAACTTCCTTAAAAACTTTCAATAGTTGTTATAGACTTTTAATGAGCTTCAAATGGCGTGTGTTATCAGTCTTATGAGTTACATTTAGTCCATTTCTAGGGGTTCAACTTCGTTGAAATACTTATGTAAGTCAGGTGTCATCGAATGATTTGATGATAAGCTAGAAGGCCATAGGAGCTCAATAATGAAATAATGCAACTCCATAGACTGAATTGTTTTGTCTTGACAAGAAATCTGTTCATACATGGTACCTTGATTCTAGATTGATTCAATGTCAGGTGCTTAAGCCTACTGGTGTAGTTTTATTAAGAAGGTTTCACCATTAATTTGGACTTAAACTGCCATTATCTTAATAGGCAGTTTTAGTGTTTAATATTTTGTTAAATTCAACAGCTTTTTAGACTATGTTTTAGTAGTGCCATCACTTTTATCAAATTAGTTAGTTAACCGGCGTTGAAGTAACAAAAAACTTTTTAGAACATTGTTAATTCTAGTTTTATTTTCAGAAAATAATTGTTAATTGTATTTATTTAATGTCATATTTCTGGAGATCATCTTAATATATGAAAATTAAGTAAGGCAAGTTTAAAGCTTAAAAAAACCTTACCGCTGAGTTTTTAATCGGAATTCCTTCATTCATTTGATTCCATTGTTTCTCTTCTTCGAAGTTCGGATCTGCCCAAGGTTGCAAATCTCCAGAGGCAAAAATTCCATAAAAAATAATACCAGAATAGTGAACTAGAGCTGCTATTATCAACACTTCCCTCCACTCCTCCTTTTTCTGTAAAAAAAATAACACAAAAATAATTCCTTGTACATTGTTGACGAAACAAACACAAAAAGAAATTACTAATGATGATTTTCACGTTATTCCTCCCCATAAATCCGATGTTTTTTCAAAGCTCTTTTGTTTTACACCCTTTCGTCTGTTTTCTGCACGAACGCCTCTGAATGCTGACGCGTTCCCCGCATTTGAAACTCGCGTATGCATGTCATTTCTCAAATTTCCTTCCTCATAATGCGATCGGCATTGTTTCGTTTTGAATGGAAACCCATATCGTGGGTGGCCGTGCGTATCAAATGGGAAACAATCGCATAACGCCACTGTTTCTGGCAGTATGCGATTTCGCGAAATAAAGTTGTGATTTCATGGAATTCAGTCCGCAAGTTTATTAAATTTACAATTTAGTATTACAGGACACTCTGGTTGTCTCACCCGGGTTATAAAATGTGATCAAATTTTGGGTAGATTTTTTTGAATTTGTTCTAAAATGTTCAAATAATAAAATAATTTAGAACAAGTGCAGTAGTCAGCGCAGACTTTTCCTATAAGAAACCTCGTTCCCTCAAAAGTGTTTCATTGGCTATATGTAACGTGGCTCCATCTTGGTGAAACCACGTACGCTGCATTTCATCTAATTCTTCTCATAAAAATTTTTCATTCATCGATTTGTTCCGATAATTTGTTCTGCTTACTATAATGCCAGCTTTAGTTTCTAAAAAATACTGGCCAGTAACATCTCTAACTCAAAAACCTCAACAAAAGTAACTCGCTGGGGGTGCAATGATCTCTTAAGAATCATATCACCTCACATTCAGATTACGTTTATTTGCATATTCTCCAAGATGAACATTATCTTCATATATCGCCATTTTCTTCCTCTCTATCAACGCAGTTAAGCCAGGATTAATGTGACTTTATTTTTTTAACTGACTTCCAAAAAGGAGGAGATTATCAATACGTCGCGTATTTTTTTTCGCTTTTTTTTGAATGTATGTTACCTTATTTCTTCTCCTGTGGTGCACCGTTTTGAATGAATATGGTCTTGTTTAATAGAGTATATATCCGGATTGGTGAAACTTCAAATTTTGGAAACGAATTCTATTGGTAAAGTGATAAAATTTGTGAATGAACACATGCGTGCATGGAAATCGACCAATATCCCTGATATTTTAGTCGATTTTTGGATAACTCCTTATGGATGTGTATCGTTTATTAACGTTTATTCTATTAAGGAAGATCCTTAGGTGATCTCCTATACTTCTCTGCGACGTGCAACTTACAGTTTTGGAGAAAATCGCCGAAAATTCCAAAATTCTTATCAAAAATTTCATCGAAATGACATAACGGACCTCATAAATATTTTAATTCCAACGTAATAGTGCGGGAATTTTAGGAACTGGAAGTTTTAATTGCGAATTTGAAAATTTTCTATATACATCTCAAGCATATATAGGTAGTAAAGCATAGTATCCTTAAATCAATGAGTACCAAGCTCGTTTTGTTTGTATACCAGGCAAATACCTATTTAAATGCAAATTTTTCCATTTTGCGAAGACGGTGCTTTTGGTTGTCACATTCTCTGAGCCTAATAGAAAGTTCAGTGACAACACATGTCAAACTTTAAACTGCTATTTGGTGCGTTTATAGACAGGGTGTTTAGTTCTAGCAAACAAAATCACAAAGTAAAAGATTGAAATATAGGTCGGACTAGAATGATAGTGGTTCGTAGGCAACTGTATATACAGGATGGTTGGAATATAGGTTGGACTGGACGTTTGGCGGTATAAAAATGTTGGAAAAAATGTGAAATTAAAATTATATAGGGTGATTAAAAAACTGTAATATGATGCGGACATAAGCAAATCATATACAGGATGGTTGAAATATATGCTGGAGTTGAATTATATTTACACAGTGTGATTAAAAAAATACTTCTTTTGTAGCCCATAAGAAGCTGCATAAAGTGTGGAGAGGAATTAATGTTACACAGGGCGATAATATAAAATGTTAAAAATTAAATAATTTATGGGGTAACCCACAAGGAGTTATATACTATGGTTGAAATATAGGACGGATTTGACTCCGTAAATATGGGATGGTTTCAACTCCGTCCTATAGTCTACAGAAGGCAGCTAACAAATTTATGCTTTTCCCTGGGTAGTCGTATGTACAGGATGGTTGGTATATAGATTGGAGTGGAATTATCTATAGTTATACAGGGTTGTCAAAAAAAGTTTGAAAAAAAGTTACATAGCGTAGTCTATAAGGCATAAATATATTTTTGGCTTATTAAGTCTACTACTAGTACATTTTGTTCGTAAACATTTACCTGTCAATTTAAATGAAAATGTATCATTGTGTAATGTTGAGGCTTTCGATGTTACCTGGTTCTGTCTATTAAGGTTATAGATACAAAATGAAAAATAAAGAATGAAAACTACCTGAGTTCAAAAAAACTAAAAAGTTGAAAATAAAATATTTTTGAAAAAAATATAACCGACTTCCACCTATAACTAAAAAGCTAAAAATAATTATAACAAAATACAACTCTAGCAAATAAATAACACATTCCGTATTGTTAGGTACCTACCCAGGAAGTAAAAAATGTAAACATTAAAAGGTGCTCATTCTGTACAAATTAATTACCTACCAATCTAGTATATTTTTGAAGTCGGTGCCAAGCAACAATCAAGTTTGATGAATTAGTAGATAAGTACGCAATGAAGGATTTTAGATTTGCTTGGCACCGGCTTCATAATATACTAGATTGGTAGGTAATTAATTTGTACAGAATGAGCACCTTTTAATGTTTACATTTTTTACTTCCTGGGTAGGTACCTAACAATACGGAATGTGTTATTTATTTGCTAGAGTTGTATTTTGTTATAATTATTTTTAGCTTTTTAGTTATAGGTAGAAGTCGGTTATATATTTTTTTAAAATGTTTTATGTAGGCATTTAAATTAAGAGTTTTGTTTAAAATGTAGGGAAGAGTCATCGTTATGACTGACGAATTAATGTTTCTGCCACTCTTTCCCTTAGAATGCAGATTGGTAGTCCCGGAAATTACCCCGTTTAAATATATAAACATATAGGAACTAATAGTGTTAGTTATTTATTAGTGAAAATGTTAAATTGGTTACTTAGTTATAGAGATTACTCCTATATGCAAACAAAATTTACCCCTTTTACGTTAGTATAGATATATCTTTTTGTTTACCTTGTGTTTCACAATGGCGTGCACAACGTGGGGTATAATAGCTCCAGCTATTGTCCCGATTCCATTCGACAGCCCCATCAAGATACTGGCATATCTAGGAGCAATATCTAGATGGTTAACATTGAACCCAGAAATAGCGAACCCACTAAATGCGACTCCAATTGACAAAGCTGTAGTTCCTTGAGTGATATTGTGAGAGTAGGCCATGACTAGGAAGAACGTCGCTTCCATACCAAATCCTGCAAAATGGCAAATCTTTATTTAGACATTTATTTAAATCGAAAAAGGTTTTGAAAATCTTACCACCACAGTTGAACAGTTTTCTGACTTGCGTTGTGTTGAGGATTCCTCGTTTTCGAAGTCTATCGGCGAGAATACCTCCACTTGGTACAATTATAGTCATTAGCAGGTGAGGAAGTGAACCAAGGATTGTATTCTGCGAGGAAATATCTGGGGTATTATTTATTGTTCAAACAAAGTCAACTTATTATAAGAACATATAACAAGGTAATAGTTTTGTATTTGAAGAACTAACACACTGTTCCTCAAGGTTCTATACTTGGACCCGTTTTATTTGTTATTAGTTATATCAACAATTTATCAATTTTCTGCATATCACTAGACCATTAGAAGATATAGATGATAAATCTGACAAGTATCTTCAACTATTTGTTATGTGTTTAATGTTTTCATTTAGATACACAAAAATATGATTTTTTGACTAAAAGGTCCGATATAACAACTAACTTTCCTTTGCCTAAGATTAGGAATATTCCCCTACACCATTTAGGTTATAATATATAGACAGAGTAAAATGTAGACTAAACAAACTTATAAAGTTTTTAAGAGTTATCTACTATAGTTTCTTTCTAGTCAGTCAGATGTTGTTATGCCCTATCCATGTTTCTTAATTATAGTGCTTCAATTTATTGGGTTTTACTATTACTTCTGTAGTTTACATAATTTGCTTCAAAAATACTAAAATCAAGTAATTTAATTTAACATGCAACTCGAACATTTTAGCAAAAATATAAAAAGATGGTATTTTGCCTTATACACGAATATTTTCTTTGGAAAACCTACCTCTGTGAGTTCCGCATGGAAAGTATCTTGAAACATGGACGTTTGAAATAACACCAACAAATAGAAATTCCAAGACCTACAAAAATTGGCAACGAAAATAGCGTAACAAGGCATAGAAGTGAAAAATGACTTCCATGGTGTGTTTGTCAACGTCGGCGCAGTGTATTTCTGATGCACTTCTCCTAAGGAGTTCTCTATGAACAGCAGTTCTTTTGTATCTATGCAAGTGTGATATGCTGGCTTCTCAAAAACTAACCATAGCCACGACAAATACCTACAAAGCAGAATGAAAACAATTTAATAGGAAGTTTCTTAAGTAGAATTACTTACCATAGAATTCCTACGACGCCGTAAAAGTAAAACGGCGCCAGTTTTCCAAAATGTTCTATCAGTTCTCCACATATTAACATTGCAAACATAACTCCAGCATAACAGCCACTGAACGCTAAGGTGGCCAACCTTGATCTTTCAAGAGGCGGGGCCCAGTGCCTCATAATACCGTGACAGGATGGATATGTAACTCCCTGTAAACAAAAACATCTGAATTCTTTCCATTCAGACGACTTATGAAGCATTTGCATAGATTAACAACAACAAAAAATTGTACTAATTTTTGAGTTTTTATATTTACCTCTACTAGTCCTTGTAGGACTTTAATAACTATCAGAAAGCTGGGATGATCGTACAAGAAGGGTATGAGAAGATTTAGACAAGATGACGTTCCTATAGCATACCCAAACAGCTTGTTAGCTGGGTATGCAGCTGCTATTAGACCTCCTGGTATTTGAGTGATGAAGTATCCCCAAAAGACAGCTCCTTCCACAGCTGACATTGTTTCAGGGTCCCATTCTTGATTCTGCACAGAAGAGATTGAACGTTTTATACCGAAAATGTTAAAAATCTATGTTTAAGTCGGTTGCTAATAGTCACGCAAATTGTAAAAACTTCGAGCTGTTTTTAGGCTGTACTGCAACATTTCTAATGTTTTATCTTGATGGTGTCCCACCATTGGAATAGTTACATTTTATCCCTATAATGAATTGATAACTAATTTAATTAATATCGAAATATAGGAAAGGGATGTGAAGCCTGCAGTCAGATCTTGGACAGCAGTAGATTACAAACCACATGTAGAATCTGTAGGGTAAATGATACTAGCAGAAATCGTATTTTGGAGGGAGGAAATAGAATACTGATCATTATCAATTAGCTTTGTTGAACCACTGCTG
This sequence comes from Octodonta nipae, assembly GCA_034190945.1. Lineage (NCBI taxonomy): Eukaryota > Metazoa > Arthropoda > Insecta > Coleoptera > Chrysomelidae > Octodonta > Octodonta nipae. The sequence continues at coordinate 1,300,616 of CM067219.1, forward strand.
TATCACATCATCAGTTAACTCTAATGCCTTCACTGTTTTACATAAGTATCCTGTATAATTTGCAGTTTGCACCAAGTTTCTTCAAATACGGTTGTAATATCGTTGATACATCTACATGGGAGAACTGCCTCTGCTTCTACAAACCTCTCATTGTGATCTCGATTGGACTATCTTCCAATTCTGCTAATGCGAGCGGTTCATTTCCAATTCTGTTCTTTTCAGGGGCTGCTCAATAGTTAGACATTCCATCGGTAAGAAGCTTACATCTAAGAGCTTAAAATAAACTCATTTTTGTGGGTTTAAATAGGAAGTTGGTCTGTGAATCAATTCCTGATTCAGACACCTGCTCGTATTGTGATATTTAGTTAATACAGCAGTTAGTAAAGATGTACTTTTAGACTTTTATACGTTGAAACCAATACTCTTAACCAATTAACATGTTTGATGAAGAAGTTGCAGCATTAATCGTTGACAATGGATCTGGTATGTGCAAAGCTGGTTTTGCCGGAAACAATGCTTCCCTCGTCATCTTCCCATCATTTGTCAGCCGTCCTAGACATCAAGGTGTCATGATTGGTATGGATCAGAAAGAATGGAGAATAACCCCAGAATGACATCCAGTTCTTTTCAAAGAAGCTCCGCTGAGCCCCAAGGCAAGCAGGGTAATGATGACACAAATTGTGTATGAAACATTCAACACTACTGACATGTATGTTGTCATTCAAACTATTTTGAGACTGTATGCTTCTGGTCTTACCACTGGAATCGTGCTGGATTCTGGTGATGGTGTATCCCACACAATACTTCTTTGTGAAGGTTATGTTCTTCTCCATGCCATTCTGCGTCGTGACTTGACTGATTACCTCATGAAAATCTTAACTGAACGTTGTTATTCATTAACCACCACTCTCTAGAGAGAAATCGTCAGGAACTTCAAGGAAAAACTATGCAGCCCTAGATTTTGAACTAAAAATGACCACATTAGCAAGCTTCAGTTTGCTTGAAAAGAGAAAGATTCCGTTGCCCACTAACTTTCTGCCTACCATTTTCCGGGGATTAGGACCATGTGGTATCCATTAAACTACAAAGGGAGTCATACCCCAATACTGTTCTCTGTGGAGATGCCATTATACAGGGTGAGTTTTTTTTTGATGATCAGTATGGGGATCTCGGAAACTAGCGGAGATAGAGCAATGGTTAAATTGGGAAAGATTTGCAGTTTTACTGGCCCAATTTAATGACACTTTCGGATTTTTGTCATGGCTTACTAGATATTTTGAAAAAACGAAATTCTGTCGATTTAGTCAAATCCCTCTAGCTCCTTTGATTTTGATTTTATAAAAAAAATGTAAATATCAAAATTGAAGGGAATTGTATCCAGAATATGATTCTCATGTCCACGTTTGCGTAACAGCTCTCGTTTTCGAGATATGACACAAACTTATATTTTTTTTGAATGGAACCCATAGTTGGCTATGACCTCAAAAAATCGGACATATTTAGATTTCTTCAATTGCTTGTAATACCGCCTCCCTTAGGTCACCAACTGTCTCATACTTTCTTTTGTATACTTTGTTTTTTAGCGCACCCTATAAATAGAAGTCTATAACTGCCAAATCGGGAGACCGGGGTGGCCATTCGCGTGGGCCATTTCTTCCTATCCAAGAGTTTGGATAGATATTATCTAAGTGTTGTCTTACTAATAACCAGTTATGAGCAGGTGCTCCATCATGTTGGAACCACTCAATTTCTAAACGAGTTCTCAAATTCAAATTATGCAACATGTATTGAACAGTGTATTGCAAGAAATGCAAGTAGCGCTCTCCAGTCATAGATAAAAGGCCCCAGAATAGTAGACCAAATATTAAAACCAAATTTTATCTGGGGTCGTCTTTGTTCTACATGGAAAGGGTTTTCTTTAGCCCAGATATGCTCATTGTGTCTATTGAACATACCGCAGTTAGTGAATCTGGTTTCATCTGACCATAACACTTTAATGGAAACTGTGGATTGTCAAGGCACATGTCTCTAAACCATGTACAAAACAAAATACGTCGATGTTCGTCACCAGCATGCAAAGTTTGAGAAACTGAAAGTTTGTACGGGTGGAACTTGTGCGCTTTCAGTACCTTATTTACAGTTCGTTGAGATGTGCCAGCTTCTGCCGCAATCTCACGAGTTGATGTAGATGGATTTTGAATTACCATTGCCAAAACATTTATTTGTGCTGCTTCATTAATTTGATTACGTTCCTTTGGTGGTTTAGTAAAAGATCCATATCTGCGTAAACAATCGTAAAGCCTCTTAAATGTACATAGAGCAGGTTGACGACGATTAAAATATCTATGAAAGTATTCCTCAGCTACACGAACTGAATTTTTATGGCATATGATAACATTCCACCATATTCAGTTTTTATATTCCATTTTATCACGAAAAATTGTCAATATCGACTCTCAGTTCAGCACTACTAATGGAATTACTCTCAAATGAGGAAACGTCAAAGTGAAAATAATCTTTTTCATGGCTACGTACGTTAAAAGTGATAATAAGATAGAAAAAGCATCCATAACTCCGTTATTTTTATGAATAACTATATCGAGTATTATATCGTTGAAAATATCTAACAATGTCCGATTTTGTGAGGTCATAGTCAACTACGGTTTCTATTCAAAAAAGATAAGTTTGTGTCATATTTCGAAAACGAAAGCTGTCACGCAAACGAGAACATGACAATCATATTCGGGATACAATTTCATTCAGTTTTGATATTTACACTTTTTTTATAAAATCAAAAACAAAGGAGCTAGAGGGATTTGACTAAATCGACAGAATTTCGTTTTTTCAAAATATCTAGTAAGCCATGAGTTTTTACAATAATCCGAAAGTGTCATTAAATTGGGCCAATAAAACTGCAAATCTTTCCCAATTTAACCATTGCTCTATCTCCGCTAGTTTCCGAGATTCACATACTGATCATCAGCAACACTCACCCTGTATATAGGTATTCCTGATAGAATGCAGAAGTAAGTCACTGTTGTTTACCTTTGAATTTTCTCATTATTGGTGAGGAAGATTCCAACTTTTCTATCCCTTTCTGGATAGCTCCTATTTTATTTAGGGATTTTTTCTTAAAGCTGCTCACTTGAAAAAAAAACAGTTGATTGAAATGCAAGGGGAAGTTTTTTGATAAGTAAAAATAATCCCCTTGAAAATACAAGAAGAAAAAGTGTATATAGACGAATAACCATAGAGCTATCAATGAACAGGACAAGAACATCTGATTCAAAATGGATAGATGAAGATGTTGACAGCTATGATAGAGAATTAAATAAATGTTTGTATTTAAATTGACAGTATTTTTCATCGCTCTCAAAAAATAAAAACCATCAGTAATGTTGCTTTGAAGCTATTAACTAGAGTTTGGACTCATACATACACAAATACTTTCGATTTTAAACTGAAAATAAATGATAGAAAACTTACCATTTCGGCTCTAACTATACCCATGCTGGTGCGCATACCGAACATAATAATGAAACCCATACAGCTCAGTACGGCAACTGTGGCTCGTTTTGACAGGTACGGTAGCTCGGGTCTGACGTACTGGTCTATTTTTCTCAAGGGAGGTCTTTCTATTTCCGGTATACTGTCTGGGGTGCTGGCGTTGTCCACGGTGGTGCTGTCGGCTTTTTTGATTGGTTCTGCGAATTGGTCATATTTACTACCCCTGAAACAATAAAAGAAACGTTTGTCAACCAGGAATAAATAAGACCTTACAGGTAATATCAAATGCAATTTCAAAGAATAATAATTTATTTGTTTTCTATTATTGCAAAATTTTGTGACAACGTTTCGGCAAAGTCGCATCTGCCGTTTTCAGAACTCTTCTCATTGCCTTCGAACCGGTCGACTTGGGAGGTTTACCTGCTATTTGTTAGGTGTGAATGCCATTGCGAGCTTTTTCATTTTTAATTTCTTTATTTAGTTGTGTTAATTTTTTATACTCGTTGAGAACGGGGTATGATTTACACTCTGAAACGTGCAGACTTTCCACCAATTGTGTTATTTCCCAAGAAATCATATTACCGAGTTACATATTATCAGAAAATAGGATAGCATGCGTAACAAATACTATTTATAAAAAAAAACAGATAAACAATGTAATTGAAAACTATATTTACGATTCAAAACGACCAATTTCAGTATTATAGCCGGTATAACATGATTGAGAACTGATTTGAGTGACTGCCCTTAATATTTATGAAACTATTTATTTTAAAATAGCACAGACAGGTCTCAAATTTCAGTTTATAGCAAACAGATCTAATCTAATCAAAATTATGGTTTGCTACTTCAATATAATAACTTCTGACCTTTGAACATCTGTAACTGTGTAACCATGGAGTCTTAGGTATGTGTTCATCGGACATTTTTGAATTAAAATGAGCTCAAGAATGTGCTACATATTTTTCACCTTGCAACAACCTGTATAAACAATGGCATATGAATAGCTCGCTAGATTAAATTTTGATGTTCAAATTGTTTTTATGCTTATTGCATATCGACAAACAGAAACCTGAAATACCAAATACGCCAATATTGGAAATTTACCCGAAAGGAAAATAAACAAAATATCGAGTCCGATAGCAGATACCAGATTCGCAAACAGTGAAAACTCGCACAATACACACAGAAATTCATATCAATTCGAGAGGAAGTTGTACAAGGGATTTTCGTGCAAAGGAGCTGCTTTGTTGAGCGGGCACGTTTCTAGTAACAGGCAATGCAATAATATGCCACTTTTTGCTTCCTCATTCCCAAGTCGATATTCGATTCTGCCATCTCCGGAAATAAAACACGATCAAATAGAACGTTGTTGAAAGAGAGATGCAATGAAGTATCTCTTGTACTTTTTTTATGAAACTGCTTCTAACTGAAATCTATCTAATAGTACATTTCTGAATATCTAGATATGAGTAAACAAATTGACGTTGTTTATTCGGGTTTTTCAAAAGCCTTCGATAGACTTAATCACTTATTATATTGTTAGAATCATCTTTTACAAACAGAAGGCGGTACATCGGGGTTACGCAAGGCTCCATACTGAGGCCACTATTATTTGTCTTATTTATAAATGACATTGTTGGTGTTGATGTTCAATATCTTCTATATGATATTAAAATATATACTTTTATACAAAATGTAAATGACTGTTTTAGGCTACAGGAAAGTCTTAACAATGTGAATGCCTGGTGTAAAAAAAACGATCTGCCATTAAATTCATCAGATTGTCACGCCATGACTTTTACCGGACGGCAAACTCCTATTTTGTTTGATTACAAGATAGAGGGTGTTACTTTGTCAAGAACGAACAATATTACAGATCTTGGTGTTAGTTGTACAAGCAGCCTACAAAAGTCCTGGTTTTATAATTCGAAACTCTAAGGGCATCTCAGACTCAAGCACCCTGATTCTACTTTACAACGCCTTTGGGAAAACTCGGCTTGAATACGCTGTTTTGGTTTGACACCCATGCTATAATAAGTACAGCGAGATGGCCGAAAATATTCAAAGACGATTTTGGAAATCTCTATCTTTTAAAATTGACGGTTCATATCTTGCCTTAGGTTTTCCTCAATCTGAGCTACTAAAGAGATTATCGCTTCTTAGCTGCAATATCAGTTGTTTTTCTAAGTAAGTTGTTAAGAATCCTAATAGATTTTACATCAATTACCTTTCCATGTTCATCGACCTAGCTCGCGTACTGAAAATATATTTTTTCTCTCCTAACCTAACCAAGAACTGAAAGTTTTCACCTTTCTGTTTTATATGCAAAAGTTGTAATCCGTAAAATTAAACATATTTAATTTCTCCATAAGTGTACCAAAAAAAGTAATCACCTTTTCTATTAACCTGTATAATGTGTACTAACGAATTGTCTTTATTTTTGATATTTCTATGTTTGTCCCTATCCTATAACTGGTCTTTGTACTCTTGGATGGTGTAATAATAGGTAATATAACAAGAAAAAATATAGTGCTATTATAAATGGTGATCCCATTTTTTTGAATTCGTCGTAATTCAAGTAATAGTCCAAAATAAACATCTTTATACCAATAGAAAAAGGAAGTTTCAAATATTCGGCGGACATTGATGGTTGCAGAAGCTGCCGGTAGAGCACGCGCGGTAATCGATATGATACAAGTTTATAAAAAACGAGTTGTAAAGAAGGCTTTAAAGGATACGTAATAAGATTTTAATTTAAAATAGAAATATACTTTAATTTTAGTTGAAAAATTATTTTTTTTTATACACAATTAAGAGATACATTTTGCAACCAGTTTACAAAAAATCATTTCAAAAAACATATAATTAATTTATAAGTTAAAGTTATTATTCGAAACAAAAATGAAAATAATCTAAATAAATTTTCAAATAATATAATTATTTAAATTAGCCTACGCCTATGGTGAATTGACATTCAACCTTCATTGTATGTTAGTGGGTCAGACGATAATAAAAATATCTGCCATGTTTTTTACGATTATAGTAAACACCTGCAAAATTCGGGCACAAAAGTGGGAATCTCTTTCATAACTAATGGAATAATAATGGCTAACTTCATTCAATAATGCAAACCAAAGAGAACATTTAGAAGGAGAAAATTGTGGTCAGTGTCGTACAATAAAAAAAATATTTCTAAATATTTGCTTTTATCATATGTTTATTATTATGAAATAAAGTAAACTAAAGTGTTAAAAAAATAAATATAATTATAAAAAGTAGAGTTGTTTGAACATATTTTACCATTTGATTTATTCAAAAAATATTATGAGTAATTCCTATACTTGGAAAATATTTACAACGAATCTAAATGATGATTGTACATTAAAAAGTACTTAATTTTCTTAGAAAAAAAAAAAGTAAAATGTATGAGCTTATCTAGGATTAACATTTCTCCCTATTTCCAATAAGCTATATGCCGTAATTGTTAGTTTTGTACTGATAGGTAGTTAAGTAAACTTGTACAATAAAAATTGACAAATGTGTAATGAAAGTGGCAGGAAAAAAGTGCATCCATTTTACTTACAGAAAAACCTACTTTAGACAAATTTTGGTAGACATTTTGAAGACCAGCCTTTGTCAAATTTAAAAGAAGGTAAATTTTAGACGAATTAGGATGACACCATGGAAGGTCAGCACTTTTAGAAAAGCAAGAAATTATTTTTTGGAAAAGGAAAAACAAAAACGTAAATATTTTGTCAATAAATATGGCAAAATGAAGAACATTTTGCATTCACAGACGATTTGTTAGGTGGCTTAAAAATCACAACTTGTAAAGTTTGTCGTATCGATATATACGTTGTTTTGTTTTGAACAATCCTCAGAAACAACAATTTAGAACATTTGCCATAAAAATAGATAATACTAGATAAAAATAAACAGAAAACAAATCCAGGAAGTCGATTCTAACTTCTAATTCTCAGATGGCTTTGAAACTTTTCAAATTTGGCCGAAAACAAAATAATTCCATGATTATGATATAGTTATTCACAACATTTTTAACTCATATTGAGAAATATAGAATTTTACACTTTAAAACACTAGTTTCAACCAAATATTGTTATTTTCAATCTTGCAAAAATGTCTTATTAGGTATTTTTTGTTTTTTTTTACTCCAAGTTTATTACTTTTGAAATTCAATAGAAACCAAATTATATTTATCTTACTATATATGTAGTGGTATAAATAATAATATAACATCCAGTTTTTTCTAGTTTAAACCAACGAAATGTGTCATAGTTACTAGAAATTCTGTATCTATAAAGTTGAACCGTATCATTCCCAAATTATCAAACCAAGAGTAAACATAGAGAATACTCGCCCCCTCTATGAAACATGTCAATGAACAAAGTGCTGGAGTATCACAATCGTTTCTGTGATTACATTTACAAAGCGTTGCAATATTGCATAGAGTAATGTGTTTATTTTTGATCCGGAGATAATTAGAGAGCGTCCCCCGCAGCTCTGACTCCGAACCTCCAAAGCTTCGGGGGTCTGTAAAAGGGGGCGTTGCGACATACATTCGTCAGTCAAATTGTCACGACACGGTTATTAATGACTGACCATTTCGATATGAGGGAATCATTATTAGCAGAAGCAGGATTGTATTTAAGATATTTGGTTAAGACATAATGAATAATGGAACATAACAAAAACTAAAATTTATTATTGAAAATACATAATAATAATACGTTTATTAAGGTATTATCATTAAGGCACTGAAACTCTATAAAGTGAATAATTGTATTATTAATTTTCTAGAATATGCCATGTAGACTTGGTACACCAAAATCTCACTGAATGAAGTCAACTGTTGGATACAAACTGACCCCATTCCAATCAGAAGGGGTATATTCCAGAGAGAGTCTCTTAACCCGCTGTGGTTCTGCTTTGCCATGAATCCTCTGTCAAACAAACTGAACTCGACTAATTTTGGGTTCAGTCTCAAACACAACAACGTACAAGCATTAAAGATAAACCATTTGTTATACATGGACGACTTAAAGTTGATGGTAGCTACGAAACAACAGCTGCATGATATGCTTGAACTGGTACAAGGGTTCTCTAGTGACATCCATATGAAATTTGGCCTAGATAAATGCCGAATTATTAATATAGTTAAAGGCAAAATACAGCAGGGGCACTACGAAATGGGAGATGGCACCTCAATTGAATCTATGGGGGAAAGTCATACATATAAATACCTTGGAATAAAGCAGGCTCAATGTATAGATCACTTGACCATGAAAAAGGACCTAGCAGTAGAGTTATATAGAAGGGTAAGACGACTGTTGAAAACCAAACTAAACAGTAAAAATCTGTTACAGGCTATTAACACCTATGCGTGTTCAGTGCTCAGTTACTCTTTCGGTATAGTTAGTTGGTGCAAGACTGACATTGAACAATTACAACGAAAAGTTCGAGTTTTACTAACAAAAGCTCAAAATCACCAACGAAAGAGCTCTGTCGAACGTACAACTTTGTCACTGTATGAATGAGGAAGAGGATTGGCAGATCTAAGCAAACTATTAGATCAACAAATTTCTATTTGGCGTAGTCATTTCCAGAAACCGCAGAAGTTACTGATCTACATCGTCATGTGCCAAGTTGATGACTCAACACCACTGCGACTCACACAACAACACGTTTAATTACACCACCAGACCACCGATCAGAAACTGCTGAAATGGAAAGAGAAGCCCCTTCATGGAAGACATATAAATGACGTCGACTTATGTCGAGAGTGTAGCGTCGAACTACTGGTTGATCTTTGGTCATATGTTTTCTGAAACGGAAGGCTTTATATTGGCAATCCAAGATCAAGTAATTCCAACTAAGAACTATCTAAAGTACATCATTAAAGTCCCTTCTATTAACAACGACAGGTACGGTTGCCAAACATCTAAATCTTTCCATCATATCACAGGAGGATGTCAAGCGTTCGCTGCAACTGAATACAAAGAACGGCAAGATGCTGTGGTAAACCTCAAAAATATATATCACACCCAAAGTTCAATGCCAATTATAAAAATAAAATACGATAATGAATGCATGGAAAACAATCACAGTTGTTATGAGTTTGAATATAAACAGAATACTCAACTGATAAGACTACAATGGCAATTTCCACAATTTACATTTTTAAAACTTACCGACGCATTTCGACTAATGTCTTTGTCCAGGAACTAGACAACTAGGCATTTGCTCGACGTCTTATTTCATAAATAACCCAATCCTATGTACTTAATGATCAATAAAAAACTAGCAATTTAAAGACTAAAAACTATCTTACGTTAATTTTGAGGCACCAGATGCGTATGAATAACAACGTGCCCATTTGTGATTTAACAATTTTTTTTGACAGATGACATAAAGTTATTTACAATAGAGAGAATCCCCAAAAAAATCTTTTTGTCACTGACTGTTTGTTCAGCACAGTGGTCGAAGCGACAAGGTCGGTTTTGAAGGATAATCTTTGAAGTCACTGGACTAATTTTTAGGGTTCCGTATATACAATATACGGATACCCTTATAATATCCATAGAGCTATTATATACGTGGAGTGAATTAGGTATGGGCGTTATTGTAAGTGGCAGTGTAAAAACAGTAGAAAGAGAAAGACAATATCAGGGAGCGCTCAGTAGAAAGAGAAAAACAATATCAGGGAGCGCTTGCTAATAACAGTAGAAAGAGAAAGACAATATCAGGGAGCGCATGCTATGTCTCTACCCTACCAATAGTAGGCGTCACCACTGACACTGACCAATCAGGAACGACACGCCTATTCTCTCTCTCTTTCTATTGATATTACATGAATTCCACTACTTGCTCTACAGTATTGACCTCTTTAATAATATCACTCCGGATTTCTGCCTATGTCACATAACAGCAATTTTCTCCTAAACTACTGGACGGAAGAGGTTGAAATTTGGTATCAATACATAGTTTGGTGACCCGATCAGGAGCACATATCGTAAATGAAGAAATTTTGATTTTAGGAGTACTTATGGGGGGAAAAACTAAAAAAATCGACCGTTCTCCCCTGTGATCTCAGAAACTAAGGAGCCTAAAATTTTGAAAAAAATAGGAAATATAGATCGTTGCGCGAACTTTACAGGAAAAATAAGGAGAAACCATTATATATAGAAATATTAATTTTGGGGGGCAAATTATAGAATTAAATAAAAATTTAAAAATAAAAAAAAAATCAAACGCATCATGTAATATATCAAATGAAAGGTCCCATTCTGAGGAACGCAAATAATTTTTTTTTCATATTAAAAAAAATTAATTAAAAAGACATTAACAAAAATATACCAAAATTTACCCATTCCCACCCCCTGGCTCCGAACTATAAAACGTAAAGTTTTGAAAAAAGTTAGAGGTATAGGGTCTGACCTAAAGTCTACTGGGAAAATAAGGAGAAACCACTACTTTTAATTTTGGGGGGCAAATTACAGAATTAAATGGCAAATATAAAATTAAAAATGTTTCTAATCCATCAGGTTATATATCAAATGAAAGGGCTCATTATGACAAAAACAAATACAATTTTTCCATGTTTTTTTAAATAAATTAATTAAAAGATATTAACAAAAATCTCCGAAACCATGAGCTGTAAAATTTAAAAAAATGTATAGCGCCTCACCTGAACTTTACTGTAAAATAAGGAGAAACCCCTAATATTCTTTTTGGGGGGCAAATTATAGAATTAAATGGAGAATAAAAAATTATAATTGTTTTTAACGGATCAAGTAATATATCAAATCAAAGGGCTCATTATGACGATTTTTTTAATAGATATTTTAAAATTAAAAAAATATTTAAAAAATTACCAATTCCCTCCTTTATTGCCCAATCTATAAGACTTAATTTTTTTTTGTTTACAGGAAAAATACGAAGAAATCCCTAATATTAATATTGGGGGCCAAATTATATAATTAAACGGAAAATAAAAAAAAAATTAACACATCAAGCAATACATCAAATGAAATGGTTTATTATGAGGAATACAAATACATATTTTTCATATTTTTAAAATTAATTGTTTACAAGATATTAACATAAATATATAAAAAATTCTCATTACTCGCTTTATTTCCGAAACCTTACTACCTAAAATTTTGAAAATAATTAGGGGTACTGGTGCTCACTTGAAATTTATAAGAAAAATTATTAGAAAACCCCATAGTAATTTTAGGGACAAATTATACAATTAAGGGGAAAATAAAAATTCAATTTTCAAAATGCCCATTATGTGAATTACAAATATATCATATTTTTAAATAATTTGTTTAAAATATATTAACAAAAATATTAAACAACGACTAAATTCCCACTCTAGAAACTACACTATTTAAATTTTGAAATATATATTTTATTTGTATTTTTAAATAAGTTGAATAATATATTTAATAATTTATAATTTAAAACTTGAGCTATTTTGCCCTATATCTTCCAATCTACAGAGCCTCAAAATTAAGACAGTAGATTATAAAAGGCTTCCCTGAAAGTTTATTAGTAAAATAAAACTCTAATGTTAATTTTTGGGGGCCAAATTACAAAATTAAATACATATGTATTCTTTCAAAAATCAAGGGAATCCTGAAGCAGATAAAATAAAAAGTCTATGTGTGGAAAATGAAAGTGTATATTATTTATAAATTTAAAACGCTTCCTTTAAAAGATATTAGGGTAAATATAAGGAAATGCACTCATTCTCTGCTTGTCTGAAACTGAAATATATGAATCTTGAAGGTGGTACGGAACCCTAAGTAATCGAGTCCAACTCGCATTTGACCAAATTATTGATTTTGAAGGTGCTTTAAAAAAAAAGATAGTGGACATTGAATGGAGTATCAACGTTATGTCCCATAAATATTTTGATTTTGACCCCTTACTCAAAATCTTTCAAAATAACATATCGTAGTTACAGTTATTTAGAAACGCAAATTTTAGTTACCTTTATTTTGATTTCATTAATTAAATTTGATTTAACATTTATTCCTCTACTAACAGTTGAGTTTTATATTATGTCCCGTTTGTAGTCTGAAACGTTAAAAATTTTGAAAAATACTGCCAAATTTTCTCATCAATATATCTGAATCCAGCCCTGTGGCTGTAGCCGTCTTCGTTACAATCTGAATGCTCTATCGTTTCAATATCCACCAATCCACCCCTCCCCCTTTTCGCTGATGACTAAAATACATTAACATGCTTGCCTGCACAATGCTGACTACTCCACAACAGAGATAGTCATTACATTATGTGTATATTTTATGGATGTCTCGTAGCCCGTTAAAACGCATTATAAGTCTTTTAGGGGGACATTCATCATAAAAACTCTAACGACGCGACGCGTCGCGACGCCAAACGTTTATGCGTAATCTAATCTTCGGTTTTGTTAAAAATTATCGCGCTGATGTGTTTCATCCATTTATTGTCGGCGTTTTTGGTCATGTAATTTGTGGGTGACACGCAATCAGGTAGATCGGTAATTTTAATGTAAAATAATGCTTTTTAACCGCATTCTTATCAGTGATCAAAGTCAACTATGATATTTTGATGGAAATAACGTATTCAAATAGAAAAACAAAACACAATTTATATTAAACATAAAATAATTAACACAGTTTAAAATAGAACTAGAAAGTTGAAAATAAAACATTTAAAAAAAAATTAACCGACTTCCACATATAACTAAAAAGCGAAAAATAATTATAACAAAATACAACTTTAGCAAATAAATAACACATTCAATGTTGTTAGGTACCTACCCAGGAACCTGCTGTGATGCCTAGTTGAAAGAAGAGTTTTAGGCTGTGTCCCACGTAAACGAGATTTGGGCGGTGCTTTGGGTCAAAGTGACAGCCGCAAACTATCAAACTCATAAAAACAATTAATTTTGTCCTTAAAGGAAAATAAATTCATACGATTCTAGAAATTTTAAGTTGTGACATCGCTCAGATGATTTCTTTTCGCTTGCACTTGCAGTTTTTAATTGTCGCATTGACCCTTAGGGCTGTAGTTGTTTAAAGGGGTGCTACATATCTGGACTTTCATCAAAATGATTCAGAAGAACCGGACACAGATCAGCTTGCCCTATTTTTTTCCATAAGATAGAGCGCATTTAAAACAATTACAAAATAAATACATTAATGCTCACAATTTATTGCTTACATTAAATAAGACAACAAATATATAATATTGCAGGAAAACATATACTACTACTATAATCGGCCAAAGGCGATCACTGAGTTGGTTTACAGTATTTTTATTATATTTTTTTGGTCAAAGAATTAGCTATGGTTTAGTTTTATATATTACTCTCCCCCTCCCCTCCACCCTTTCCGACATACCAAAGCGAGCTACGTAGCTTATTAGGTCTTACTAGTTGTAGCCTAGTTCGTTGTGCACTTTTGCTTATAGTCACTTGGTCCATTATCTTGCATGCCTCTTCAAACCCCGATATTTATGCCCCCCTCCGCCCCCCATTTTGCAACAATACCTTCTACCAAACGTCGCGAAGTACAGAATTACTGCCATTTTACGGATTATTATTATTATATAAGTCAATCCCTTTGCCTCTAACATGTGTACAAGTATTTTCAAATTTTCTTAACAATACCACCCCTTACTGAGGAATGGGCATTATAGTTTCACCAAGGTCTTATGGGTTACGAAACCTTTTTATGGTGTATTTTATTACACGGAATTCTAAACAATCCTTATACAAGATCCTGAGGGGGGGGAGAGAGTTAGGGGGACTGGTAGAGAATGAAAGCCTCGAGCATAAGGTTGAGTAGTTATAGATTCCAATACACTAGTATAATATTTCGGCTAGGCAATCCATCAATATAATCTGTTACGCGTTTCTCCCATCCTTAAGGGTTATTTTGGGGGGTTGGGCGTGGCTTTAGAGCTTCGGACCCATTGAGATTTTTGATCAGCATGTTGAGAAATATTGTTTTGAAAAGTGCGTGGTCGTTTCTTGAAACTGCAGAAAACATAGCTGCTATTGGCAAAAATGTGCCTAAAGAGCCGACAATCTCGACTCTCTCAACAAGCTAAACAATTGCAATAGAACTCGCTGTAGCTGTATTCTGTGAGTCGGTATAAAGTTACGATAGAACGCAAAATTGTTGAATAAATGACATAAGGTTTATTGGATAATGACTACCTCAAATAATTCCAACGGTTCTCCGCGAATCAGCGATCTCGACAGTTGTCATCCGGCCACCAAGATCATACGATTTGACACCATTGGACTTCTTTCTTTCTGGGTATTTTAAAGAAAAGGTGTGCCTCCAAACCTGTGGCGAGCATTTGACCAATATTTAGTTTCATGAATTACACTGTCATAAGAAAATAAACTTAAAACGATTTCCTAAATACTTTGCGTTGTATTCACAATTCATTTAGGCCCTTATTAATGGTTTACTATAGAACTACCTGAGCTGAACCTTCAACAAGGCCGATATCATGAAATTATAAAGCATTGATACTGTTACCAAAATTCATCCGACAGCTGATGCAATCGGCCTTCATCCGATAATTCGGGGAAGCGACATTCCTCCGATATTTATGGGAAGCCGAAATATTATTAGCCTGGCGCTTCGAGGTCGGCGGCTTGCTTTGTTGTATTTCTCGAAGAATCTAGTCTAGTCCCGGGGGCTCTTTAACGTTCTGGAGAATTCCGAGAAAAAATATATAAATACGGAGAGCTGAGGAAGCATTCATTCAGTATTCGACTGCCGTACAGTTAAGATAAATTCTAAATAATTCTGTGAATATAAATTAAAGTAGTGGAATTAAATTATAGTGAGTGGGATTGTGTTTCTAAATAAATCTCAGAACTGAACTGAGTCCGAGTGTGAAAATATAAACATTGCAGTACAGTTTATAACCATATTGTACAGTAAATAGAAGTTATGGTGATCCTTATTAATTATGCCTGAATTTTAAATTGGCCTCAGCTGTTCTGTCTGTCTAAATATATGTCAACGATCTGGTGACCGAAAACAAGCCCGTATCGATTATGTATGTGAACGCTCTAAATTTTTCTCATGCTTCCCTGTGGTCGAGACATCCCGGAGACTCTGAAATAAGGAGAATACTACACTCTCTATAGAAGCCAGATAGCGCAGATTGCGATCCACTTTCCGACGATCACTCCATGAATACGAAGAAGTTGTTGGTGGCGCTGGCAAGTGACATCGAGTGGTGTGTCTCAGAAATTGCTTTGCTTTTACTTCCCAACGTTTACGAGTTCAAAACCCACGTTAATAGGTGGGAAGTCAACGACTACGAGGCGTCAAATTCACTTCCTGAGAAACACTCGTTTATACAGGGCGTTTGTCTCTTTAGAGACAAATTAAGTGTTAGTAACATCGCGAGACTTGTGCAGTGGCACAAAACTGTTAAAAATTTATAAATGGGCATAACACGTATTGTCGCTAACATTTTATAAAACTTCATTTCTTAGAGAGTGTTACGCCGAACATTTAACTTCTTAAAAGAATCTTACAATATCTTGCAGCATTTATATTCTGATATGATAATAAAATCATAAAACTATATTATTTTCAATTGCAGAAAAAATAAATCATTAAAACTCCAGCCATCTTGTTTTCTGAATGATACTTGTGGCATATTTTTTAATTTCTAAGTACTTCTTGGGAAATAACACCACAGTTCAAAGAAAATTGCTGTATATTCCAAACGTTTCGGGGTCTAGATCAGACCCCGTTGTCAGTGGTTAAGAAACTACGGATAAAAAAGGGGCACAATTCTGAGATGTAAATTAAAATATTTGACAATACATAATATTTGATATCTGACGTAACTAAGAGAATTTTATTTGTAATATACAGGGTAGCACAGAAATTTCTAAAGATCATATAATCATAAAGATCCCTTCAAATTGGAAGAATTTGAAAGGGGGATCTTCAGAATTTTATGTGGCGCTCCTAGGTGCGACTTTGTTATAAGATAGTGCATTCGCCAAAAATGCGACCAAAGAAATTTGTTGATTCAGTGATCCCATTAAAATCATAAGGGAAAACCTAGGAAAAACCTATCTTGATAATAGTGTTCTCTACATTCGTGTGATTTTCATTCAAATAAAATTGGCAATTATGCCAATTATATAAACCAGTTTTTTTAAACTTGGCTTCATCGTACGTTTTAATCAAAAACTGTAGCTGGTACAGCAAATGATGCACAAATGGTTCCCAATTGTGCTTTTTTATTACAATGAATTATTCTTGTGGATAAACTAAGTTCTTTAGCACAATGTCTATTTATTGAATATGGAGCAAAATATCTTAAATCATTCATTATCAACTAGTGATATGCTACTCCTATTGATTTTTGCCTTGTATCCCGAATATGATTGTCATGTCCTCGTTTGCGTGACAGCTCTCGTTTTCGAGATATGACACAAACTTATCTTTTTTTGAATGGAAACCATAGTTTTCAACGATATAATACTCGACATAGTTATTTATAAAAATGCCGGAGTTATGGATGCTTTTCTCTCTTATTTTCACTTTTAACGTAGGCAGCCATGAAAAAGTGGTTTTCACTTTGACGTTTCCTCATTTGAGAGTAATTCCATTAGTAGTGCTGAACTGACAGTCGATATTGACAAGTTTTCGTGATAAAATGGAATATTCCAACGAAGAAAAACCGAATATGGTGGAATGTGCCATAAAAATTCAGTTCGTGCAGCTAAGGAATACTTTCATAGATATTTTAATCGTCGTCAACCTGCTCTATGTACATTTAAGGGGCTTTGCGATAGTTTACGCAGATATGAATCTTTTACTAAACCACCAAAGGAACGTAATCAAATTAACGAAGCAGCACAAATAAATGTTTTAGCAATGGTAAATTGAAATCCATCTACATCAACTCCTAAGTTTGCGGCAGAAGCTGGCACATCTCAACGAACTGTAGTTAAGGTACTGAAAACGCACAAGTTCCACCCGTTCAAACTTTCAGTTTCTCAAACTTTGCATGCTGGTGACGAACATCGACGTATTTTGTTTTGTACATGGTTTAGAGACATGTGCCTTGATTATCCACAGTTTCCATTAAAGGTGTTATGATCAGATGAAATTAGATTTACTAACTGCGGTATGTTCAATCGACACAATGAGCATATCTGGGCTAAAGAAAACCCTTTCCATGTAGAACAAAGACGACCCCAGATAAAATTTGGTTTTAATATTTGGTGTGGTATCATACGGTCTAAAATTTTTTGGCCTTTTATCTATGACCAATCACTTATTGGGGAGCGCAACTTACATTTCTTCCAATACACTTTTCAGGACATGTTGCATAATTTGAATTTGAGAGCTCGTTTAGAAATTGAGTGGTTCCAACATGATGGAGCATCTGCTCATAACTCGTTATTAGTAAGACAACACTTAGATAATACCTATCCAAACTCTTGGATGGGAAGAAATGGTCCACGCAATCATATTCGGGATACAATTCCCTTCAATTTTCAGATTTACACTTTTTTATAAAATCAAAAGCAAAGGGGTTAGAGGGATTTGACTAAATCCACAGAATTTCGTTTTTTCAAAATATCTAGTAAGCCATTAATTTTTACAAAAATCCGAAAGTGTCATTAAATTGGGCCAGTAAAACTGCAAATCTTTCACAATTTAATCATTGCTCTATCTCTGCTAGTTTCCGAGATCCTCATACTGAAAACTCACCCTGTATAGTAACCTTTGGTTCACGGCTAGTTCGTTTAAGTATTTTATTACACTCTCTATAAATAATAATGAGATTTTAAACATGACTGATTCATTCATATACAATTTTTATCTAAGTTTTCTGAGTTGTCAAATTTTTGGGCGCCATGGCCGACGATTTTTTATTGTAGAGGTACCAATATGATTTATGTAAAATTTAAAAAAATATCATTTATTGAAATAATACCATTATTTGAAATAAACGACTTATACACATATGTTTTAAATTGTTTGGATTGGATGGTACCTGTATAACGCCCTGTACACAAATTTAAATATTTTAAAAGCAATTTAAATCATTTTTTGATTTATTTGACACAGTTTTCTTTCGAAAAGTAATATAAAAAATTAAATATACCAAAAACTATCAGTTTAAAGTATAGTACAAGATACAGGAAATGTATTCCGAATTTGATGAATAATTCAAATCTAAAAGAAAAAATTGCATATTCTATTTAAAATAAGCCACTTCTAAATGAAACTCTTCGTGCCACACCCTGTATAATGCACAGTTTGTAACACTAATTTAGAATGTTTCTTCTGTCCTGTCTGATTAAAAGATTTTTCCACAATTATTACTTCCACCTGGATTTAATAAATGCAATATCGTTGGACTTAGATCTATACTATATGAATTACATTGTAATAATAACTTAACCTCAAAAATAATCATTTTCCACACTAAATAAAATTTTGTGGTAATTATTTAACTAATATTCGATGCAGGTTTTTGTTAACATCAACTAATCAAAAAATATTCAAATTCAATTAAGTCGAAATACATATCTGCATAAATTGAGGTGGCGTTCCAATACCGTCCATAAATGATGATTTGATTTTATCGGGCAATTTCTCATCTTTTGTGTTCCGGTAATTGATCATTGATTTTCGAAATAATAAAAAGAGAATGGTTTGACAAAAATGTGAAATCCATTATATGTTTTTTTAATTAGTCTCTAAAAAAATCCATGTCAAACATATTGAGAACTTTACGGTCGTTAGTAGAAGCAGTTGGTGGTGTTGTGAATAATTGTAATAGTTACCTTCCTTTTTATTTTAGAGCTCAGGTCATTTATTAAAAAAAAACCGTTTGGTGACAAAATTAATAGTAGAACAAAACGGAAATCAATGTGTTCTAATGATAAAACAGGACTAATTGGCATTAAATTCAACATTTTTTATCGACGCCTTTTTTTATATAACAAAAAACCGCGAAAAAAGGTAACAATTTAGTTTTTTACATTTACAAAAAATCGACCCATGAAACCGTGTTTGCTACTATGGATATGTTAAAGAGAAGTGAAAAACCTACAAAATGGACTAATATGTGCTCAACTTTGTTAATTGGTTTCTTAGATAATGGTACCTTTTACCTCAAATTCCAAAAAAATAAATAATCCTTTACATATATTTTTATTTTATAGCTAAAACATTCTTATTAACTGAAAGTGTAGATCTTCTCATACCCAATTTATGTTCTAGAAATAAATACTGTAGCCCCAGGAGTTTTTTCAAAATATCAGTCAATCCTATGGAAGCCATATATTTTTAAAAGGCCACATTATCTCACTGAATACCATATCATTGTGAATAAACCACCGTTGACAAGTAGAAGAGTCGATCTACAGACTCCTCATTTCACATTTCTAAAATTTAAAGTACAAATACATATAAGTATTAAAAATATTTCGACATTCCATATCAATTTCTTTGGACGAGTCCATTCGAAAAATTGTTAAGGGGTGTGATATAAATAACTTGTTTCTTATATATAAAATTTATACATAAAAAGGGCAGTTACCAGTTCCTTTTTAAGCTTATTACTAGCAATTTTCATAATTCTGAAAGTGGCTAGTATTAGAAAACCATTTTCTCTTGCACTAGTATAATTTTTCTCCTCTGCCGTTATCTTCGACAGTAAAAGACTTTAGCAAAACAGCGGTATAATACTACAGGGTGTAACAAATATTAAAACCAAAGCAAGATTTTTGTTAAACTCGGTATACAACAAAAAATAACTATTTATATCAAAAGTAAAAAAATATACCGAAATTCTACAAGGCAAATCCACACTTAAATTGTAACCTTCTAAAAAAGAAATCATGGATATTGTTTTATGTGAATCTATAAATTCATTGTAGTCTTTCAACTCTCGAAAAATTCAGCCAGGATGAAGGATTATTGAACAATTTGTCCCATTGGTCAATTCAAGAGCATGACTTTATGGAAGGATTTTATTACACACCAAACAGTTTTATTTAATAACCGCTAAATGCTGTATTCAGAAATGCTGTCAAATTTTCTCTATTAACTAAAAGATTTAACCTAGAAAGCCAAAAAGACAGGCAATTATTTGTGTTGTTTTTTTGTCCTGGAGTTTATTTTATCTAATATTTTCCAGCCCTTAAATTTGTTTGTAAGTCCGTTATGTTTATAATATTCAAACACTAGCATAGAACTAAACCATATATCAAAACAGTGTAGAAAATATACTCAGAAAATAAGTTCTCTAGGTTTAAAGGATGAATGCTTCCCACTCAGCACCACCTTTATTCGTGTTTCTGTTGAGAACGTGCTCCGTTTTGCAACGCCAAGATTATTCCATCGCGATAAATTCAAGCAAGCTGAGATTAAATTACAACTCGACTAAATCTAAAACGAAACAAATTAAATGTTTCGTCGCCTCACCCTCAGTTGTAATGCCGGCGTGTCGCGATTTTTCCAGAATTTGTCTCAATTTTCAGATTACCTTGTGGCTCAATTAAGTCGGGATTTCGCTGCTCTGTTTTCTTTAAATCCTCATTTGAATGTCAGCTGTCAGGATTGTACTCGAGGAAACATTCTAGCTCATAACATGGGCTTCGCCAAGCATGAGGAAGAGAGCCAGCGGTAGTGTTTATTTTTTACTGGATTGATTCAGCCGATACTTGTTGGAAATTCATTTCACTGAACTAAAATCACCTTGAATTGCAAGAACAGTTCTTTGACAAAGATAATTAATATCGAAACGCGTCAGAAAAGGTTTTTTAAAAAACCAAATAGAGTGGAAAGTGCAAGGTGATTTTAGTTCAGTTTTTTACGCTATTAAAATAAATTTCGAAATTAATCATCTATAACAAAAACTACCTCTTTGAAATAAACAGTAGGTGACAAAAACCAGACGAAGGAAGAAAGCACTAGTCCGTTCAAGAAAAAAACGTTGGAAAGACAGGATTGCTAGAACATTCTACAGCAAATGCGATAATACCAGCCATCACCTTGATATCAAACATATTATTGGTAAACACAAAAACGAAAATTATATTTCGAGATTTACACTTTATTTTATAAACGACACGTGTTTCGGCATACAATGCCTTTATCAAGTTTCACAAAATACTAAAACTATTATTCTAACTACTCCATTATATATACATATTACTTAACTAAACTAATTATACAGAGCCATTAAAAAGATTTAAAAGTGGGGATGGATTAAGATCTAATTGGTTATTTAATAGTCTACCTGAATATTTATATCTGTTAATTTCTAGGGATTCTAATAGATTAATTTTACTGGGGTTATTTTCCAAATGTAATATATTTACTGTATCGTTAAAGTTGTGATTATCCTCTACTAAATGACGTGCATAATTAGATTTATTGTCTTGTGTGGAATAACTTCTTTTGTGTTCTCTAATACGAGTATTAAAATTTCTAAATGTCCTACCGATATATAGCTTGTCACAATTGCCGCAGTTAAGTTTGTATACCCCGGATTTGCAATAACTATCTACTCTTGATTTATTATTCTTAATATATCTGGATAAATTATTTGATGTTTTATAACTGATATTTATTTCTTGTTTTTCTAAAAATGATTTAACTTTACTACTTGTTTCGCCCAAATAAGTTAAAGTTTTGAAAAAATCATAAGGTTTTTTATCAATAGGATATATTAAATTTAGAGCCTTATGGAACATTTTCTTTTTTACTAAGTTATCGATGAGATGGTGATCAAAACCGTTGTTTACTGATATCTGTTTAATAATGTTTAATTCTTTTGCCAAATTTAACGGCGTCAAGGGTACATTGATTAATCTATGGATCATACTATAAAATGCAGACATTTTTTGTTGGTAAGGATGATAAGAACTACTATGAATGACTATGTCCGAATATGTAGGCTTGTGATAAATTGCAAATGTATGTTTGTTATTTATTCTGGTAATTGTCAAGTCTAAATAATTAATTTCATTATTTGTTTCTATTTCAGTGGTAAATTCAATATTTGGGTGTATATTATTAATGTATTCTAAAAAGGTGCTCAATTGTCTATTAGTTCCTATAAAACATACCAAAATGTCATCAACGTATCTATACCAATAAGTAAATTGTTTTGATAGTGGGTGTTGAAAAATTTTATCCTCTATATCACTCATGAATATTTCTGCTAGTAGGGACTTAATGGGTTTCCCATAGTTAAGCCATCATTACCTTTATATAAAATATTATTAAATTCAAAATAATTTTGGTCTAAGCAAACTTTCAAAACATTCAATATATGTTGTTTTATGATTGGATTGGTATGGCTATTTTCTAACAACTTCTCTATTAGTTTAACTGTATCGCTAGGCGGTATACTCGGAAATAAATTTTTTACGTCAAAAGAGATGAGTTTAGCATTCGATGGAACAACGATATTCTTAATATTGTCTATAAGTTCATATGAATTTTTAATCGCATGTTTAGCTTGGAATTTAGTATATTTTCTTATAACATCAATAAGTAAATTAGAAACTTTAACAGCTGGGGCGGTAATATTATTGGTACTCCAATTTATGGAAAGTCTATGCAATAGTGCAAATTAAAACGTATTTATGGGACTTTTTAAAAAACTAATTTGAAATGTCATGCCTACGCACAACAGTCACAATTAGTTCCTAATCGCAGTAATTCCTACGAAACCATTGACAATTCAATATCTAACGTTCCAGTGTAAAAAATGCAAATTACTTTTTTAAATTTATTTCATTTAATAGGTACATATTTTCATCATAAAATTAACTGTTTTGTTTAGTTGATAACATGGTAAATTATAAAACACCGTATATGTTTTAATAACAGTGATAATAAAGAAAGTCTATATCGTATCGAAAATATAACTATAATACAGTTTTAATTGTAATTTGTCATAATTCCCAACAGGAATTTCCGAAAATAGAACATTTTTGTTATACCTAGAAAAAGGAGAAAATAAAAATAGCTATTAAATTTGTCTGGAAATAATTTACAAATTAAAAATGAGATCATTCAATTCGTCAAAAATAAAACACTGTCAAAATATGATACAATATGTGATTGTTAATGTCAAAGTCAAAGTGTTATTTGATACAGGGAGTATTTATTGAATTCTTCATTGACAGGTTCAATCAACCCAAATAATGTCCAGTATCATCAATAAAGGATGAGACCTGAAAACTTTTATACGAGGGCTGCCTTTTATATTTCGGGATTGGACAATCCTAGAGTTGCAATCTGACAACTGACAGCTCTATCGTAAAATTTGACATTTTTGAGGTTATACGTACTCAGAACGTTTTGACATACGAGCGCTATGTGTTGTTTACAGTAACTTAAAAGATTCAGCTCGGCCAAAAAATGGAATTAATTCGTGAACATTTTCGTGTGATTATTTTTTACAATTTTCGACGTGAATTAAGTCAGCAAGAGTGCATGGATGAACTTGTTTTAATTTTAGGCGATGAAACTGCATGAAGGACCACTGTCCATCGATGGTATGGTGAATTCAATCGAGGTCGTAGTTCACCGCAAGACGAATTTCGTAAAGTTCGTCCAAAAATAGTTGTTGTTCCGGAAACCATTGATGCTGTGCGCAAATTGATATTGCAAGATCGTCATGTGACTTATCATGAGATATTGCATAAACATTTGAATGTCAAAAAAATTTGTTCGGGTTGGATCCCACACGATAACTGAAGAAGCGGTTGCTGCGTTCAGAATGCATGTTTTGGAGATACCTCAATCAGAGTGGAAAAAGTGCTTCGACAATTGGTTCAAACGCATGCAAAAGTGTACCTATAGATCTTCATGGGGAATATTTTGAAAAACAATAAAGCGATTTTCGATGATTAATATTTGTTTTTGTTCTCTAATCCCGAAATATAAAAGGCAGCCCTCGTATGAGCTCAGCTACGTAGCTAAACTTGTGAAAGACAAAAAATTAGTTCTTAAATCCGGCTCTGTTTCTTTCTTTCAGCAGGAGTAGCATCGACAGTTTTACGCCACCGTATGTAATCGAGGTGTCGTTCAACAGGTTGGCGAGAATTCGGTTGGCATCACTGTATTTATTATTTAGGATAGCGTGAGTTCCGGTTTTACCCTCGGGGGTTTTTATACCTGTCCCATTTGAGAGGAAAACGACGCCGGAGTGATATTGCCTTTATTTTTTAGAGGTTTCTCTGATTTCTTCTTTGGAAGCCAATTTAAGGAGCAGTTTGCTGCTTTGATGGTTGGTTTATTATGGGGGGTTGCCAATTTTATTAAGTTAACGAGCAATTTAGAAATAATAAGCACTTCAGTTCAATTTCTTCAGTTTTGATATAATTAGATGAAAAAATTGAACTAATATATTACATCAAAATATTATTGGTAGGCATGTCTTTTTTGTTTTCATAATATAGAGACATAATGAAATTTATCTCTGTATATAAAATTGATTTTATGATTTACATAATTCTTAGCTCCAGATTTCAGTAGATTTGAATCTATTAATTGGGTGCTTTCTATCTTACAAGTAAAGTTTAATCGAACCAATTAAATGATTTTGTCATTAAAAAAATCTTGCATATTCACATAAGTACATTTTTCGGAAAACAATGCAGGGCAGATATTCAATCATTCAATACAGAACGGTAAAGATGACTTCATATACAGGGTGATTTTTTTTTGATGATCAGTATGGGAATTTCGGAAACTAGCGGAGATAGAGCAATGGTTAAATTGGGAAAGATTTGCAGTTTTACTGGCCCAATTTAATGACACTTTCGGATTTTTGTAAAAAGTCATGGCTTACTAGATATTTTGAAAAAAAAACGAAATTCTGTCGATTTAGTCAAATCCCTCTAGCTCCTTTGTTTTTGATTTTATAAAAAAAGTGTAAATATCAAAATTGAAGGGAATTGTATCCCGAATATGACTGTCATGTCCTCGTTTGGGTGACAGCTCTCGTTTTCGAGATATGACACAAACTTATCTTTTTATGAATAGAAACTATAGTTGGCTATGACCTCAAAAAATCGGACATTTTTAGATCTTTTCAACGATATAATAGTCGACATAGTTATTCATAAAAATAAAGGAGTTATGAATGCTTTTCTCTCTTATTCTCACTTTTAAAAGTAGGTAGCCATGAAAAAGATTGTTTTCACTTTGACGTTTCCTCATTTGAGAGTAATTCCATTAGTAGTGCTGAACTGACAGTCGATATTGACAAGTTTTCGTGATAAAATGAAGAATTCTAACGGAGAAAAACTGAATATGGTCGAATGTTATATCATATGCCATAAAAATTCAGTTCGTGTAGTTGAGGGATACTTTCATAGATATTTCAATTCGTCGTCAACCTGCTCTATGTACAGTTATGAGGCTTTACGATAGTTTACGCAGATATGGATCTTTTACTAAACCACCAAAGGAACGTAATCAAAGTAACGAAGCAGCACAAATAAATGGTTTGGCAATGGTAAATCAAAATCCATCTACATCAACTCGTGAGATTGCGGCAGAAGCTGGCACATCTCAACGAATTGTAGTTAAGGTACTGAGAGCGCACAAGTTCCACCCGTACAAACTTTCAGTTTCTCAAACTTTGCATGCTGGTGACGAACATCGACGTATTTTGTTTTGTACATTGTTTAGAGACATGTGCCTTGGCAATCCACAGTTTCTATTAAATGTGTTATGGTCAGATGAAACTGGATTTACTAACTGTGGTATGTTCAATAGACACAATAAACATATCAGGGCTAAAGAAAACCCTTTCCATCTAGAACAAAGACGACCTCAAATAAAATTTGGTTTTAATGTTTCGTGTGGTATTATAGGGTCTACTATTCTGGGGCCTTTTATCTATGACGAATCACTTACTGAGGAGTGCTACTTGCATTTCTTACAATACACTTTTCAAGACATGTTGCATAATTTGAATTTGTTGCATAATTTGAATGGCCACCCTGGTCTCCCGATTTGGCAGTTATAGACACCAAAGTATACAAAAGAAAGTATGAGACAGTTGGTGACCTAAGGGAGGCGGTCTGTGAGGAAAGCGGTAATGTCAATCTTAAAAAGATGCAATTTTTGTCTAAATAACAATGGTGGACTTTTCGAACATAAATTGTAACCATTATTATGTACTTTAATTTCTTAAGTTTTTAGTAAATATCTACATATTTAGTTTTTTCGTTATATCTGATATACCTAATAAAAAAATAATCGTTCAATGTTTTTTGGAATATTTATTAATAAATCATTTCATGGCTACCTACGGTAAAAGTGAAAATAAGAGAGAAAAGCATCCATAACTCCGTTATTTTTATGAATAGCTATATCGAGTATTATATAGTTGAAAAGCTCTAAAAATGTCCGATTATTTGAGGTCATAGCCAACTATGGTTATCATTCAAAAAAAGAAAAAAATGTGTCATATCTCGAAAACGAGACCTGTCACGCAAACAAGGACATGACAATCATATTCGGGATAAAATTCTCTTTAATTTTGATATTTACACTTTTTTATAAAATCGGAAACAAAGGAGCTAGAGGGATTTCACTAAATCGACAGAATTTCGTTTTTCCAAAATATCTAGTAATCCATGACTTTTTACAGAAATCCGAAAGTGTCATTCAATTGAGCCAGTAAAACTGCAAGAGATAAATGGAAATTTCCTTTAAATCCTTTCTTCTTGAATTTTTAAATCGACTATGTTCTTCAGGCTATTCCAATTCTGTATCTCTCAGTATTTTCAATTATATTGTGAATATCTTATGAAATTTAAAATTGTTGGTGTGTCATCTTGAAACAGAAATTTTAATATAGGATATGTTTTCATGTACTGCCAAAACTGTAGTAATATTTTCAAAATATTATTGTGTATGTAAGTTTAATGCGAATTAACTGAGCCTTCATATTCTCAGTTGAAACTGTGGGAAACTGGGCAGACTTAGGATACATTTAATAAGAAAACTTTTGGGTTAAGATCTAAACTGCTAAGATTTTCCAGAAAATTTCATAAAGTATGAAGTTTCAAGTATGTTAAAATGACCTGAAAAATTGTGATTGAGGAAGAGTTTGCATTGAAGGTCCATAAATAAATACTTGAGATAATAGTGATTTATAAGCAAGATAGGCACTATTTGGCGGCCTCTATTGGAAACCAAGATTAAAGGAGAGCTTTTGATTCAAGGTAGATAAAGCCCCAGTATCTAAACTCCTTTTTGTTAGGTAAATAAGTTCAATATAAACATTATTAGCAATTATTCTAAAATTTAATTATTAATTGGCTTGAAAATTGGTAAATATTCTCCAAAAATGAACAGAAACTAGTTTAATAATCATTTTGCAGTAGAAATTGTTTTTTGAAAAGCTTACTATTTTTGGGGAAGTCTAAGTAATCCATCATTTTGGGAAAATTCAATGAATGAGGTGGGGGGCAGCATTATACTTATTTTCATTTTGCAAAATATGAATAAACGTATGTAAAGGATGATACCTACAATTTTTGAATTCCATGTACAAATTTCGCACATGAATCATTAAGTTAAAATTTTATTGACTGCAATATCTATAAATGTGAGAAGTATGACAAATAATAAATGACACATATATCTAAAATGCCAAAAGTATAAAATCTAAAAAGTATTTAGTATTATAAAAAATACCACGAACGTTAAAAATGTCTAAAATAATAAAAATATTGTGAGTTAAAAATGCCTGGCGCTGTAAGATAAATAATAAAATATCGTATATAGACAAATAGATATAATAGAACGCGCCCACGTTACTTTTGACTTAGGCAACATTACATAAATCAGAGATAGATAGACCAATTTTACTCCCTATGTTTCAAGTTAAATTCATTTTTTTCAATTAACCAAAAAATTATATTTTCATTTTTTTTTCTATTTGTACAAGCATAACAACAGAATTTGAGTTAGTTTATTATTATTTTTTTACCCCTATTATTATATAATTCTCCTGATTGTAAAAGTTTTCTGTAAATGGGAAACTATTTGACAACACACGTTATTACTATTAATAAAAATTTAATAATGTGCCAAAACTAAACGTCAATTTAAAGGATAAAGTTTCAATAATTTTCTTATTTAACCCACTTCTGATGCCATATAGATAAAGTTTCAATAATTTTCTTACTTACCCCACTTCTGATGCCATATAGATAAATAAACTCAACCGAACTGCACTTCGATGAACCAAACTCTCTTCAATTAATTTAATTAACTAAAAACTAACTTTATGTAGATTTAACTACCAGTAAATTAGGTTTGCCCAATCGTCTAAGAGATGCGGTTGATGGGAGATCGCGTTTTATACTGGCAATCACGTGTTTATACCATTTTCCAGTTTTTCGTGTTGTTCGGCTGTTTTTCCAGGTCGATCGTCTTCTGTCTGACGCCGTCTCGTCTCATATCTGGTGGTTGTCGATGCTGTGCCAAGGGGCATCGGGGAAATCTTTAGCTTTTATTTCGTCAGAAGAAAATTTTCATTTTTCATCTTGCAAAACCCGAAGGAATAGTCAATGAATTTTATCCGGATATTGAGTAAGTAAACGAATTTTGTTCATAAAGATTAATAGTAATATTTTTATTATTTTTATTAAGTAACTATAATCATTGTCATTTTTTTCAAATAGATACGGGGTGTGGTATAACTGGTTTATATTTAACTGCTTATGGGGTACCCTATAAAATTATTTTTTTTCACTTTTTTTGTAACTATACAATAATTTCATTTGACGCTATATTTTAACCATATCCTGCATAGCAACCTTTATGGACCATCTAACATATTTTGAAAGACCCTGTATAATTATAAGTTTACCCCACCAATTCATATTATATGCGAAATCATGAGATCTTACTCATCCAAAAATTGCCTACCGTGCTAATTTTTTCATATAAAAATATAAAGCTATTAAAATATGACGGAGGCATAAAATAGTTAATGTTCGGAACATTTACAACAGGAGTCACTCTTACGTAGGTTACCAAATTACTCTGTACTGAACGCCTTGAAATGACAAAGCAGCCGCCTTGATTGTCAACAGTGTCAAAAAAATTTTTAATAATTTAATTTCTCTGTAAAACGATTTTTCCCAAAAATGAGACCCTGGCCAATCGATTTCTATCAATGGAAACTTCTAAATGGGAAAGTTTCATCGAAATCGTTTGAGCCGTTTTCCAGAATTCAATTACACACACACACACACACACACACACACACACACACACAGGAGGATTTCCTCAGGGCGGACCAAAACCAGATAGGGGAAGGAACCCCGAAAATAAACCATTCATGGATATGGGTGATAAGGTCAACTTAATACCCCAGGTGGGTACCTCTGCAGAGGATAATCCCACCACCGGTTCCGATCGAGTGAAAGCCTCGGTGGCCGGTGCACGCTCCACGGATTCTGGGGGGAGCGAATTATCACTGGTTCCGTCACATGGTGACAAGAAGAATAAGAACACTGCTAATGGTACAACATCGACCATTAAAACTAGAGCTGGCAGCAAGACACTATTCAGCCAAGTCCTCCAAAAGGCGAATAGTGGAGTTGACGTCCCCCAAAGGGCAACAGATGAGAGTGGCGCTCCAAACAAATTAGGAGCAAAGATCGATGAGCTCTTGAAGTTCATTGGGCCTAGGCACAATGTACATCATGAGATCAAGAAACTGGCACACGCCATTAAGTCAGAATATGACAAATATCAGACGTCAACGACGCGGCCACCTCCTGTAGCGAAACCTGCTACAACACAGACATCGCCAGTAAAGGTGTCAAACACTCAGACAGAAGGTGGACAGCAAAAGGAGGTCCCAAAAACAGCTGCCTCAAAAGCAGCTAACTCAAAACCGGCTGCATCAACACCGGCGGCCCCAAAGCAGGCGGCTTCAATAAAAGTAGCCTCTGTAGCAAGGACCTCGCCACCGAAGGTCTCGCCTTCAGTAGCCTCATCAAGTAAGGCACCACTACTTAAAACTCTTAAACCGGTGCTAGCTACCAAGCTAAAGCCCGGTAAAGGCAAGGTCGCCAGAACATCGGGCAAACTACCCAGGGAACAACAAGTAGGGTGGTCAATTCAGAAGCGGAGAGAAACAATGGATTAAAATCCAAGTTTAAACCGCAGACCAAAAACCAACCTGCAAACCAGTCGACCGACTGGCAAGTGGTAAAGAGGAAAAAGGCCCCGAGGACCAATAAGCAAAAACCAGCCCACATTGTACGCTGCTTATAAAGAAAGGCGAGAAGAGCTCCCATGCAGATATCTTGCGAGGTATCAAGAATCCCACCTTGCAGGATATAGGCAAAAAAGTCAATAAGATCCGACGAACAGCTAAGGGAGATCTACTTTTGTTATTCGCCAAGGCAGACGCTCAGGAGATGGAGCGCTATTGTAACGCCATCAAGAATAAGCTCCCAAGCGGGGCCACTGTACAATCTCGAATACCGCAAATCGAGATTGAAATTAAAGACCTGGACGAGATCAGTACCAAGGAAGACGTAGTAAACCTGCTCAAAGATAATATCGACGGCCTGGCAGAGATCACTGAGGAGGCAGTGAAATCACTTCGACGGGCATATAGATCAACACAAACGGCAGTTGTTTGTCTCCCAGAGGTCCAGGCCAAGAAAGCCATCGCACTTGGAAAGCTGAAACTTGCGTGGGGCACAGTACGTGTTCGCGAGAGGATCAGCCTTCGACGGTGCTTCAAATGCTGGCACTTTGGGCACAACGCCCAGGCGTGCAGAGGCAAGACTGACCGAAGCAGTTGTTGTCACAGATGCGGAGGCGCTGGTCACAATGCCTCGGCTTGTCAACAACCTGCCAAGTGCTTACTCTGCAAAGAGAAAGATAGTAGGTCAGACTGCCGGCACGTTGCGGGTAGTTGGAAATGTCCGATCTACCAACAGGCGATGAGAGCAGCACAAGCCCGTAAATGAAAGTACTGCAACTCAACCTCAACCATTGCGAAGCAGCCCAAGACCTACTGGTACAGCGGGTGCGGGAATTGGATTGCGACGTAGCCATAATCTGCGAGCAGTACAAAAACTTCGACACCCTGTCCTGGGTAAATGACACAACGGACAGAGCAGCGATATGGGCTTGCGGTAAACTTCCGTTCCAACAACTCCCAAATACCCCCGAACCATGGCTTGTGAGAGCCAAAGTGGGAGGGGTTCACTTCTATAGCTGCTATGCACCTCCTAGTGCACAGCTCGAGGAGTTCGAGTTATTCTTGGACACCTTGGCGGAGGATGTACGGAAGCGTGAATCGGTCGCCATCGCAGGAGATTTCAACGCCTGGGCAATTGACTGGGGATGCCGGGAAACGAGCGCGAGAGGACGAGCTCTCCTTGAGACCATGTCTTCGCTCAACCTGGTACTCCTCAACACAGGAGACGTAAGCACATATCGCAAAGGCACAGCCAGCTCCATTATCGATGTGACATTCGTTAGCAGCAACCTAATTAAAGGGGGCTGTGAGTGGCGGGTCGATGAGGAGTTTACTAATAGCGACCACCAAGCTATTATATGGGAAATCAACACCACTCCCAAACGAAGATTGTGTGTCAGTCGTGCGAGGTCACAGCCAGTCGGTTGGAACAAAAATGCTTTCGATGCTGATTCATTCGCCTTGGTTATGGAGCAGGAACCATTGTCAATAGCAACAAGCGCAGAAGCCACTGCCAAAGAGGTAATGACAAGCGTTGTCAAGTCCTGCGATGCATCCATGCCAAGGAGACGGCAGAACAACAGCCGCCCACCAGTTTACTGGTGGAACGACACGATCTCACAACACCGACGAGAGTGTCTCAAAGCACGAAGGCTGCATCAACGAGCACGGAGACGCGACAGGGTCACAACAGAAGAACTAAGGCTCGACTATGAGATCAAAAGACAACAACTACGAAGAGCCATTCTCTCAAGCAAGAGATCCTACTGGAAGGAGTTGTGTGACGAAGTTAATCAAGATCCATGGGGAAAACCGTATAAAATCGTGATGCATAAAATCAAGGCCCCCCCATGACATCAACGAACTGCCCCGAATCATTGCACCGCATTGTCACTCACTTGTTTCCTGCGAAGCCTGAGCTACCCGCTTATCCTTCGTGGCAGGTGAGGGACGAAGATATACCATCAGTGACTATGAATGAGCTGATGGGCGCGTGCAACCGGCTCCAAAACGGTAAGGCTCCCGGTCCAGATGGCATACCTAACATCGCGCTAAAATGCGCCATAGCCAATAGGCCTGACATGTTTCTACACATGTATGAGACCTGCCTAAAGCAGGGGGTTTTCCGACTAAGTGGAAAAAGCAGAGGCTTGTGCTCCTACCTAAAGGGGGAAAGAAACCTCCAGACGAACCGTCATCATATCGTCCCCTCTGTATGTTGGACTCTGCGGGAAAACTCCTTGAAAGAATAATAGCAGATAGGCTGGAGCCCTACGTTGAGCCAAAACTTTCCACCAACCAATTCGGGTTCAGAAAGGGGAGATCAACCATCGATGCCGTGACACTCGTTACCAACATCGCCAGAGAGGCTATCTCGGGAAAGAGATGGAGAAGAGGTGGAAAAAAGTACTGTCTAATAGCCACCCTGGATATCAAGAACGCCTTTAACTCGGCCCGCTGGGACCGCATTTTGGAGGCTCTTGCCAGGATGGAAGTTCCTCAGTACTTGCGCAGAATGGTTTCAGCGTATTTCAAGGACCGCATCTTATTGTACCAAACTGAAAATGGGCAAGTAGACTATAAGATCACAGGAGGTGTACCTCAGGGCTCTGTTCTTGGCCCCCTCTTATGGAACGTAATGTACAACGACCTACTCCTGCTCGGTCTGCCTGAGGGCGTCAGGCTAGTGGCATTCGCCGATGATGTGGCATTGATCATAGTGCGCAAGCACATAGAGGAGATACAAACAACCTTCTCATTCGCTATAGCCACAATTCAGATTGGATGCTCGCAGCGGACTTGAGTTTAGCAGAACAAAAGACCGAAACACTTCTTGTTAGCAGTCGAAAGGCAAGGGAAACCATCACCCTCAAAATAGGCGACACCTACATACAGTCGCAGCCCTTCATCAGCTATTTGGGGGTGCTCCTGGACACGCGGCTCAACTTCAAAGAGCACATAATCGCGGCCAGCAAGAAAGCAGCTGGGGTACAGGGGGCATTATCTAGAATAATGCCGAATGTCGGAGGCCCTAGACAGATAAGAAGACAGCTACTGCCAACAGTAACTACTTCTGTTTTGTTGTACGGGTCACCGGTATGGGAGAAATCGCTCGAGCTACCATCGTACTGCCGGAAAATGAAATCAGTCCAGCGGCTCTCAGCGATTCGAGTGGCATCATCCCACCGCACTGTGTCTTACGAGGCGGTGAGTGTGATTGCCTCTACCCTACCAATCGACATCCTGGCTGCAGAAAGGGGACGGCTTTATCGCAGAAAGTTAGAGAAAGACCAACCGACAGGAAACAGCGATGAAAGAGCCATGAGTCTAGGGCAATGGCAGGAGAGGTGGGACAGCTCTACTAAAGGAAGGTGGACATATCGATTGATACCTAACATCAGTCGTTGGGTCAACCGCCAGCATGGGGAGGTTGGGTTCTACATCACTCAACTCCTGACTGGACATGGATGCTTTCGAGCATACCTGTACAGGTTCAGGAGGGCAAACTCCCCAAACTGCCCACACTGTACGGACGTTATAGAGGACGCGGAACACGTGTTCTTCTCCTGCCCCCGGTTTCAGGATCAACGTGCTGAAGTGGAGAGGATTCTGGAGACTAATATCGTTCCAGAACAATTAGTAGAAGCCATGCTGAAGGGCCCCCAAGCCTGGAACTTGGTATCAGATTACGCGGAGACTATCCTCAAAGAACTCCGCAATACGTTCGAGGAGTAGGCTTTAGAGGCTTTCAATGTAAGAGCAGTAAACATCTGCAATGAACCACCCTTGCGAAGTAGTATTGACTAAGAGTGCCGCAGGGGACCATGGTTGTAGGAGAAAGAGGTTAGGGTTTTAGCGGGTATACGGTGTACTGGTTTCAATGCAACGATTTACTCTTGCTTTGAAGTCATTGCACCGGGAGTCCCGCACGACGGCCAGCACGTGCTAGCTAAGTACGGAATGTATTTCCCCCCTCTTCGGAAAAAAAAAAAAAAAAAAAAAAAACACACACACACACACATATATATATATATATATACACACACAAACATTGCTCGTATTATAGTATTAGATTAGTAAGGAGCCACGTAGATGCAAAATGGAGATAAGTGAATATATCACAGAACAGCTAATGAAGATTATCTACTTGTTGAATTGAGATCACCAGTGAAAGAAACTTAATAACAGATGGAATAAGACAAACCAATTTAGCGATGAAACTCAGAAGTGAACTAAGAGCAATCGTATGGAACAATAAAGTTATGACAACAAAAACTAAATTGGGGATATACAGAACAACACTTAGACTACTCATTTTAACATATGTAGAATAAATAAGGACAGACTTAAAGAGTACGAAACAGAAAATAAATAATGTAGAAATGAGATATTGAGAGATAAACATACAAACAGCAACATACGAGAGCAATGTAACATTTAGAACGTCAAAAAATTGATGAAATGGAGAAAAAGAAGTGGAATGAACACATGGATAGGAGTCCAATTGCAAGACCACCAAAAAGATGGAAGAAAAACCTAAAGTCAACAACAACAACACAAACTGAATAAGAGGCAATTAAAATGGAAAAAAATTCTAATCATACGAAGAAATAGAAGATTAAGAAGAATTTTCTAAAATGACTAGTTAAGCTCAAGATTATATAAACCAATTTGTTGTTAGTTTTCTATTTCACTTGTGTTTGTATCGAATTTAGGGCACTTCCTGTCTGCTCTCCGTAACAGATGTCGAGGTCATGATCTGTTTGGAAGTTTTTACTTCAACAACTTGAAGTGAGATACAAGATATGTATAGAAAAAAACACTGACTGCATTGTAACAAAAATTATGGTTGAAATATTTCTTTATTCTTCTAGTTAAATTTTCAATAAAGACCTGATCAAACTAGAATTTTATACCAACATGCCCTTGTTTTTTAGATCGGTTCTTTTCGTAGACTTCGATTCATACATATATTTATACGATATCCCATTCTTTATGAAGCAAAAAAAACACTTGTTAGGATACATTTATTTTTCTGTCGGCATCCATATATCCACATCAGATTTTTTTCGGGTCAAATGTCTGATGTCTGATATTCTTATCGCGAGGGAGCAAAAGCTGTGATGCTGATTGAATTTGATCAATTCTCTACCCTCCATTGCTGTCTGATTGCATTTGTGAAATCGAATAACCGGCGAGAGCTGATCTGACTGAAATTTCATTAGTGGACCGGCCATTGCACTCTTCTTTAGCCATTCGAGCTTCAAACCAAAGAAATTAATTATGTTTATGTTGGTTGGCAAGCAAATATTCAGAAGTGGGATAAAAAATATGCAAAATAGCGTCGTATGTATAATCATATTCAGAAGTGGGATAAAAAATATGCAAAATAGCGTCGTATGTATAATCATATTCAGAAGTGGGATAAAAAATATGCAAAATAGAGCTGTATATATAAGCCACTACTATGGATATGAACCATAAGATGTTTGTTAAGAGTAAATCAAAAACCTAGTCTTTACGTTCTTGGAAAAATTAAACTGTCATTAATTTCCTTATTCGTTTATCGTATTTTATAAATTACGTAAGATAAAAATTCTGTTGATAGGAATTCACCGCAACCTAACATGTGTATATTTTTGTGCAACACAAATAGTGTCCCTCAACCGATTTATTTTATTTTTGATTTGTTTTGTAGTGAATAACGACTTTCATTGCAGAATGCAAAAATTTATTTATAGTATTGTTTTATTCATTATTTAAAATATAATAAAAAATGCAAGATTTTGATTTGTTTTGTAGTGAATAACGACTTTCATTGCAGAATGCAAAAATTTATTTATAGTATTGTTTTATTCATTATTTAAAATATAATAAAAAATGCAAGTAAATAGTTACATCTGGTAGCCCTGCCATTCATGGCTTCTTTGTTGTAGCGACTTCATTTGAAGTTTGACATTTCATAAAATTGTTTGTAGATGTAGATTTTAAATTCAATGAGTAATGCTCAAGATTTCAGTTTCATTCACTGAGAAAAGTTTCCAACAAAAAATGGATATTGTTTAACATTAATTAACAATTATTTTTTCAAATTTTCCTTATAAAACAGATATAGTCATTGCGTTTTGTTTAAATTAATGAAGTTCTGTTAAATTTTAAGATATGGAATTTAAGGTTTATCAATATGTACTTATGTTTTGTACTTCATACTAACTTTTGAGTTGTCAGCTTGCATTTTCAGCTTACCACTTAACTATCGTTAACTCTGAAATATGCGATTAAAGATTGTATTTCATTTTATTACTTACTTTAAGATTGTTGAAAATATTCAGTCTCAAATCACAAAAAAATCGGGTATTAATTAATGTTTAAAAATAGTGTATTTAATATTAATTTATTATATAATATATTTGTATAGGGATTTGAGTTTTTACTGTTGAAACTTATAACTACATATTTTTTAATATATTTATTTTTTACAAGGTAACTGAGTTTTACCCAAAATCAACAGGTCATTTAATTTTTAACTATGCGTATGTAAAGTATAAAAAAATACAATGCATTTACTGCAACATTTGTAAGTTAGGTATCACCATCTATTTTCAATAAATTTTTCTTTCGAAATCATGCATCGCTTAGTTTTTGGCTCTTTTCAACTTTGTTATTTTTAAATTGAGAATAATGCTGTTATATGAAAAACACTATTTTAGACAGAAACTGAAATAATGAGTTCAGTAATAATACATTTTTATTAAGGGACTGCTGTTTAATGTATCTCTTTTGATTTCTACGTAACCGCTTAAACAATTTGAATAATATAACTTATATTCTATTAAGATAGGTTTAGAGATAATTTCAAAATGTTTCAATAACTTGCAACAAATAAGAAACGTCGACAAATGTCGCATACACTAATCTCTAAATTGAAATGCCAAGATGTTTCAAACAACAGTAATTAAGGATGTTTGTTTCATTTTGATTTATTTGAAGGCTTCTTTGTTTTTAATTAATTAGTTTATCTTATGTAAAGAGGGGTAAATAATTATACTCATGTGTAGTGTTTTCTGTATTCATAATAAAAATGTCTATTAACTAATTATATATGAAGGGTGTAAACTGTTTGAGTGCATAGATATTGAGGATCAATACTTCAGGTCAAAAGAAATCAAAATGCTTCATAATATTTTCAGAAATAAACTATAATTTTACTAATAAAATAGTTAAAAGTTACGTAGCCTTTATTGCAGTGAATAATGGACCATTTCCGGCGTCAAAATGCTTGTAAAGCTAAATATGTAAATACTCAATAACTTATACACCTTTAATAACTGTATTAACAAAGAATATTAGTATTTAAACTTTTAATATTCTATTATAATTTGCCGTACGTTTCTCCGAACAGATGTGGCAACAACGCATATAACATGCGTTGCTCAATACTACAGCTGACCGCTGCCACGATTGCTTTTTACTGCACCGGTTCTTGTAAGAAAGTGAAAGTGATTTTTGCTTGATATTCGACGTAGCGTTCCTGATTTGATTTTCATTTAAAAAAATAAATTGGAAAAATAAATAAAATCGGTTGTGAATTGAGGGTTCAAGTGTAGTAATTTGTGACAAATAGTGACAATTAGGTAAAGACCTAACATGTTATTAATTTGTCGGAAAAGCGATGTAATTCCAAGAATGTTGTATTTTGAATATTTACTATAACGAATCCGTTTGTTCTCCAGAGCTCTATCATAATGACATGTTGTGAGTATATGGGTATTTATTTGTCTAACATAAGTAATATTAATTTTATGTGTAACAATCATTTTTCGAATAATTTAACACATAAAAGAACTACATATAAGAAATGTTTTGTTTAATATACTTTGTATCGTATTATTTTTGTATCATAATGTAAACAACCGTGTATCCTCCCTTCCTCAACTTGATGCATAAAATAAATCGTCAAATACAAATATTCATTTCAATACATAGATATTAAAAGGCTACATTTTTGAAAGTAATATTTCATAAAATTTTATTTACCTAAATATATCTACCGGCACTCGAAATTATATAATTATTTAATACAAAAATAACATTTGCTTATTTTTTTCTATGAATCATTCCATTCCATTGCCAATAATTTACCTTTTTTACCATTTTCGAATTTTCTTGCTATATTTTTATAAGAGTTTTTTGTTTTATTTGGTTTGTACTATCTTTATCTAAAATATATCGTCGTCATTTTACCATCGATCCCGGTAGGGATCAGTTATCAACTACGCCGATGAATTCCCGGAAACCACCTAAAACATATATATATATATATATATATATATATATATATATATATATATACATAAAAACTTAAAAGCTTTGGAAAATAAAACGTTACACTTGATCAGCAGCGAACAGAAAAGCGAGGCAACCCGTCTTGTGAAAAGTGCATTGCATTTATTTGATGACAAAAAGGGGTCGGAAAGGGGATCCACCGAGTCAGTAGAAATGGAACGGTTCGGTGAAAGCATCATGGGAAAGTGGAAAGCTTTAAAATCATTTCGATTCTCTTGACTTCCATCGAAACCACGCACTTTTGTTGTATTGCCAACAATAGTCGACATTTATATTGCCGCTTGATGCAAATTGGTTTACATGGAGTTACTTTGCATTTAAATGGCATGCCAACTGCTTCTTGAGAAAAGAATGTATTGTCTTTACCTAATGGTCTGTATGTTGTTATAATCTCATGATTGTGGCACTTTTTCAGATTATTAGAAATAAAAATGTCGAATACACATTTAAAAATATTTTGTTAATAATTCTTTTGAGGAATTTGAGTTGGCATTCGGAATATTTTTTTTGATAATCAGTAGGGGATCTCGGAAACTAGCGAAGATAGAGTAATGGTTAAATTGGGTAAGACTTTCAGTTTTACTGGCCCAATTTAATGACACTTTCGGATTTTTGTAAAAAGTCATGGCTTACTAGATATTTTGAAAAAACGAAATTATGTCGATTTAGTTAAATCTCTGTAGCTCCTTTGTTTTTGATTTTATAAAAAAGTGTAAATATCAAAATTGAAGGGAATTGTATCCCGAATATGATTGTCATGTCTTCGTTTGCTTGATAGCTCTCGTTTTCGAGATATGGCACAAACTTATCTTGTCTTGAATGGAAACCATAGTTGGCTATGACCTCAAGAAATCGGAAATTATTAGAGCATTTCAACAATATAATACTTGATATAGTTATGCATAGAAATAAAGGAGTTATGGATGTTTTTCTCTCTTATTTTCACTTTTAACGTGATTAGCCATGAAATAGATTGATTTATTAATAACTATTCCAAAAAACATTAAACGATTATTTTATTAGGTATGTCAGATATTTACTAAAAACTTAAGAAAGTGAAGTACATAATAATGGTTATAATTTATGTTCGAAAAGTCCAGCATTGTTATTTAGACAAATATAGCATCTTTTTAAGATTGACATTACTGCTTTCCTCACAGATTGCCTATCAATTTCTTCAATTGATTGTCATACCGCCTCCCTTAGGTCACCAACTGTCTCATACTTTCTTTTGTATACTTTGTTTTTTAGCGCACCCCATAAATAGAAGTCTATCACTGCCAAATCGGGAAACCGGGGTGGCCATTCGCGTGGGCCAGTTCTTCCTATCCAAGAGTTTGGATAGATATTATCTAAGTGTTGTCTTACTAATAACGAGTTATGAGTAGGTGCTCCATCATGTTGGAACCACTCAATTTCTAAACAAATTCTCAAATTCAAATTATGCAACATGTCTTGAAAAGTGTATTGCAAGAAATGCAAGTAGCGCTCCCCAAATAAAAGGCCCCAGAATAGTAGGCCCTATGACTCAACACCAATTTTATCTGGGGTCGTCTTCGTTCTACAAGGAAAGAGTTTTCTTTAGCCCACATAGGCTCATTGTGCTTATAGAACATACCGCAGTTAGTAAATCTAGTTTCATCTGACCATAACACCTTTAATGGAAACTGTGGATTATCAAATCACATATCTCTAAACCATCTACAAAACAAAATACTTCGATGTTTGTCACCAGCATGCAAAGTTTGAGAAACTGAAAGTTTGTACGGGTGGAACTTGTGCGCTTTCAGTACCTTAACTACAGTTAGTTGAGATGTGCCAGCTTCTGCCGCAATCTCACGAGTTGATGTAGAGGTATTTTGATTTACCATTGCCAAAACATTTATTTGTGCTGCTTCATTAATTTGATTACGTTCCTTTGGTGGTTTAGTAAAATTCCATATCTGCGTAAACTATCGTAAAGCCTCTTAAATGTACATAGAGCAAGTTGACGATGATTAAAATATCTATGAAAGTATTCGTCAGCTGCACGAACTGAATTTTTATAGCATATGATATAACATTCCACCATATTCAGTTTTTTTTCGTTAGAATATTCCATTTTATAACGAAAACTTGTCAATATCGACTGTCAGTTCAGCACTACCAATGGAATTACTCGCAAATGACGAAACGTCAAAGTAAAAACACTCTTTTTTTACATGGCTACCTACGTTAAAAGTGAAAATAAGAGAGAAAAGCATCCGTAACTCCGTTATGTCCGATTTTTTGAGGTCATAGCCAACTTTGGTTTCCATTCAAAAAAAGATAAGTTTGTGTCATATCTCGAAAACGAGAGCTGTCATGCAAACGAGGACATAACTATCATATTCGGGATACAATTCTTTTCAATTTTGATATTTACACTTTTTTATAAAATCAAAAACAAAGGAGCTGGAGGGATTTGACTAAATCGATAGAATTTCGTTTTTTCAAAATATCTAGTAAGCCATGACTTTAGAAAAATCCGAAAGTGTCATTAAATTGGGCCAGTAAAACTGCATATTTCCGCTAGTTTCCGAGATCCCCATACTGATCGTCAAAAAAAACTTACCCTGTATAATTTTAGAGACCTTTTAGAACCATTTCATAAGTGGAAAGTTGTATCTATCTTTTCATTTTTGTTTTAATGAAGTAATAAGTGACATAAATTATATATTATGTATATAATATATTTAATGGGCCATATAACGATTTTTTTTTATAAATATGGAAGGCATTGTTCCATACAAATGTTTAAACAAAATTTCATTCCTTAAGAGTGTTTGTTAAATAAATATTTTTATAAGGATGTGCTGTTTTTTACTGTAATAGTTCAGATAACTTGAAATATTTTAGGATACGGTAGTATTAAATCTTATTACTTTTCCGTTTTTCTGCTCTATCGTATATCAACCCTTCCACCAGTTAACATTATCCCTTTTCAAGAGATCTCAAATTCACTTTTGGACTAAATTCTTAATGAAATTAACGGAATAATCCAATCCACCTTAAAGATATGAATTTAATGAAGACTAACGAGAAAACTTTCCGGAACCCCCTTTGGATTATCGTCGTTTCTCATCGCGTAAAGATCCTCTTTGACTGACTGGTGTCTGCAAACCGCTCATCAAGAGGTATGTGCCACAAAATCGTATCAAGTAACACCATAGATATAATTACATGATGGATGATACGTTTCGGATAATTAACAGTTATTTATCTTTGTTGTGAGGACTAAGTACATAAATGTTTAATTTTTACTAAGAAACACCTGAGCTTAAAAGTATTAAAATTTGCAGTACAGATAGATAAAGATATTAAAATGACAAATAACCAAGGTACGATTAGTCGTTGCTTATAGTTAAATATTGCAAAATATTTCATCTCTTGCGAGAGATGTAATAGATTTAATGCTATATCTATCATCCTGTTAAAAATCTGACTTTTTTGTTAGAATAATCTACACTGCAGAAATGTTCAAAATCCAGAATGCGAGAATCTCAAAATGGACGAAATACCAAAAAATACGTCACTACATTTGCTTTGTCATTAATTAATTTGTAGTTTCATGTCAGAGGGACTAAAATTTGAAATAAATGGAAATTGGGGTATCTTGATTTAGAGTGCTTTTATGACATCAAAAGATAACTGAATAATTCTTATTCTTTCTGCTGTCAGTCAAAAATGGTGAGGTTACACATTTTTTAATATGAAGGGCCATACATAAATTACTTCACACAAATATTACAATTTTTAACCCCCCCCCTTTCGTTCTTGTCACAAGAGGTTACATTTTGAAACCCTACCTTAGTGTAAGGTCACATATTTTTTAATATAAATAATTAAAATAGAACAACAGTTTCAATTTTTTGTATTACTTAATTTTCTAGTAAAATTATCTACTTTGTAATAAAATCTTTAACAAAATCAACATATAAAGTGACAGATTCAAATTATATTTTAAATTTTAATATATGACTTCACACCGTTTTTGACCCGTCCTGGCCCTTGTCGCAGGATGTCACAATTCCCACACTATTGTTTCTATTGTCATACTTCTTTAAGATAGTATATACCTTGATGTTTATATAACAAGTGAATGTAAACAAAGGACATTCTGTCCATAAGACGTGCGCTTCTATTAGGAAGGTTTACCGAACG
This sequence comes from Octodonta nipae, assembly GCA_034190945.1. Lineage (NCBI taxonomy): Eukaryota > Metazoa > Arthropoda > Insecta > Coleoptera > Chrysomelidae > Octodonta > Octodonta nipae. Next base: position 1,343,957 of record CM067219.1, read on the forward strand.
TCAACCGCATGGTGGCGCCACTACATACAAGGGTACAATGGCCGCCATGCATAAGAATACTGTATATGTGGCGGCTATTGTACTTGTTGCATTCCCGCAATTTGTTTAGTGTATTGTTTAAATTTGATTGAATTACTTCATTGATTTTTAAACTTCTGCACCTTTTCCAAAACCTTCCGTGGCGCTAATGCTAATTTTAAGTGTTTTTTGCGTGTAAAATAAAGACAGCATTGGTGATTTGTGTTGTGATCACCGTCGAGGTCGGTAACTTACCCTTTTTGAGTCCGTCTTAAGACAGCCGCTTTTTGTTGTTATTTGTTACGATTTCGCGAGTTATAGTTCCGGTCGTAACAACCGCTTTTATTTTGTTTCTTTTGTGTTCACAAAAGCGCATCATTTGTTTGTTAAACCCGCATTTTTTGTTTGCTCAATCAATGAACACTACGTCGCTATTTTTTGTGTAACGTGTCGTCCAGACGAAGCTCTACATCAGTTCCTGCTGCTGCGGGGCTAGCCTCTGGAGAAAGAAGAACCAAGAAAACACCACCTGCAGGGCTTCGATTTAAAAGGTCAGTGATTAACTTTTACTGGGTTATTTCATTTACGCGACGGGACATTGTCTTATTGATTGTTCCGCTAAAGGTCCTTTGTCATATTATATACTTGCATTGAACCAGCATTGAACTAAAACCGCAACATCTAATTCATACACTTTTTTGGATATTATATGGAATGTGCCATCGAAGACATTTCAGTACTCTTGTATGCAGTGGCGCCACCATGCGGTGAACGTTCTGTGAATCTTCCTCATAAGGGTCTATATTCGTTGTTATAAGTGACAGAACAAAATAACATTAAATATAGAAAAATTCCAAACAGCTGAAGCTATAGTCGATGAGATATAAATTTTATGGCCGGTAATACAACACTTTTGACAAACAATCATGTCTGCCAAAAAAAATATTTACCTTCCATAAATTTATTTTGTAATAAAAGGTATCCTATGTTCTTTCTAATACTTCTAAGAATATGTGTATACAGTTTCATGATAATCAGTTCAGTATTTTTAGCGTAAAAGCGTAACAAACAAACTTACAATCACATTTATAATATATCGTGGTGACACTATTTCCACTAACAAAATTTCCTTCCAAAAACTCAAAATAATGAAGTAAGATTTTCTAGTTAGAGCTTTAATCAATATTAAATACATTAAGATAATTATTGTTTGAGGGATCATTCATATGCAGAGCCTCACACCTCTATTGCACATGTTGTCAGTCTATTAAATATACCATGATAGATTGTTAACATTGTCTCTATTTTTGTTTTTTTTTATTTTGAAAATACATACAACTAATATCGAAGTCTTATGTTTTTAATTAATTGTATATTAAATTTTAATAACAATCATTGAATATTATTATTCTGATGAATTAGAACTAATTGTAGTAGTACAACCTAACTGATGACCCGGTTGACTGTGCCGTGGTTACTTAACGTCGTAGGTTTGAGACCATTCAAAGAAAATTCTCAATTCTTCCCTAAGAAGTTTCATTGTCCAGAAAATTGTTTTTTCTGTACTGCGGTAATCCAGTATTTTAAGTCATGTGTTGAAAGTTATATTTCGATCACAGTTATATCAATAGTTTTATATGCTTCTACACAGTCTCTTTTTACGGAATTTCAATTTACTCTTTGCTATTTCATAAAACTGTGACATGTTGGTTGTTGAACATTCAAGTCTTTTCGCCAGTTTCAGCATAAATGCTACTTGTTCTCAAAGAAAACAAAGAAGAACAACAAGTACACAGGCACAGAATAAGCTAAAAGCATATTGTTCACTATATGTATATGATGATCATCCCTTCCAACTGACTATCATTCCTTCCCTAGAGATAAATGTTCCCAAGAAGATCAACAAGTATAGAGACAAGAATTGGACTACTTTTTTTACTGTATTATAGATATATTGTTCTCAACATTTTTTATTGCTTATGCAGTGATTGTATTAAAACTTTTTTCTTTATTCGGTGAATGAACAAAATCACCAACTCCATATTTCATTATTACAATACCCTTAAATTTTTTCATCGTCAACTGAATACAATCCCTTAATCCCCACATCGATGACAGACAGATAAACTGGTCATCAAATTTGAAACGTTTCCACCTCGAAGAAATCTCCCAAAGACCAGATTGATCGAAAAAGCGAGAGAGAAAAAAATGTGATTATGACCATGTGTCCGTCAATCAAAGCGCTTCTCTAATCCATCACCGACTAAATCCGTAGCTTTTTACTCTTTCTACTCTTTCCCGTACCCATTCAAGTGTGCCGGCGTACGATACGCCGGGTTTTCCCGCTACGTCACCGCTTTCCGCAGAGTTTCCTCTGGGGAAATCAGCTAAACCAGACTAGCGACGCTGATAGAGAGAAAGTCGCTGAAAACGGCGACCTCTTTGGGATATTGTCAGCCAGCTGATTCAAGAGTGAGTATTTTTCGACAGATTTTCCTAATGGGTTTTCGAATTAGGCTTTTATTCGAAAGGCAGGTTTCAATTTACGACATATATTTACAGTACCTCCATGAATAGAGAAGCTGTAATGAAATAGTTTTTGTAATTTTAAGCATGAAGAAAATTGATTTAAAGAGTATTATTACGAGGGCTGCCTTTTATATTTCGGGATTTGAGAACAAAAACAAATATTAATCATCGAAAATCGCTTTATTGTTTTTCAAAATATTCCCCATGAAGGGAATGAACCAATTGTCGAAGCTCTTTTTCCACTCTGATTGAGGTATCTCCAAAACATGCATTCTGAACGCAGCAACCGCTTCTTCAGGTGTCGAAAAACGTTGACCTCTCAGTTTGTTTTTTACGTACGGGAATAAAAAGAAGTCATTTGGTGACAAGTCAGGACTATACGGCAGATGACCCATCAAATCGATGTTTTGAGTTGTCAAAAATGCAGTTGTTTGAGCCGATGTGTGAGAGCTCGCATTGTCGTGGTGAAGAGAGATCCGTCTTCGGCGGTTGGTTTTCCTCATTTCTTGGAAGACAACTGGCAAACAAATGGTTGTGTACCACTCAGAATTGACTGTTCTGCGTTGTTCTAGTGGTACGGTTGCGACATGTCCAGTTTTTCCGAAAAAACAGGCAATCATTTGCTTGGAAGTTCTTCGTGCGCGAACAACTTTTGTTGGATTCGGCTCATCTTGAAACATCCATACAGTAGACTGCTGTTTACTTTCGGGCTCATACGCCTAAATCCACGATTCATCACCTCTCACTATGTCATAAACGAGTTTTGAAGCACGGCGATCGTATTTTTTGAGCTTTTCTTTCGACCAATCGACACAAGCCTTTTTTGAATTGAGTGTGTGGGATCCAACGCGAACAAATTGTTTTGACATTCAAATGTTTATGCAATATTGAATGTATGCTGGTCCCACTAATGTGTAAGGTTGACTCAATCTCACGATAGGTCACATGACGATCTTGCAATATCAGTTCGCGCACAGCATCAATGGTTTCCGGAACAACAACTGTTTTTGGACGACCTTCATGAAATTCGTCTTGGAGTGAACTACAACCTCGATTGAATTCACCATACCATCGATAAACAGTGGTCCTTGATGGAGTTTCATCGCCAAAAATTAAATTAAGTTCATCCATGCACTCTTGCTGAATTTAATCCACGTCGAAAGTTGTAAAAAATAATCGCACGAAAATGTTCACGATTTAATTCTATTTTTTGGCTGAGATGAATCCTTTAAGTTACTGTAAACAACACATAGCGTTCGTATGTCAAAACGTTCTGAGTACATATAACCTCAAAAATGTCAAACTTTACGATAGAGCAGTCAGTTGTCAGATTGCAACACTAGGGTTGTCCAATCCCGAAATATAAAAGGCAGCCCTCGTATTATTAAGACGAAGAGTACGACACTTATTTATTATAACTACTGAACTGTTTTTGCTGAATCTTTTCTTGTTATAAAGCTTATAGTTTGACTTAAAATCTGGTATACATTTTATCTCTCTACATTGACAGAAACGGTAGATATAGAGAAAAAACTAATAGGATGTTCGGTAATACAAAATAGCTATTTCATATACCGGATAGATGAGGATAGATGAAATATAGGGTGGACTAGAATTCTAAATATACAGAGTGGTGAAAAAATGTTATATTAGGTGGCCCATAAGTAGTTGCATATACAAGGTTGTTGAAATATAGCTTGGAGTATAATAATAATTATACAGTGTGGGTAAAAAGTTGAAAGAATTTTGTTATATAGGGTAGAGCATGAGCTGTTGCATATATGGGTTACCTGAAATATAGGGCGAAGTCAAGTTATCGTTACACAGTGTGATTCAAACAAAGTTAGAAGCACTTGCAAACGAAGGATGGATTAAATGAAGAGAAATTGTATTTCATACTGTGCTTAAAAAAATATGAGAAATAAATTTGAAATAGCGTAGCTCATAATCAATTACACACATATGATATTTGAAATATACGGAGGAGTAGAGGTAAGTAGTTTAATTTCTAAAAATGTTACATAGGATGCTCCATAAGCAGTTGCAGTTTTGGTCAAATAAATTGGGAATTGATGGATTTATATTTACACAGAGTGGTACAAAGAATGTCACACTGGTTAGCCGATCAGTAGTTGCAAATACAAGGTGGTTGAAATAGAGTGTGGAGTTGAATTATAGTTAAATAGTATGGATAAAAATTGTGGTATTTTTTTTAAGATGAACTGTTGCATATATGCATTATCTGAAACATGAGGCGAAGTAAAATTATAGTTATACAGTGTAATTAAAACATGTTAGAAAAAGTTCCATATACGGGGTAGTTGACATATAAGGAGGAGACAAATTATTTTTTCCAGAATGGTTAAAAAATATCTCAAAAATGGTTATTTAGCGTAGTTATACAGGATGGTTCAAAAACCGATAGACCAGTAAGTTATAATGGGTGACTAATTGGCAGCAGTATATACAAGATATTTTAAATATAAATGGAGGTTACAGCTATAAAAGGCAGTTCTTAAAAATATTGAATAAAATTGTTATATAGGGTGGCCATCAACAGTTGCGGTTTGGTTGATGTGGGTTGGGTTTGCTGAATTTAGTTATACAGAGTGGTACAAAAAATGTTATCTTGGGTAGCCCATAAGTAGTTGTACATGTAAGGTGGTTAAGATCGAGGCTTAGTAGAATTATAGTCTTACAGGGTGGATTAAAAAATATTAAAAAAAAATTGTTATATAGGGTAGACCAGGAACAGTTGCATTCTGCTATATTAAATAGCTGAAATATGGAGCGAAGCAAAATTTTATTTATATATTGTGTTTAATACAATGTTAAAAAAAGTTCCACATAAAGGCCGGTTAAAATTATAATTTACGAAGTGACTCAAAAATTATCAGAAATAATTGTTATATAGCGTATAGGGTGGAAGAACTATAGTTAGGTAATTATAAAATGTCTGCTAGTTAGATATAAAACTGAGAATTTTACAATCCTTCGTTGTAAAACTTTTACTATATCTGGTGGCAAAAAGTAACTGGTGGAATAAAGAATTCTAAATAGGGAACACTATTACGAATAAAAATATAATAAGAGAAATTTAAACCTTGCAACTTTTTGAACTAAACACAATACATTTTTTCTGGACAGGAGTTGTCATCAGTTCCACTTTCTCAAATACAAAATCGAATATTTATTTTATGTAATTTTACCGAAGTCATGATCTCAATCTGCCTACATGGTAAGGAAATATACCAAAGTACAGAATCTTCTACTACAATGAAACGAAAAATGTTGATATGAACGACAAAGATCATTAAAACTAAAGTCAGGGAGCCATGTACATATACTTCAAAATATACCCAGTGAAATCGTAACACACAGGGATTTAAATTAAATATTGTTCTGGTAAAAGATAAATGCAAATAACATGGAGTTTAATTTTGTTTATGATTTGTCCACCTATTTAGTCCTAGAGATATTCTTTCATCCATAGTAACAAATTACAATAAATGACATTTAGATTAGATATGTACGTTTTATTATTTGTACAATTCGGGTGGTTATTTACACAAACATTTCTAGCAAATTTCGTTTAAAAAGTCTTGGCATTGATCAGTACCTGTGCGTTGTATAATCTGATCATTGATTTACAAATATTGCATTTACAATGAATGGCTAAGGCAGAACTTTCTTTACCAATCAGATGCCGCTTTTATGTGAAACGATTCTATTCTTTAATAGTCTAGAAGTTTGTCCCACATGTGAAGCTGAAAAGTTATTACAATTGATGCGATATACCACACAGATTTTAATTTTTCAGGAGTTCTATCTTTTTTCTAGCTAATCAAACTACTGACCGATTTGATGGATTTATGTGATATAATTGTTACTAGGATTATTCTTAAAAATTTTAATATAAGGTATAGAAACAAAGTTAGATATGAAGGTTGTTATTAATATGATTGATGTTATTGGATGGAGTGTTAAAAATTTATTTATTTAATAAAGATGAATGATATGAATTTTCAAGAAAAAGTTTGAATAAACTTTTAAATTCTTTTTAATGAATGTTGAAATTCTATTTTTCATTACTTTGAACACATTAATTTTTTTTAATAGGGTTACTTTCGGTATCTGCAGGTAGGTTTTCGAAACTAATCTAATTACAATGGTTTGTTGTTGCTCCTCACTTTTGTGTCTAAAAAGGGAATGCTACAATGAATGCCCTGTTTTTCTATTGTGAAATGTAAGTTATTGTTAAAATTGTCAAAAGTTAGTCACAATTCGTCCATTGTCAGATGGAATACAACATATTGTCATCGACATATTTCTTGAGAAGGAGAACATCAATAGTAAGGCCTAAATTTGTTTATAATAACTACTATTGAAAGAACAAAACGTTATATCAAATATAAATTGAATAGGGTCATCAACCTGAATTAGATACCAGGGCATATCAAAATTTAAAAAATATATATTTGACATTGACTACGAATTTAATATTTTATCGCAAAATGAATTCAGTTGAGGGGAGCGCAACTGATGAAGGTTCTCGATTAGAAACAATTTATTGTCTTGCGTTCAACGGATTGAAAAATATCGAAAAGTTAGTATTGATTAAGAATGTTAATGTAAAGTGAAAAAAACAGTTTTACAAATTATGTTACATCCTGATTCAAATTTTACCCAAGCTTTGATGAGTGTGATTCTAATTGATCCGGCAGTATTTTTATTTAATTGCTACCATACTTATAAATAATTTAATTGTATATATTATAATGTTACCGAAGAGTCACGAAATTAATTACATACGATCTCTGTTGCACCGAGGTCGTATCTTGACAAACGTCTCTCTATTTACAAATCCTCATCGCAGAAAGTTTTCCAATCTGTTTGATAAAGCGGAAAGCGGCGATAAACGTTTTGACCCTTAGGCGTATCGGTAGTCGTCAGTGCAGCGCTGATATTGGCGCTGGAACATTCGAAGGGAAAAGCTGGTAAATATTTGACAAGTCAGCACGCGTACACAGACAACACCGAGGAGTCGATGGATCCATCTATCTACTGAGTAAACATCGCTCTTATAGAAGAGCACCGTCGGCTCTTCATATCGATGTTTAATATCACCCTTGCTGCTTCCAAGAATTGCATTTCCTTTATTTTTGCTCAGTTATTTGGTTACCTTGCATTTCTGGCGTTTGGAATATTTTTTATAAAATAAAACATTTAAATATATATATATATATATATATATATATATATATATATATAAACGACTTCTACCTATAGCTAAAAAGCTAAAAATAAATATTACAAAATATTGTTAGGTACCTACCCAGGAAATACAAAATGTAAACATTAAAAGGTGCTCATTCTGTACAAATTAATTACCTACCAATCTAGTATATTTTTGAAGTCGGTGCCAAGCAAATCTAAAATCCTTCATTGCGTACTTATCTACTAATTCATCAAACTTGATTGTTGCTTGGCACCGACTTCAAAAATATACTAGATTGGTAGGTTATTAATTTGAACAGAATGAGCACCTTTTAATGTTTACATTTTTTACTTCCTGGGTAGGTACCTAACAACATTGAATGTGTTATTTATTTGCTAGAATTGTATTTTGTTCTAATTATTTTTAGCTTTTTAGTTATAGGTAGAAGTCGGTTATATTTTTTTAAAAAATGTTTTATTTTCAACTTTTTAGTATTTTTGAACTCAGGTAGTTTTCATTCTTTATTTTTTATTTGGTATGTATAACCTTAATAGACAGAACCAGGTAAGATCGAAAGCCTCAACATTACACAATGATACTTTCTCATTTAACTTGACAGGTAAATCTTTACGAACAAAATGTACTAGTACGCGTTGATTTAATAAGCTCAAATAAAATTTATGCCTTATGAACTACGCCATGTAACTTTTTTCCAACTTTTATTGACAACCCTGTATAACTATAGAAAATTCCACTCCAACCTATGTACCAACCATCCTGTACATACGACTGCCCACGGACAAGCATACATTTGTTAGCTGCCTTCTATAGGACGGAGTAGAATCCATCCCATATTTACGGAGTCAAATCCGTCCTATATTTCAACCATAGTATATAACTCCTTGTGGGCTAGCCCATAAATTAGTTCATTTTTTACATTTTATATTATCGTCCTGTACAACCTTAATTCCTCTCCACACTTTATGCAACTTCTTAGGGGCTATAAAAGAAATATTTTTTAATCACACTGTATAAATATAATTCAACTGCAGCATATATTTCAACCATCCTGTATATGATTTGCTTATGTCCCCATCATATAACAGTTTTTTAATCACCCTATATAATTTTAATTTCACATTTTTTCCAACATTTTTATACCACCAAACGTCCAGTCCACCCTATATTCCAACCATCCTGTATATACGGCTGCCTACGGAACACTATCATTCTAGTTCGTCCTATATTTCAATCTTCATATAAATGCAACTCCTTTTATCACTTTACTTTGTGATTTTGTTTGCTATAATTAAACACCCTGTCTATAAACGTACCAAATAGCAGTTTAAAGTTTGACATGTGTTGTCACTGAATTTTCAATTAGGCCGGGAGAATGTGACAACCAAAAGCACCGTCTTCGCAAAATGGAAAAATTTGCATTTAAATAGGTATTTGCCTTGTATACAAACAAAACGAGCTTGGTACTCATTGATTTAAGGAGCCGAAAATACTATGCTTTACTACCTATATGCTTAAGATGTACATAGAGAATTTTCAAATTCGCAATTAAAACTTCCAGTTCCTAAAATTACCGCACTATTACGTTGGAATTAAAATATTTATGAGGAAATGTCCCTTATGTCATTTCGATGAAATTTTTGATAAGAATTTTGGAATTTTCGACGATTTTCTGCAAAACTGCAAGTTGCACTTCGCAGAAAAGTATATGAGATCACCTAAGGATCTTACTTAATAGATTAAATGTTAAAAAACTATGCACATCAATAAGGAGTTATCGTAAAATCGACTAAAATATTAGGGATATTGGTCGATTTCCATGGCATGTGTTCATTCACAAATTTTATCACTTTACCTATAGAATTCATTACCAAAATTTGAAGTATCACCAATCCGGATATATACTCTTTTAAACAAAACCATATTCATTCAAAACGGTGCACCACAGGAGAAGAAATCAGGTAACATACATACACAAAAAAGCGAAAAAATACGCGACGAATTGATAACCTCCTCCTTTTTGGAAGTCGGTTAATAAAGTTTTTTATAAAAATGTATCAGATTCACATAGATGCCAAATTAGTATTTTAAAATGTTGTAAGATATTATTTTCAACTGGTATACGATCAATAGACATGATTTGAAGTGAACATCAATGAACTGCATCCACTACTGACCGTAACAACAACATATTGCACGTAAAATAATAATAAGCCCCATCTATGACTTTTCTGAAGAACGACGAACTTCTATATTAATCTAAGTGCGGCCTCAAAATCTTTAAATTTAACATAAGACCTTTAAATATCGTGAGATTCATGCAACATTTCCCTCTTAAAAATCTATGAGTTATTCTAAAAACTCTTGGCGTATTTAAAATCCCTTTTACTATATCAGCACGTCCTAATATAATGCATTGTGACGAACACTTTTTTTTCATATTTACTGGAGTAAGTTACTTATAACAACTTTTTTGAAGGTTGGAGAAGCTTTGATCCTTAAAAAATATATACTTGAATAGATATAATATTAAAACAAGGAATACACTGAAATCAGTTACAAAACTCCTTGTGATGTAATACATTTTATATTGGAGAAACCTCTAGATCTCTAAAAGTTTGAATAAACGAACACAAAAATTACATTAAAAAACGATAATTTGAAAAATCCAAAATATGTAAACATGCCTGGGCCTTGGTCAACACTAAACGAAAAGTAAGAATCGTTGCTGTTGATTAAGGAAGAAATTTCATTTCCTTGTGAACAACCCAATTTCGGGATAGTTCATAAGGTTTTCCCTAGGTTTTCCCTTATGATTTTAATGGGATCACTCAATCAATAAAATTCTTTGGTCGCATTTTTGGCGAATGCACTTTCTTATAACAAAGTCGCACTCAGAGCGCCACATAAATTCTGAAGTTCTCACCTTTCTAATTCGTTAAAGTTGAAAGCGACTTTATCATTACTTCTTTAGAATTTTCTGTGCTACCCTGTATATTATATTCTTCCTTTTCTTCTTCAGCGGTTCTTCCCACGGAAATGGCTATGGTCATTTACAAGTGTTAGGTTTTGAAGTAGCTGAGAGGGCTAATTAATTCATGCATAAGCTCAGTGAGATTTTCAATTCGTAGAATGTTAATAATGTCGATGAAATTATTTTCTATTTATTTCTTCTTCTTGGGAAAAGCTGCTTTGTTCGCCTTCGGGGAAGCCGCGGATTTTGCTGTTTTCGGTTTTGGAGCTTTCGATTTTTTTGTAGGGGATTTCGAAGGAGACTTCGCTGTGGATGCAGGCGAAACTGATGATGATGATTATGAAGTTGTTGTCGATGGGATGGACTTCGGAGTAGAAGTCTTCTTTTCAGTTGTGGCAACTTTCTTAGGTTTGGTTGCAGTCGTAGTCTTTTTGGCCATTTTTTGCTGTCCCCGCAGCAGCCGCCAGCTTCTTTGTCGAGTTGGGTTTATCGCTGCCATTAGCTCCGTACTGAGCAGTGTTGCTGGACTTCATATACATTTTTTATATCCAAAGACCCTGTATATTCGCAAATTAAATTCTCTTAGTTAGTCAATAGTTTTGCCATTGACATCGGGGTCTAACTTAGACCCCGAAACGTTTAGAAATATACTGTAATTTCATGGATGCTGGTGTTGACAAAATATGTCACAACTATCCTTCACGAAACAACATGACTAATTTTGCCATAATTTAAATTTAAATTATTATTTACCACATAAACTTGAAAGTCTGTATATTTCAAGTTTATGTGGTAGTTATTCCCAAAGAATTCAGAGAAAATAAAAACCAGAGTTGCCACAATTATCATTCAGAAAACAATTAAATTATTATAACTTAACAAATTTTATATTTCAATCAATAATTAAATTACACATTCAATCCTTTGCATATTTAAATTAAGAACCAAATTACACATGAGAACTAATACTTGAATTGTAACAAAATAGTAACTATTATACTCGCTGACAAAGAAATAACCACACCCAGAAGCAGATGTTTAAATTTAATATTGTTCTGGTAAAACATAGATGCAAATACCAAAGAGTTTAAATTTTTTTATTATTAAGTTGTTTAATAATGTGTTGTTTGTCTACCTATTTCTTCTTAGGAATACTGTCCCAAGCTATTTCATCCCTTAGAAACTCTAAAGTCCGTGGGGGCTGGGGTAAATTTCCGGGTCATTTACCCATTATATCCCAAACATGTTGTATGGGAAAAAGATCCGGGGATCTGGGCGGTCATGGCAATAGATTCTAATGGGTCTCTTCAAAGGTCGATCATTATTTTGTTGAAATATGGGATCCATAAATTCATAATAGTCCGTAGCAAGCTACTGATCCTTGCCGCCTACTAATGGTCACGTGATTTAAAAAATCTTTTGGAGCACTACGGCCGATTGTTTATTAGTAGGCCGTGGATAAGTATATACGAATTGAAGTCATCTAAAACATAGAAGTCTTGAGTTTTCAATGGTTCAATAATAAATTGGAAAGAAAAACATTACTATATATATATATATCCACATATTTAGAACTATATCATTCAACGTATGACAGCCGTTTCGAACCAGGAGTTCTCGTCAGATACGCTTTCTTAAATGACAAGATCTATAGTGAAATACTTGGATGCAATACACAGCAGTAAGACAACAATCAGTGTATTGAACCTAATAGATGTCGGTGACATCTACCGTCTAGTGAGTAATTTAAGTATATGAAGGCATACAATGCTATAACAAATACCATATTTTTGACGGGAGATGTCACCGACATCTATTAAGTTCAATACACTGATTGTTGTCTACATGCTTATGTTTTTCACCTAGAAATAAATAAATAAATATATGAAGTCAGTTAGTGTAACACTTTTAGCATTTGGTAGCGACATATTCATATTGTTTTTTTTTCACATTGTTAAAAGATTTTTATTTCAATTTACTATGAAAATTCCATATGATTTTCAAACAGTTTAATAGCTGAATTGTCTGTAAAATAAAGCCTCACCAACCAACATCTTGGAAAAGCTCATGATTCTGACTTTCCAGTTCATCAGCTTCGAATCGCGTGGAAACCACACAAATGCAGCACACTACTGTCTCGCTCTCTGATTTCTATCGTCAGCTCTCTCGCCTATTTACTCTATTGTAGAAAAATCCCGGTTTTCTCGCGACAAGCCGGATGTAAAAAGCTCGCCTAAATCCCGCTAAGCTTCAACGCCGATTGTATCTGTTGATCGGGGGATGTTATAAGTATAAAATGCACATTATATATCCCTTTCGAAAAGAAAAAAAGGGGCCGTGGAGAGATATCCATCTGTATTGAGTGACCTTTCATCAAGAAAATGAAAAACTCAAAGATTCTTTTTGAACTGTGGGATCTCTTGAGCGACGTAACTATATCTTGATGATTTATTTTGAATAATTTTACCAAACAAAGAATATGGACTTTGATTCTTTGAGCAGAAATTCTGCACATCATATACAGGGTGAGTTTTTTTTGATGATCAGTGTGGGGATGTCGGAAATTTGCGGAGGTATAGCAATGGTTAAATTGGGAAAAATTTGCAGTTTTACTGGCCCAATTTAATGACACTTTCGGATTTTTGTAAAAAGTCATGGCTTACTAGATATTGTGAAAAAACGAAACTTTGTCGATTTAGTAAAATTCCTCTAGCTCCTTTGTTTTTGATTTTATAAAAAAGTGTAAATATCAAAATTGAAGGGAATTGTGTCCCGAATATAATTGTCATGTCCTCGTTTGCGTGACAGCTCTCGGTTTCGAGATATGACACAAACTTATCTTTTTTGCGTGGACATTTTTAGAGCTTTTCAACGATATAATACTCTCTTCGAGGTGTCATTCTCTTGAAAATCCTAGATGTCGGTCTTACATCTCGCGTCTTCAGATATAATACTCGACATAGTTATTCATAAGAATAACGGAGTTATGGATGCTTTTCTCTCTTATTTCCACTTTGAACGTAGTTAGCCATGAAATAGATTGATTTATTAATAACTATTCCAAAAAACATTGAACGATTTTTTTATTAGGTATATCAGATATAACGAAAAAACTAAATAAGTAGGTACTTACTTAAAACTTAAGAAATTAAAGTACATAATAATGGTTACAATTTATGCTCGAAAAGTCCAGCATTGATATTTAGACAAAAATTGCATCTTTTTAAGATTGACATTACCGCTTTCCTCACAGACCGCCTATCAATTTCTTCAATTGCTTGTAATACCGCCTCCCTTAGGTCACCAACCGTCTCATACTTTATTTTGTATACTTTGTTTTTTAGCGCACCCCATAAATAGAAGTCTATAACTACTAAATCGGGAGACCGGGGTGGCTATTCGCGTGGGCCATTTCTGCCTATCCAAGAGTTTGGATAGATATTATCTAAGTGTTGTCTTACTAATAACGAGTTATGAGCAGGTGCTCCATCATGTTGGAACCACTCAGTTTCTAAACGAGTTCTCTCAAATTTAAATTATGCAACATGTCTTGAAAAGTGTATTGGAAGAAATGCATGTAGCGCTCCCCAAAAAGTGATTCGTCATAGATAAAAGGCACCAGAATAGTAGACCCTATGATACCACACCAAACATTAGAACCAAATTTTATCTGGGGTCGTCTTTGTTCTACATGGAAACGGTTTTCTTTAGCCCAGGTATGCTCATTGTGTCTATTGAACATACCGCATTTAGTAAATCTAATTTCATCTGACCATAACACCTTTAATGAAAACTGTGGATTGTCAAGGCACATGTCTCTAAACCATGTACAAAACAAAATTCGTCGATGTTCGTCACCAGCATGCAAAGTTTGAGAAACTGAAAGTTTGTACGGGTGGAACTTGTGCGCTTTCTGTACCTTAACTACAGTTCGTTGAGATTTGCCAGCTTCTGCCGCAATCTCACGAATTGCTGTAGATTGATTTTGATTTACCATTGCCAAAACATTTATTTGTGCTGCTTCGTTAATTTTATTACGTTCCTTTGGTGGTTTAGTAAAAGATCCATATCTGCGTAAACTATCACAAAGTCTCTTAAATGTACATAGAGCAGATTGACGGCGATTAAAATATCTATGAAAGTATTCCTCAGCTGCACGAACTGAATTTTGATGGCATATGATATAACATTCCACCATATTCAGTTTTTCTTCGTTAGAATATTCCTTTTTATCACGAAAACTCGTCAATATCGAGTGTCAATTTAGCACTACTAATGGAATTACTCTCAAATGAGGAAAAGTCAAAGTGAAAACAATCTTTTTCATGGCTACCTATGTTAAAAGTGAAAATAAGAGAGAAAAGCATCCATAACTACGTAATTTTTTTGAATAACGATATCGAGTATTATATCGTTGAAAATCTCTAAAAATGTCCGATTTTTTGAGGTCATAGCCAACTATGGTTTCCATTCAAAAAAAGATAAGTTTGTGTCATATCTCGAAAATGAGAGCTGTCACGCAAACGAGGACATGACAATCATATTCAAGATATAATTCCCTTCAATTTTGATATTTACACTTTTTTTATAAAATCAAAAACAATGGAGCTAAAGGGATTTGACTAAATTGACAGAATTTCGTTTTTTCAAAATATCTAGTAAGCCATGACTTGTTACAAAAATTCGAAAGTGGCATTAAATTGGCCCAGTAAAACTGCAAATCTTTCCCAATTTAACCATTGCTCTATCTCCGCTAGTTTCCGAGATCTCTATACTCATCATCAAAAAAAAACTCACCCTGTATATTGCAGAATGTCTGCTGTTATAGTGAAAACGAACTAATTCATGACTGATTTAAGCTTCAGTTAAAATTTAACTTTTCGTTTGATAAGTAACTTTAGACGTACATTTTCATTAAAAAAAAATTATACAGGGTGTCCCATAACTAATGGTCAATACGATAACCGCAGTTAGAGGCGGTGAAAATATAGCATAGTTTTCAAGGCCGGTAAACAAGAATTTGTTATCATTTTTCATGGTACTCTTACATGGTGCTTGTTACGAAGGTCGAATTATTCAAATTCATATTTATTTTTTTAAACACCCCGTCTAATTTGCCTTTCGACCATAAACAATGAAACTGCTATAATTTCAATACAAAAAACATATACTTGTTGAATCTCCATATTTTAAGGTGTTTTCGATATATTGAAATTCAAATACGGTACAGCATGTCACCGAAAACATTTTTCAAGTAGGTTGTGAATTTGACATGAACTATTGATTTCTTCTTTAGATACTGTTGATTTATTTACTGTGTAATTGGAACAAAGCCCTCAATAAATATGCCTAGAATTACAGAATTTGCAAATAGTGAACTAAGAGATATGATTTGTGTTTATGCACAAGTAAACTATAATTCAAGTGCTGCAGTTAGACGAAATGCACAGTTATATTCAAATCGAAATGTTCTTATTCGTTAAATACTCCAACGATTATACACAAATTTTGGTGAAATAGGTTCCTTTCACACCAAAAATTCTGGTGGTCGAACTAAAAGCTGATCACGAACATAATATTTTAGTTCGAATAATAGAATAAGTAAATTAACAATAAAGTTCACTTTATGGGGAGTTTATAGAACTGACACTTGGCCTTATGTTTGTGACTTTTCAGTAAGCCACAGAAATGTGATGATTTAGTACAATGTGTTTCTTAGGTTTGACACCAATAGTTTCTTCCCATTCGTCCCTTAAACAACATTGACTCTTCGCATGGGTTGTTAACTGCACAATTTCAGTTGATTTAGTTTCATCAAATTTTCAGTTATTTCCTAATTTTGACTCTATGCTTATTATGTATTTGTCTTCTTCTTCGTTAAGTAGACTACAAAATATTTTATAACGACGTAATTAATAGCATGACAGACGAACTTCCCCTTAAAATTACATTTGACAAACTGCTTAGCTGAGTAAGTTCCCGCACATACAAGAGTCTAACAACAACACTAATGGGAAACGAAACTTCGGTGCACTTTCACAGAGATGCCTCCTAAATGTCGCTTGGCAAATTGAGTTAGACTTACACAATGGACCTGTTTACATCGAGGGTTTTTAGCGAGGAGGCAAAGCGAACTGAACGCACTCAAGGGCACACACCAAGTAATTGATTTCCAGACGATACCACCAACACCACTACGGCAGAAAAGCATTTCATATTCGAATCCCTATATTTAGCGGTTTGATTTTGTTATTACGGCCATTCGGGAAAGCAAGGGAAAGCGACGGGAATGCGTGGGAAACTGGGACGGAAAGTTAATGGAGTGATTTTGTTTCGTGTAGACTGAGGAGCAGACACGATTTTTGTAAGCGGGAAAATATGTGTATACATGATAACACAAATCAATTCAACAGATAAGAACACTATTCCATAAAATAAAATAATATCATTTTGATCTCGAATATCGAATTTTGTCAAGTCTCATCTAGGCATATCGTTGAAACTTGTACCGAAATGGTTTCTAGATCAAAACCTTGGTCTCTATTAATATTTTAGGGCTATTTCTGAAGGCTCACGAAATATCCCTTTGGAATAATCTGGAGATAGACGATCTGCGACACCCCAAACTATCAAAGCCGTTTGATAAACAATGTGTTCACTTAAACAATTTTTTAGAGCCCAACCTGTTTGCCCAATGTACATCTCTTGAAGACGGTAATAATTGTGACACTTTCGGTATTGGTTTAAAGATCGTCTTACTTAATTAATATAGGGGTCCGTAGAAGAGTGAACAACATTTTGGATATCTAGTTTTATTTTCGGAAAAATCGGAATCATTTACATCTGCAGTTGGTCAGATGGTTAAATAGCTAAGAGTAGTTAATCTTAAATCGCCATTGAAGAAGAATGTAAGGTGACTGAATAAAGACAAAGACGTGAAACTTCCACAGATTGTGGAACTATGTTCGATTTTAACAAAGGGTTGCTGGAATCTTGTGAACTTAGCAACTGATCTTGGAAATTTGGGGATTTGCTTCAACTGACTTTACAAATTCTGTTTGTAACCTTACTTATTCCATCCAGGTATGTCAATTGTCAAGCTTTTCTTGTTTGATCGAAATCACTAATAGCTTCTAAGCGATATGGATCTAATAATCATTGGCCAGAAACTGTTTGGAAGCTATTAACTACTACCAAACGAAACTTTACCTATTAAACCAATTGATTCAACACAAAATAAACTGAACTGTATTCCAGGGAAGGATATCGGCCACTCTAGATATCGGTTGTTGCCTAGTTGCATCTAGAATCTTTAGAATCTCTTGAAATCTGAAGCTGAAAATAGTTTCCACGACGGGGATGTCGATTTACTACATGGCAGCTTCTCCCCGGCTGAACAATTATGTTATTTTCTCCTTATCCTGATTTGAAAACTATCTGGCTGAAAGTAAAATATTCAGTAAAACTCCATTAGATGTGCTAGCGGTAATTCTCCTTAATGTTGTAATCAATCATCTAATGAGAACTGTCACTGTTTAATATAAAAGAATTTATTTATAGCTAGCTGTAATATATATTGCCAGTTAACCTGGTGATATATATTGCCAGTTAACCTTTTTTATATAGAATAAATTAGCTCGCGTTTGTGTCTTATTCCATCCAATATCATAGAGGAGATAGATGCTACAACGCGGAAGTCGTTACTTTGTTTACAACAGCACAATATAGTGCAATCGAGACCAAGACCAACATCGGAGTGGTTGACCAAATGATCATCACAGCAATGGTATTGGATGACAATCTCCATTGCTCCAGGCGCACTTTATGCGCCAAATTTAAGCCCTGGGATTATTTTCCACTTCCAGACAAATGGCTGGGTGTTAAAAAATTTGCCTACAACGGTTGATAGCTATCTTGGGTTGCTCTACTTCAGGGACCACTTCTATATATTCTAAAGGACGAGCAAATAAAGATATTCTGACTGAAATTATATATTTGCTCAGACTATTTTGATTTCTCCATAGAAACGACAAATATGGCGGCTATTTGAAAACTAGTCTTGAAAACAAAATATTTATAACGACATCTAGAAAAACCGGCCAACCGATACATATTAGTGGTTTTTTCAACTTTTGGTTATTTTTACAAACCCAATGGGATTTAAGATTACGTTATAATTTCATCTGATAAATGAAATTCTATAAATGAACTGCGCCCGACTCATTTAAATCACGTGTCATTGTTCTTTTGCTTTCAACGACGAAGGGTCTTGATTAAAGAAGAACTCTATCAGTCCATCACAATTACTGTTAAAGCTTTACTTCTCTTGGAGATAAGGAACCCCCTAAATCCATTTCCGCTTTCCTCGACTTAACGTTGATATCTCTGAAGTTTTTTTACACTTTCAATTATTGGTACACTTCGAGCGAGGCTTTAGATTTATTCATTAACTGTGAATTTGAATTGGCTCATTGTGTATGTCCCCAAAAGAGCAAGAGCTTGATTTAAATGTTCTTAAAGGACAATTACGGAACAAACTGTTTTTTTAATGATTACGATTTTGGTAAATATAAGATCCAAACGTTCAATACAACTGACAGTAAAAAATTACTAAATAAATTAATGAAAAATACTGACTGATGTTACTTTTCTTGTTTCTGGGAAAGTCTAAAAATGTTTTGAAACAGATAATTCTAGATAATTAGATAAAATAGAATGTAAAGCCAAATAGTCAGAAAAAATAATACAATTGTGCTACCGTTATAAAGAACCTTAGAAAGTTATTATCCAAGTTTTCAAATCTGCTTCTGGGCAAGACTTGTAGATAATAGGGTAAGGACAGTCAAGCTGTCATCTTCATGGATTAAACTAAAATATGAAGATGACACCTTGGTTGTTGAAATGAAGTTGAGTACATAAAATAAAGTTAGAGTACAAAACTTAGTTTTTGGTTAGAGTTTCGAGGAAACGGATAAACAAAAAATTGTAAAATAAATACATTTTTAACGAAACAAAAACCGACTTCAAAAGTAAAATTAACTAAAAAGCATGAAATAATATTTGGCAACAATTAAATACTTTGTATGAAGTCGGTGCCAATTTGAACAGTGAAGTTGCGAAGTACAACTCATCAATGTACCTCACAAAATATTTTCACTTTTGCTTGGCACCGACTTCATAAAAAGTATTTAATTGTTGCAAAATATTATTTCATGCTTTTTAGTTAATTTTCTTTTGAAGTCGGTTTTTGTTTTTTTAAAAATGTATTTATTTTACAATTTTCAGTGATGCAATGACTGTATTTGCTAATGAGTTATCCTACAGCTGTAACATTCTATTAACATTTTTTTAACCAACCTTCATAACAATATTTGTAGTCCGCCCTGTATGTCAGCTATCATTAATTTCCAACTGCTATGAGCTACTTTATATAATTTTTTTCTTGCTTTTTACTAACCATCCTGTATGCTATAATTACATTCGACGTTATATTTTAACCATCTTACATAGCAAATCTTATGGATCAACTAACATTTTATTAACTACCCTATATAATTTTATTTTAACACCACAAATTTATATTTATATGCGTGTAATTAATATTCAAATTCGTAAGATTTCACTCATCCTAAAATCGCCTGCCTTGGCAATTTTATCACTTTGAAAACTTGAAATCTCCAGGTGTCAAATCACCATGTATTGAAAAAAATTTTACAAGACGAATCTCACTCTTACGTAGGTTACCAAATCACCCTGTATTGTCGCAACCTGTCAATAATTTTTTAAATTATTTAATTTCTCTGCAATACGATTTTCCCAAATATGAGACCCTAACTAATCGATTTCTATCCATTAAAACTTCTAAATAAGAAAATTCCATTGAAATCGTTAGAGCCTTTTTTCCAGAACTCAATTTCATATATACATACATACACACACACACACATATATATATATATATATATATATATATATATATATATATATAAACAAACCTGGTTCGTATTATAGTATTAGATTAATTCTATTTGATAACAATTTTATATCTTAACAGAAATTAAGATACTTTAATATGTAATCAAAAATCCGGTTTGAAGACAAACCTTGTCTACAGTTAATAAAAATTGACATGGAATGATTACTGTTTGTGTTTTAGACCATATAAAAAATCTGTTTGTGAAGAATAACTTTTTTCTCTTAAAATTATGAATAAAAAGAAATCGTTTGATTTATGAACACACACTGTATATTCATATTAACTGACATTTATTTTGATTAATTCATCTTATTTGTAATTTACCCCAAGTTCCCAATAGTTAATAATAC
Source organism: Octodonta nipae (assembly GCA_034190945.1). Lineage (NCBI taxonomy): Eukaryota > Metazoa > Arthropoda > Insecta > Coleoptera > Chrysomelidae > Octodonta > Octodonta nipae. Next base: position 1,365,040 of record CM067219.1, read on the forward strand.
CAGTAACTCCATCAAATCTTATAATACCGGCGATTCCACCAAGACATAGAATATAATAAGAAAATAGGTAAAAAGTTATTATACATTCTATAAGAAACGATAAAAGCTATGTTATTTGAAAAAAATTTCTGACTACTTTTAGTAATAACGAATCCAATATCTTTTTTCAATTTGTCCCACGTTCCGAATAAATTTTTTCAAATTTTATAATAACACCGGCTCCTTCACCAACGCATAGAGTACATGAGAAGAGGTAAAATTAGTTTTTCCCCATTTTTTAAGAAACGGTAAAAGCTATTTTAATCAAAAAAATATGGGACCACTTCGCTATCCACCCAAACAGGATCCACTAAAATGGTTGAAATTCGTCGAGCCGTTTCCGAGTAATCGGTGAACAAACTTAAAAAAAATACAGACGAATTGAGAACCTCCTTCTTTTTGAAGTCGGTTAAAAATGGTACCTAACCGTTTTGTCTTTGCCTATTTATATATAGATGTGTTACAGAACAGTATGGAAAGAAAACTATAACGAACAATCAAAATAAATTGATGAATCATAACAGTCTAATAGCTAATATTTTTTCCTCCAGCTTAGTTCTCGCGTTTCAAGATAGCCATGGATCGGTGACTTCATAAATCTGCGAACAACGAATATATGAGTGTGCTGAGGGCCACTCCAAAACTCCTCTCGACAAGAAAATCTCCTTTATTGCGTTGTCGATCCTTGCAAATCCCTTCTCGGAACTGCACGCCGTGTTGCTTAGTGATGAGGCTCTCTATACCCGCTCACATCTAAAGCGGTCTGTTCTCCATGCTCTGTATTTTATAGAGGCATTAGAGGGAGGTGGTAGGGGCTGTGTGAGAGGCTTTTATGACACTTTTAAACGGATGAGAAGACGATAATGTTCAACATCTAATCAATTTGTAGAATTTCTCTCGTATTACGTTCAAGCCGTAGTCTAATGGGATGACAAAAGAATCCGTATCCGGATATTGCGCTCCTTAGGGGAATTACTGGAAATTTCCGAAAATCTCTTGTTCTTGTTTTTAATATCTGAAAGAACAAACAAAGGCGGGCATTCATATATACAGGGTGTTCCAACGAAATCTAACAGCCTGGTATATTTCACAAATACCCTATATTTTGAAAATCGTATATTTGGCGATACTGCGCAAATTTTTTTAATGAAACTCTATCATAAGTGACTCCTCGCGTCAAAGCCTGATTAAAAAAGAATTCAACGGTGTTTCGTTTTTGATATTCTATCATCATTTAAGGAATTTGAGAATCAAATTAATTAATAATTAAAGCTACAATGACCCGTGGTCGAAATTCGACCAATTGTGTCAATTCCTAACAAAATTCTTGTTTTTCATATGTAATTACTATAATTATTTGTGTACACATTCTTAATGCTTAGCTTAATGATATAAGGTATGGCAAAGAGGCAGTAAGTGGAAATTAAAGACAAAAATTTAGTTAACATGAAATTTCTTAAAATTAAATAATTCAGCTGATACCTAGTAGGATAATATAACAAATAAACGTAAACGACAATGCCATTTGAATAGAAATTGTAAAATAATATGTTTTAATTTACTTATTCTTCTTCTTCTTCCATGATCCCTAGGGATCTTAGCCTTAAGACGGAATCTTAATGCTGTATGGTCCTTATTGTTTTCTGAATGTTATTTGTGGCATCTTCTAGTTTATTTTAGATTTTCTTGGGAATAATACCACATCAGAGTTCAAACTTGTGTATATTTTAAAACCAAACGTTTCAAAATATACACAAGTTTGAACTCTGATGTGGTATTATTCCCAAGAAAATCTAAAATAAACTGTATGGTCCTGATCTGAAAAGATTTTCGAAATTTTAACTTTAACTTAACTCCTAACTTAGGTAAAACGCACACAGGTGGCTGCCCTGCTATATTGACCGGAAGTTAGAAATCGCTTATCCAGAAATTACAAAATAATCTGTTTTAATTTATTACTAATATTTATCCAATTTTCATTTGTACATTTTATTAATAGTACATAGGTGAGAGTTTAATTTCAATTCTCTAACACTTGCTAAAATACTCATTATAAGAATTCCACTTTATAATATATTTTCACCACCCTGTATATTTAACTGCCTATGGACTACCCAATATGCCCATAAAATAGACTCCGGGTATGCAACTGCTTAAGAGCCACCCAATAAAACAGTTGGTTTCTAACATATCTAGAATCACCCTGTATAATAATTATCTCCAGCGCCTTATTTCTCAGTCACTTACCTTTTGATAATGGATGCATTTGGTTTTCCAAAATATTAGTAAATTGTTATTAGATTTGTGAGAAATTCATGATTGAAAGAATATGCATACTCAACTGGTGAGGTTCGGAAATCAAATGATATCAATTAGTTTTAGAATTTCTCCATAGTGTAGTTATTTAAAAACTTTTCATTTGGATTTTTCTGTAAATGCGCAAACTTCTTATAAACACATTCAATTTGGTCACTCTAATAGTTGCTGTCGTTATCGTTTTAATAAAAACTATCGTCATAAATGAATAGAAGGTTTTAGAGCAAACATCTTTCGAGGTAAAAGTCGATTATTTTAGTAATATTTATAGTTCGCCACACGATTGTATACAATTTGGTTTTTACTGTTCACTGCTGTCAAATTTCGAACTATAGATTAAGTCTTAAGCTACTTGTTCATAGTGAGAGATATTTCACTTGGATTTTAATAATAATTTATCTTTAAATTACTTATTTTAAAAGACATGATTAAATATTCTTAATATATTCTGCACTGAAGGTCGTCAATAGCTACTAAACAAAATAAAATAAAGGCTTGAGGGACAAATGAAAACATGGTACCGAACCGTTTTGTTTTTGCTTATTTATATATAGATAGATAATTCGCTTATAATTTTAAAGACTTTTGCTATAACTACAAGGAAATTGGATACTATTTTGACATGTAAGTTTTGAAGTATTTATCACTTATCATATGACAAACAATTTAATTACTTTGTTTTAAAAGAAAATGTGAACTCGTCATCAATAACGTCAATGGATGATCCCAATACTGCTACTAATAATAAACTTAAAAACATGGTACAGAATTGTATTGGGTTACCTACATATAATAGAGATATAAAAAATACAAATCTACACCAAGAAACAACTAGATTACTACTAGAATCATAAATTCTTGCAAAACAAATGAGTCAGTTTACCATATATATAAAAGAGAACCAAATAATAAAACAATAAACGCCACATAGCAAAATTATGTTTAATTATCAGACAAAATAATAAATGAAGTTAAGTTAATGTATGATCGTGAAAAAATTATAAAAAATAGCAATGATACCAAAAATTTATGGAAATATGTTAATAAAAAGCTTGGTAAAAGTAGTAATAAACATTTGCAATTTTCAAATTAATGAGTATTTTGGGAAAAATCTCAGGTTTTCTTTATGTCATTTGTATAGAACATAATTGACAGTTCTTATAGGCTTACGTTTAAAATTACAATTATTATAGTATAAAGTAACATACAAATTAAAAAACAACCTGTTCTCCGAAAAACGCCCTTATACTTTGACTTTCGCTTTCTCTGTATCATTAATTCGCATAAAAAATGACCCGTGTCAATTTCTCATATGAATCGATGCTTTTACTGAGGTGAATAAAGATGTCGAGCCGAAAAGGGAGCGAGAAACAGAAGAGCGACTCTATGCTGGGTGGTGGCACAACTAAACCCTGATTGATGGGAAAATCCGGCCAAGAGTGACCAAATAGTCGACATTTGTTTTCTTACGGTGAAAAAGCGGGAAACCCTTCGTGGAAAGTGAGGGCGAAGAACATAAAAAATGCATTCGACTGGCATTATTTTTATTCGAGATTTATAAAATGTACGCTGAGGGAATGTTTTTCATTTTTCTTGAATATAAAATTCGTTTTTTAAAATGAAACTGCTGTATTTCAGAGACTAAACAAGAAACCTTACAAACTGTTTCAGCCTTAATGTCTATAAACTTATTTATAAACTTTATTAATATACACATTCTAAATTCGTTCATTTTCTGTTTCTTCTCCCTAGCTGTTAATATTTCACATCAATGAGGTCGAATCTTGTATTATCTAGTTTAATGTTCTCTTTAACCGACTTACAAAAAGGAGGAGCAAATTGCGTTATAGGACGGAGTATATTTACAGTTATACGCGGTATTAAAAAAAATCTTAGATGTAGTCGAATATACAGAATTATAAGGTGTAGTAGAATTATAGTTATACAAGGTGGTTAAAAATGTTATATAGTGTGGAACATAAGTAGTTGCTTATACAAGGTGGTTGAAGTAGAGGTGGAGTAAAATTATTGTAATTCAGGGTGTAATTTGTGATATAAGCAGCTTCCGAGACACAACGACGACTCTGTTTACTGCTCTTTGGTTTCAATAGTCACTTTATGGGTCAATTGTCATGGAGTGCCACTTTATCAAGTCTAAGTGATTCTGTTATGTCTTACCTAGTGTTAGCTCTAGTCGTTAGAACATATTCACTCACTTTTACTCTGTATTCTGAATAGAATGCAGTTCTACTCTGTATTCTGAAGAAGCCAGACTCCTGGTGAAACAACTGTCAATCTGAAACAAATACCAGGGTGGTCCCAGAACCGACCTAAAGGTGGCGGTAGTTGAAAAATATCAGTGTATTAGAAAGTACACTATCTATGAAGCATATGTTTCAAGTTTGAATACGCCACTTTGTTTACTAATTGTTTAGCAGCCACTATTAGTGAACATGAATTGGTCATCATTGTTTCTAGTTGAAAGGCCTCAGCCCAACCAATAGAAAAGCAAAACTAGATACTACTCTGGGTGGGTCTGTTTCTTCATTTACAACAGTAAAAGATTGGGTAGCAGAGCTGCCAATACAAGCATGCATTTGATAAGATGGCAAAGAAAATCTACAAAACGGTACTAGATGATCGTCAACTGAATGTGCGCGAACTAGTATACTTAGTAGGCGTTTTGGACATCGGAAAATTTTGTGCTGGATGGGTGCCGCATTTGCTCGCATTCGAGCAAAAACAGTGCCATAAAAACCTTTCAATTGAGTGTTTACAGTGTATTCACAGATTTTTTGGGATACGCATGGAATAATTATTATTGACTATCTTGAAACAGAAAAACTATCAACGGCGAGTATTATGCGAACATATTTCAATGTTTCAGCGAAGAAATCAAGCAAAAATAGCCGCATTTGGTTAAAAAGAAAGTGTTGTTTCATCAAGACAATACACCAGCTGACAAATGTGTTACTGCAATATCCGATTTAAAATTTGAATTGTGCACCCTATTCGCCAGATTCAGCCCCATCGGATTATTTTTTTGTACCAGAGCTTGAAAATATGGCTCAGTGCTTAACGATGAAGAAGTGACGTCGGCAGTTAATGCTATTTTGTGAAGGAAGACATTTCTTATTATAAAATTAGTAAACTTATTGAACATTGCTACGGAAAGTGTATACGAGGGCTGCCTTTTATATTTCGGGATTGGAGAACCCTAGTGTTGGAATCTGACAACTGACAGCTCTATCGTAAAGTTTGACATTTTTGAGGTTATCCGTACTCAGGACGTTTTGACATACGAGCCCTATGTGTTGTTTACAGTAACTTAAAGGATTCATCTCGGCAAAAAAAATGGAATTAAATCGTCAACATTTTCGTGCGATTATTTTTTACAATTTTCGACGTGGATTAAGTCAGCAAGAGTGCATGGATGAACTTAATTTATTTTTTGGCGATGAAACTCCATTAAGGACCACTGTTTATCGATGGTATGGTGAATTCAATCGAGGTCGTCGTTCACTCCTAGACGAATTTCGTGAAGGTCGTCCAAAAACAGTTGTTGTTCCGGAAACCATTGATGCTGTGCGCGAATTGATATTGCAAGATCGTCATGTGCCCTATCGTGAGATTGAGTCAACCTTACACATTAGTGGGACCAGCATACATTCAATATAACATCAACATTTGAATGTCAAAAAAAATTGTTCGCGTTGGATCCCACACAATTTGTCAATCGTTCAAAAAACGGCTCGTGTCGATTGGTCGAAAGAAAAGCTCAAAAAATACGATCGCGGTGCTTCAAAACACGTTTATGACATAGTGACAGGTGATGAATCGTGGATTTACGCATATGAGCCCGAAAGGAAACAGCAATCGACTGTATGGGTGTTTCAAGATGAGCTGAATCCAACAAAAGTTGTTCGCGCACGAAGCACTTCCAACCGTACCACTAGAACAACGCATAACAGTCAATTCTGAGTGGTACACAACCATTTGTTGGCCAGTTGTCTTCCAAGAAATGAGGAAAACCAACCGCCGAAGACGGATCACTCTTCACCACGACAATGCGAGCTCTCACACATCGGCTCAAACAACTGCATTTTTGACCACTCAAAACATCGTTTGATGAGTCAGCCGCCGTATAGTCCTGACTTGTCACCAAATGACTTCTTTTTATTCCCGTACGTAAAAAACAAACAGAGAGGTCAACTTTTTTCGACACCTGAAGAAGCGGTTGCTGTGTTCAGAATGCATGTTTTGGAGATACCTCAATCAGAGTGGAAAAAGTGCTTCGACAATTGGTTCAAACGCATGCAAAACTATATAGATCTTCATGGGGAATATTTTGAAAAACAATAAAGCGATTTTCGATGATTAATATTTGTTTATGTTCTCTAATCCCGAAATATAAAAGGCAGCTCTCGTAGAGTATAAGTATTGTTATGATTTCTTTGTCTTTCTCTTTGACAAACAAATTTACAACGAAAACTTAATACACACTTGATTAAAAAAAGCAGTAGGTTAGGTAAACTAACATTAAACTTAACTTAACTTAAACTATAGTCTACAACATCTTCAAAATAATAAACATCACTAAAACTCGCAGATTAACTCCAATACATTCCCCCCTTTCGATAAATCTCCGGTCTCATCAAACGACGTGAAGGGTCTTCACGATAAACATCCCTCACATAATACTACATATTTTGTCCTTTTGTCATACTCATATCGATTTAAAGCTTTATAGCGACGTTGAATGGAATAAAAATGAACTGGAAAAAAGGAAAAGATACAGTGTATCAAAAGGGGGCATGCCAGAAAGGATGTCATTAGCAAAAATATCCTGCAGCATTGAAAGACTCGAAGGGGTTTTCACTCTTGTGACTTTTTGAATTGTGGAAATTGGGCCATTTCGAAATTACCGGCTGCTATTTGTATTTCTCAAGCCAAATGGTTATTTTAAGCACGAAATTTTATGTAGTAACATCTAGGAGTTTCGGGAAAGAATACACCAGACACTCCAAAACTGGAGTCGTTCTGTAATCCTACCATCATTATAGAACGTCTACTATACTTGGACATAGATCACTTCACATTATTCCGCCACACGTATTTGAATATCGATTTTGGTTGAAGGAAGCAAATGCCATCTTTATATTGTCTCGTCTAAGTTTATTACTCAGTCAAACTATCGATAACTCATATCGAATCGCACACTCGAAGCAGTAAGTTGTCTTGATTATCGCATTGTCTAGTTTTTTTTGTCTAACTCTTAACCAAGCAATATGTCTGGCCGTGGAAACGGTGGTGAAGTTAAAGGAAAGGCAAAATCGCGATCCAGCAGTGCCGGTTTACAGTTCCCGGAAGGCCGTATCCATCGTTTATTAAGGAAAGGAAATTATGCCGAACGCGTCGGCGCCGGTGCACCAGTATATTTAGCAGCAGTTATGGAGTATTTGGCTGCTGAAGTTTTGGAGTTGGCCGGTAATGCTGCACGTGATAACAAGAAGACCCGTATTAGTCCGAGACATTTACAACTCGCCATCAGAAACGACGAAGAATTGAATAAATTGTTATCAGGCGTAACAATTGCACAGGGTGGGGTCTTACCCAACATTCAGGCTGTCCTGTTACCAAAGAAAACCGAAAAGAAACCTTGAATAGACTAATATGCCAAAAACGTATTTGAATATCGATTTTGGTTGAAGGAAAGGCCATCTTTATATTGTCTCGTATAAGTTTATTATTCAATCAAACTCATATCGAATCGCACACTCGAAGCAGTGAGTTGTCTTGATTATCGCATTGTCTAGTTTTTTTTGTCTAACTCTTAACCAAGCAATATGTCTGGCCGTGGAAACGGTGGTGAAGTTAAAGGAAAGGCAAAATCGCGATCCAGCAGTGCCGGTTTACAGTTCCCGGAAGGCCGTATCCATCGTTTATTAAGGAAAGGAAATTATGCCGAACGCGTCGGCGCCGGTGCACCAGTATATTTAGCAGCAGTTATGGAGTATTTGGCTGCTGAAGTTTTGGAGTTGGCCGGTAATGCTGCACGTGATAACAAGAAGATCCGTATTAGTCCGAGACATTTACAACTCGCCATCAGAAACGACGAAGAATTGAATAAATTGTTATCAGGCGTAACAATTGCACAGGTTGGGGTCTTACCCAACATTCAGGCTGTCCTGTTACCAAAGAAAACCGAAAAGAAACCTTAAATAGATTAATATGCCCAAAAACGTATTTGAATATCGATTTTGGTTGAAGGAAAGGCCACCTTTATATTGTCTCGTATAAGTTTATTATTCAGTCAAACTGGAGAACAAAGAAATCAAAATACAATACTACGTAGATCTGCGTCCTCTACTGATAGCTGAAATTGAAGATAACCTACAAAGATTGATACATAGGTTTAGCAAGACAGCAAAAAATTAACATGAGTATCCCAATAAGAATCAAAATTTGTGTGAACGTTTAAAATAGTAAATACATAACCTAAAAATGCTATTTAAAAAAGAAGCAGAGAATCAAAAACAATCACTGCTTTCGGTTATGACGGGTTAAAGGAATTTTGATCACATAATATATGTCTCTTTTACGACGTTTTTGTAATGTCATTGGTTTTTTGCAGAAAATTGCCGAAAATTCCAAAATTCTTATAAAAATTTCATCAAAATGACATAACGGACATTTCCTCGCAAATATTTTAATTCCAACGTAATAGTGCGGTAATTTTAAACACTGGAAGTTTTAATTGCGAATTTGAAAATTGTCCATTTACATCTCAAGCATATAGGTAGTAAAGCATAGTATTTTCGGCTCCTTAAATCAATGAGTACCAGGCTTGTTTTGTTTGTATACCAGGCAAATACCTATTTAAATGCAAATTTTTTCATTTTTCCAAGACGGTGACACCCAACATTTTCCCGGTCTAGTAAAAAATTGAGTGACAACACATGTCAAACTTTAAACTGCTTTAATCTATTTAGTTATAGCATACAAAATCACAAAGTAAAGTGATAGAAGGAGTTGCATTCATATGATGATTGAAATATAGGACAGAGTAGATTGATAGTGCGCCACAGGTAGCCGTATATACAGGATGGTTGGAATATAGGGTGGACTGGACGTTTGGTGGTATAAAAATGTTGGAAAAAATCTGATATTAAAATTATATAGGGTGATTAAAAAACTGTTATATATATGTTGAAATATATTCTGGAGTTGAATTATATTTATACAGTGTGATTAAAAAATTATTTCTTTTATAGCGCATACGAAGTTGCATAAAGTGTGGATAGGAATTAATGTTACACAATGCGATAATATAAAATGTTAAAAATGAAATTATTTATGGGGTAGGCCACAAGGAGTTATATACTATGGTTGAAATATAGGACGGATTTGACTCCGTAAATATGAGATGGATTCTACTCCGTCCTATAGTTTACAGAAGGCAGCTAACAAGTTTATTCTTGTCCGTGGGCAGTCGTATGTACAGGATGGTTGGTACATAGGGCGGAGTGGAATTATCTATATACAGAGTTGTCGGAAAAAGTTGAAAAAAGGTTACATGGCGTGGTCCATAAGGCATAAATATATTTTGGGCTTTTTAAGTAAACGCGTACTAGTACATTTTGTTCGTACACATTTACCTGTCAATTTAAAAGAAAATGTATCTTTGTGTAATCTTGAGGCTTTCGATGTTTCCTGGTTCTGTATTAAGGTTATACATACAAAATAAAAAATAAAGAATGAAAACTACCTGAGTTCAAAAAAACTAAAAAGTTGAAAATAAAACATTTAAAAAAAAAATATAACCGACTTCTACTTAACTAAAGCAACAATCAAGTTTGATGAAGTAGTAGATAAGTACGCAATGAAGGATTTTAGATTTGCTTCGCACCAACTTCAAAATATACTAGATTGGTAGGTAATTAATTTGTACAGAATGACCACCTTTTAATGTTTACATTTTTTACTTCCTGGGTAGGTACCTAACAACATTGAATGTGTTATTTACTTGCTAGAGTTGTATTTTGTTATAATTAGTTTTAGCTTTTTAGTTATAGTTGGAAGTCGGTTATATTTTTGTTAAAAATGTTTTATTTAAATTATTTTTAAATAAATAAATGCCACTAAAACTTTTTATTAGGAATTTTAGGATAACATGTCTGAAGGATACCTACTGTATTTAATTATGAAAATAAATCTAATGAGTCAAATCTGGTATTATTGAGAAAATTGAAAAGAGGAGATCGTCTTGCACCGCAAACTTGTTTATCCATTTCGCTGGAAATTGGAGTCGTAATTAGGAAACCCATAGCTTCTTCCGAATTCGCTAGTCTCCAATGAGAATCTATCAACTGTACTTTATATTTTTTGGCATTTTTTTCTGTAGATTTAGTTTCTTCAACGTACAATATGCTGCTCTCTGCAGGTACAACCTTTATTTGCGCCAATTTTTCTGATAAACCCGTAACAGTGATTTCACCTATTCCATTGTTGCCTAAAACAACTTCTTTCTCTACATACACTCCTGGTATGAATCTTAAGACCAATATCACAATTTGGGCTACAACTGATGATGACGCAATAACCTCGAAACGTCTAAACATACGATTTTTTAACGCATCATGGAATACATCAAAGGAAAGGGCTCATTATGAGGAATACAAATATATATTTTTCATATTTTTGAAATTAATTGTTTACAAGATATTAAAATAAAGATATACAAAATATATCAGATAAAAGGTTCATTATGTGAATTACAAATATATCATATTCTTTAAATCATTCGTTTAAAAGATATTAACAAAAATATTAAACATCGACTTAATTCCCACTTTAGAAACTATTCTATTTAAATATTGAAAAATATATTTTATTTGCATTTTTAAATAATTTGTATAACAGATTTAATAATTTATAATTTAAAACTTGACTTATTTTGCCCTTTATCTTCCAATCTAGAGAGCCTCAATAGACAATGGATTATAAAAGGCTTCCCTGAAAGTTTATTAGTAAAATAAAACTCTAATGTTATTTTTTGGGAGCCAAATTAGAAAATTAAATACATATGTAATCTTATAAAAATCCAGGGAATCCTGAAGCAGATAAAATAAAAAGTCTATGTGTGGAAAATGAAAGTGTTTATTTTTTATAAATTTAAAACGCTACATTTAAAAGATATTAGGGTAAATATAAGAAAATGCGCTCATTTCCTGCTTGTCTGAAACTGGAATATTAGAATCTTGAAGGTGGTACGGAACCCTTAGTATGCGAGTCGAACTCGCACTTGACCAAATTATTTTAAATGTGTACTATTTTTAAGATGAGAATTAAAATAATCTTTAAGTGGAGAATTATTTTTAAGCGAAAGTTTCTGAGTTTACTGCAAGGAGCTTTATATAAGTTACAACTTGTCTTAAACGAATATAGGTATTAATCCTTAAGTGTTTAAGTGTTCTTGTTTTTTCATTGTTGCCAAGGAAATGTTCAGCTTTCTATTCCACATTAACTTTGGAAAGTCTATACAACTAATGATAGTATTCCTAGTTCTTCGAGGGTAATACTGAAAATTTCTTATGGTCATCAACTGAGCCATTATTACTATTTCACACTTCAAAGGTAATAAATAAAATTAAATGTATTTGTCATATCATTCAGTCAACTACAGAGTTGTTAAGTTGTCTAGACAAAATCTGCAAAATTGGTGCAAAAATCAGGCGCCATGTTCAATCGCTTTTCCCAATTTTCAAACGTTTTAAAAAACTTTCAACTTCCCAGCACCACGTCACCGCACTTCACAGTGTAGTGTCGCATCATTACTCCTCATCATTGCTGTGTGACAAACCGACTTCACGATGACGGGATGTCGGGGGGAAAACGATGACAAGAGAAAACGTCGTCCATTAGTAACGACGTCATCATCTATCGTCTCTGTTGAAATCTCTTAATCAGGCCATTAGCGAGGCGGATGTGCTTCGGTAAGCAGACAGTGTCTCCCTCTATATATTTCCATCGAAAAGCCTATTATGATATTAGACAGCCCTTTTCCTGCTATTATACCTCCACCACTTCAAAAGGTTTTCGTTAAACACGGACATTATCATGCTAAATAAATCTCGGTCGGCGCAGGTGCATCTCGTTTTAGTTTCGAACGTGTTTTGTTTTAGAGCCGTTCGTTTGTCAATGGGTGCTGAGAGGTATTATCGTACATGGAATCGACTAATGATGAGCTTAGTAAAGCTTCTTTCAAGCAACAACGCTAGGGAACTTTATTATACGAATGATGTTGAGTTTTTCCTATTTGATTGATTTAAAATAGTTATTTTAGTTTAGAAGTTATACACTATACAGGATAAGTTTTTTTTTTTTGATGATCAGTATGGGGGATCTCGGAAACTAGCCGAGATAGAGCAATGGCTAAATTGAGAAAGATTTGCAGTTTTTCTGACCCAATTTAATGACACATTCGTATTTTTGTAAAAAGTCATGGCTTACTAGATACGAAATTCTGTCGATTTAGTCAAATCCCTCTAGCTCCTTTGTTTTTGATTTTCTAAAAAAAGTGAAAATATCAAAATTGAAGGGAATTGTATCCCGAATATGATTGTCATGTCCCCGTTTGCGTGACAGCTCTCGTTTTCGAGATATGACACAAACATTTCTTTTTTTGAATGGAAACCATAGTTGGCTATGACCTCAAAAAATCGGACATTTTTAGAGCTTTTCAACGATATAATACTCTATATATATTCATAAAAATAACGGAGTTATGGATGCTTTTCTCTCTTATTTTCACTTTTAACGTAGGTAGCCATGAAAAAGATTGTTTTCACTTTGACGTTTCCTCATTTGAGAGTAATTCCATTAGTAGTGCTGAACTGACAGTCGATATTGACAAGTTTTCGTGATCAAATGGAATATTCTAACGAAGAAAAACTGAATGTGGTGGAATGTTATATCATATGTCATAAAAATTCAGTTCGTGCAGCTTAGGAATACTTTCATAAATATTTTAATCGTCGTCAACAATGCTCTATGTACATTTAAGAGGCTTTACGATAGTTTACGCAGATATGGATCTTTTACTAAACCACCAAAGGAACGTAATCAAATTAACGAAGCAGCACAAATAAATGTTTTGGCAATGATAAATCAAAATCCATCTACATCAACTCGTGAGATTGCGGCAGAAGCTGGCACATCGCAACGAACTGTAGTTAAGGTACTGAAAGCGCACAAGTTCCACCCGTACAAACTTTCAGTTTCTCAAATTTTCCATGCTGGTGATGAACACCGACGTATTTTGTTTTGTACATGGTTTAGAGACATGTGCCTTGACAATCCACAGTTTCCATTAAAGATCTTATGGTCAAATGAAACTAGATTTACTAACTGCGGTATGTTCAATAGACACAATGAGCAAATCTGGGCTAAGGAAAACCCTTTCCATGCAGAACAAAGACGACCCAGATAAAATTTGGTTTTAATGTTTGGTGTGGTATCAAAGGGTCTACTATTCTGGGACATTTTATCTATGATGAATCACTTACTGGGGAGCGCTACTTGCATTTTTTGCAATACACTTTTCAAGACATGTTGCATAATTTGAATTTGAGAACTCGTTTAGAAATTGCGTGGTTCTAACATGATGGAGCATCTGCTCATAACTCGTTATTAGTAAGACAACACTTAGATAATATCTATCCAAACTCTTGGATAGGAAGAAATGGCCTACGCGAATAGCCACTCCGGTCTTCCGATTTGGCAGTTATAGACTTCTATTTATGGGATGCGCTTAAAAACAAAGTATACAAAAGAAAGTATGAGATAGTTGGTGACCTAAGGGAGGCGGTATTACAAGCATTGAAGAAATTGATAGGCGGCCTTGAGGAAAGCGGTAATGTGAATCTTAAAAAGATTCAATTTTTGTCTAAATGACAATGGTGGACTTTTCGAACATAAATTGGAACCATTATTATGTACTTTAATTTCTTAAGTAAGTACCTACTTATTTAGTTTTTTCGTTATATCTGATTATTGATTTTTTTTAATGTCAAATAAAGCAATTTTCTTAACTATTGTGTTATTTCCCAAGAAGTACTTAGACCCCTTTTTAGTTTTGGGTCTATAAATGTTAAGAGGAACCATAACGATTTTCCTTACTTTTTGCAAAAATTACAGATACCTTTTGTTTTTGGAGCAAAAGTCTTCTAAGCTTTCCGAAAAAATTGTCACAATCCAAATTTATGACATTTTTTCCATTTTTGACATCGCAATCAAATTCATCTAATAAAAATACAAGATCTTCATTAAGTTTTGCAATTTTGCTTTTGGGGGTAAAGCGTTCCCCAACTGGGTAGCACATCTGATGTTATCGGATATGCAGGGTCATTTAAGTTGTCTACAAGTGAATTTAACTTATTTTTTTTTTAAATTATTACAGGTTAAAATTTAACATATTTTTTGGTTTGGACATTTTTCAATGTTATACGAAATGCTGGCCCACAGTGCGCCGTATTAAAAAATGTGTTTAACATACAAAATGGGGTAGTGTTCAGCAATAAACAATAGTGGGCCCAATACAGTTACTTGAGAAACTGCAAATGTTACCTCAATTGTTCTACTACCAAAACCATTAATTGATAATAGCTGTTTTCTGTCGCAAATATTTTTTACTAATAATGAATCAAGAAAATGTAAAGTCCTGGGATTCTTGCAATAATCTTTTCATGTATTTTTGTTCTCACGATGCAGAAAACACTTTCCATTGATTTTTATTTCCTAAAACTATGAGTTACCACTTTCAACTATATTTAAATACAGTTTTAATCACTCCCATATTTAATGAATTAACCTAGTCGCCCTTTTCATAGAAGTTAATCTAGTTAATAAAACAATAATATTTTGTTTGTACGAAAAATTTAATTTACAATATCTGCCTGAAATAACCTTTTCAATAAATTTCATTAATCAAAAATGGAGCGTAGACATTCATTTTAAAAAACCTTGGCATTCGTGTCCTTATCTGACGCCCTCTCAAGGCGGATTACAAAAGTAAATGACACAAAAGCACAGACAAGCTATCTTTGTAAAAATCGAAGTTACTCTCCATTAAGTAGATTAAACTGGTACGGAGATACCCCTTTGTGAGACGGGGTTTCCCATGAATGGGGGTAGTTTTTCAAACCACTACGTACCAAACGCAGCACCACAACAATATACTTCAAGCTGGCCATTGTTGGGAAATTCCGACGTCCTCGGAAAAACATATCACTTACACGAGATTAAAAAAACACGGTATCTGGTTTGCTTCGTTCAAAAACGGAGAATCGAGAGTTGTTCAGGCCAGTTGAGAGATTCCTTTGTGGGATGGGATAGGATTTCCACGGTTTTTTATTTCGTTAATATTCGGTTTTGAAAAGACAGGACTAAATTTTAAATACTATTGACTTGTTCACAAAGATATTTTTTTATATTTATAATATTAAAACTATTATTGATTTACTACTGATAGGCTAAAACATAAATTAAAGTTAATCATTTGAAAAATTTCTGTAGCAAAAAATATAAATTTAAAGCCGACTAGAAGATTTTGTTTTAATATTAAGGGGACGTGATAATCATACGAACAAGCAGGATTTCTTTTCAACGCGGATTTGGGTAATGAGCCTTTTCGAATAAACAGGAATTATTAATAAAAAAATATACAATCTAGTAGACCTAAAACTACAGGAGATTGACAATTTAAAGTCGACCAAGTATTTGTTGAAAATCTTACACTGTCCACCTGCAACTGTCATAATACTCTAATATAGTTTCCATTAAATAAACACTGATCCTAGGACTGAGTTTCTCAATTTTAGTTAAATTGAGCAGCTTTTTTGAATCTGGATGTGTTTAATAGAAAACTAATTTTACATTAATCAATTATATTTGAAAATTGATTTACACATAGTGAAAAAACAACCATTTTAATCCGTTGTGGCTTGTTTTCAAGATATCTGTGCATCAATTGACAGGCAGTACCACACCTGTAGGTTCTCCAAGAATTTTGACCCCATTACTGAGAATGAAGTATTATCAGCGAGTAAGAAACCAAAAGATAAACTAACCTCTGGACCTGAAAACATTCCGTTATTTATAGCAAAAGATTTTGTTGGAGCGCTATCGGGAATCGTAACAAATATATATAACGCCTGTTTAAGTGGAATAAAGTTCCTGAAGCCTGGAAAGTAGCAAAGGTTTGCCCCATTTTTAAGAATGGTGAGAAAAATATATTACAGAACTACAGACCTATATCTATTCTGTCAAACTTCTCAAAGCTATTGGAAATCATACTGTAGAATCGCATATTTCCACTAGTACGCAATCAACTATCTCCATATCAGCACGGATTTATTGATAAAAGGTCTACAACAACCAACCTGGTAGCAATTACTCAATATATCTCAGAAGCACTGGACACCAACACACAAGTCAACGTGATCTATACAGATTTCAGTAAGGCATTCGACAGAATTGATTATAGAATTCTGTTAAACAAGCTATCAGGATTTGGATTTTCTATCCAAGCAGTAAATTTCCTCAAGTCTTACTTATCAGACAGATACATTTACGTGATATATGGCTTCAAATCGGACTCCTAATTAGCAAAATCAGGAGTTCCTCAAGGGTCGAATTTAGGACCTCTGCTATTTCTATTGTTTATTAACGATTTATGTAATATAATATCGACAGAAAAGTTATGCTTCGCTGATGACTTCAAGATCTTTTCTACAATAGAAAGTGTAAATGATTGTCATAATATTCAGATCCAATTAGTATCTATAGAAAACTGGTGCAATAGAAATAATCTAAATCTAAATGTGAAAAAATGCAAAGTAGTGACATATACCCGGAAAACGTCAGCCATCAAATTTCCTTATTCAAGTCAAGGTACACTGTTGGAGCGAAATACTAGTATCAATGATTTGGGAGTTATCTTTGACAATAAATTAACCTTTGTAGAGCACATATTTATAAAAACATCTGAAGCATTAAAGTCTTATGGATTTATATTGAGAAACTGCCGAGACTTTACTAATATTTCCGCATTGAAAACATTATATTTTGGGTATGTTCGTTCTAAAGTTGAATATGCAAGTATGATTTGGCATCCATATTATGATATTCACAGCAAACGTGTCGAAAAGGTCCAAAGAAAATTCCTGAAATATTTGGTTCTCAAAATTGATGGATTATACAGAAAGGAATATACCTAATGATGAGTTATGTGAACATTTTCAACTGCCTCCTTTGCAATTAAGGATAAATTGTGCATCTGTTGTATTCTTGTTTAAATTAGTAAATAATATGGTTGACTGTCCCGAACTGTTAAACAAATTATTTTTAATGTACCTACGTTTCACTCAAGGAAACACCTAGCGCAAACATATGACACCCGTTTCCAGAAACTCTAGCTAAAATATAATTCTAATATATTTGTTATTCTCTGAATGATATTTGTGGCATATTTTTCAATGTTTAAGTACTTCTAAGATGTAAAATTAAAATATTTGACAATATGTATTATTTGAAATCAAATTTTTTATTCATAGTTTCTTAACAATTGTCTAGGTCAGACCCCGAAACGTTTGGAATATACAGCAATTTTCTTAACTGTGGTGTTATTTCTCAGGAAGTACTTAAACATCTCTATATTTGACTGTATCTTTGGTAACAGGGTTTTCAGGGAATTTATTTATATATTTAAATTTAATATTATTGTCTAACCATTCATTTATCAAACAATAAACATTGGTTTCCTATTTGGTGGTGATCCTTTGTTACTTGATAAGATCAAGACGTTTTACATAATGAAAAAAATACTGATCTAACTGTTTCTAATTTGAATGCTTTGATTAGTTTTTTTCTAGATGAAATAAAAAAGCATTACACAAATAGTTCTCTTACTGAATGATATAAATTCGGATCTCATGGCATATATATGTCTTGTAACTACTCAAGATAAGTACTGAGGTATCGTCAGCAGCACCTACAAATTTTATATCTTAAAAGTTAATATGAAAGGTTTATCGTTTAAACATAAAAAAATAAGATTGGTACCAGCACAGAACCTTGTGGAACACTCATATTAGGTTCATCAGTTTTGCAACTATATCACGTATTTTTAGCTCAAATTTCTCTAATTGTTTAAGAATAATATAACGAACAACAAAAAACGTCATTGAAGTGTTCTTTGTGCCATTTTTGCTCAAGGAATTTGAAGTTTAGACAGTCAAAGGGACGAGGCAGATCAAAAAACATACCAATAATCTTCTTTCTTGTCTAAACTTTGGTAAACTTATTTTAAAAAAATCCCAACTGGTACTTTCAGTGCATTTAGTCTTAGGAAAACCAAGCTTAGAGTTTTGGGAAAAGTTTCTGATAAAAACCAATAAATTTATTAGATTCGCTATTGGTCACACACTTTTTTCCATCGAGTTCAATACTAGTAGGTTTCTAAAGAAAGAATTTTCTAAAGGAAGCCTTAGAGTATCATTTTTTATGTAAAAATGGTTTGTACGACATCAAGTAGATGTAGAAGTGTTTAATTTTTGACATCACTGTCTATGTCCAATATTTTTGTTTACATATTCCACGTTTTGCTGTGTTTAATAGAATTTGCTTGATTAATTTCAGTACTTAGTATGCAAATATTGAAACTGTTTGTAACTTTAATACTGCATATTTCCACTACATTTTATACAATCTAGACAACTAATCACTGAGATTCATATTTAAAATTATCCATTTGCTTTGGTAGACAATGTTTTCCATTCCACATTCACCCCACTCCTTTATGAACCACCTGCCAGATTCAACACAAAAGGCAACCGTATTAATTTCTCCACCGTATCAGAGCAACAATCAACTTCCGTCCCTTCGTTCCCTTTTGAATCATTAGACTTCGTTATACTTATTAATAAGGCATTTTAGAACATAATTACCTCTGCATACTAGCCGGGGAATTCCCTTTCCTGCAAGATCTTTAAAGACTTCATTAAGCAGCTGAATAGAGAGGACAGCAAATGAATGTGATATCTGTCCTCTTGTCGGGCTTGCTTCCTTTTTGAATTCGACCTTGTTTAATCCTGCCAATGACATAACGGTTTTAATTAATTTCTTTGAGGCATTCCTCGTACTGTGGCGGATATTCTATTTCAAAGTGTCTAGGGAACTGAGCCGAAATATTTCTTATAATTAAATTTAATGTTTCATTGTTTTGAGATAATTTCTAATGTGTTTTTTTTTCTTTTGTAATCGGAGTATGTTCATTTATTTGGTGGGGATGGAAAACAATACTGAATCAAGGAAACAATAAATATACTGTTACGAATTTTCAAATTTCTTCTTATAAGCAGTATTCTTTTGTCTGAGAGATCGCGATGTCATAATATCATCTATTTACTTTAATTTTCCACATTTGTCTTTCCATTGTTTCAGTTTGTAGGCTTTGCTGTGTGAATTTGTAAATTTTTTTACTTAGTCTATCCATCTAATAAGTAAGCTGTCTCCCGGTCGTTTACTCTCCATCTTCCCCTGAGCTATTAATTTTTCTAGGTTGTCTCCCTCTTGTCTTGTAGTGTGTCCAAAGTATTTTAGAATTCTTTGGGGACAATCTGTCTTTGCCTTGAATTTCTTTAATATATTCATTAGCGCGTTTCTCTGTCCATGAAATCCATAGCATACGTCGCCAGCACCACATTTCAAACCCATCTATTCTTGGTATATCAGTAGTATAGCTAGTGGGCTGACATGATACCTCGATGGCATGTCCATCTTAGTGCCCAAAGTAATAGGGGGAGTCTCCAGTTCTTGCAGAAGATAGCATCAATGTCTAGAGCGATGTTTGTCACTTTATCACCGAAAAAAATGTCGCAAACAATGGTTAGGGTGATAAAGGGACATATTGGGTGTGACAAAATGGACAAAAAGTGACAATTTGGCTAGAAGTAGAAGATGAAGAGATCACCAATACCCAGAAGGGTGTGCTGGGAAAATCGTATCGCTTATTAGCAGTTTTGATCTCTTCTTCTTGGCTAGCTGTTTGTCTATCCTTGTTTAACCAAGGCTGTCAAACAAAAACCTACCAAATCAATTATTATAATATTACATCCATTGAACGCAAGACAATATTTTGTTTTTAGTATGGAACTTTCATCAACCAACTAATTTTGAATGTTTCTTGAAGCAGGATATTTAATTATATCAAAACGTAACTATGTGTTTTTTGTTAACTTATAGCAATTATTTTGTCTGTTCATTGGGTTTTCTCTCCTCCAAATTTTTTCCTGCAACAGATAAGTATTTCAAAATTGTATATGTAGAACAAAGTGTAGTAAGACAATTTCGTAAAATTGCCCGGATTACTGGCTGTCTGTACAGAGATTCTTCCTCACAGTTATTCTGAGAGAAAGAGATGTCTACAAAATGATCAACCAGTATTCCTGTATATAAGTAATGTATTGTATATTGTGTAATACTTATCTGTGTATGGAGACGTTTCAACTCCGAGTCTGGAGTAGTTGTCAATCGTTTAGTGTTGTTTTCGAGTTTTTTTTCTAAAAAATTTTCGCTTTGATCTTGAATTTGTTGTTTGTCAAAAAATTTGACACTGACAATTTTTCGTTTGGCGATCACTTGACGCTGAGGTTACCGTTTTTTTGTTCTGTTAGCAATAAATTCCTCCAGTCCAAATGAAGGTCGACAGAAGGTGCTCCGATTTCAGTGTTGTTTGTTATCATCATACAGCTGGCTTCTTTAAGTTTTCTCTTTTTTAAATTTTCTTCTTTCAACAAAATCTTTGTTTTATCCCAGTCTATCCTATGGCTGCCGGTGCTCGTTAATACATGATTTGCCAAATTTGATTTGTCCACATGTCTTCTGGAAATGTTATATTGATGTTCTTTTTTCCTTACTTCTAAAGGTCTTGAAGTTTCACCGGTATAAGAATGGCCACAGTCACACAAAACACTGTATACACAATTTTTAGAACTCTGGGTTGCGTTAAACGGTTTGGTATGTGTGAGGATAGAGCGCAAAGTATTATTTGTTTTAAAAACAGTTTTAACGCTGTATTTATTTCTTAACCGGTTAATTTTTTCCGATACACCTGGACTGTGGCCATTCTTATACCGGTGACACTTCAAGACCTTTAGAAGTAAGGAAAAAAGAACATCAATATAACATTTCCAGAAGACATGTGGACAAATCAAATTTGGCCAATCATGTATTAACGAGCACCGGCAGCCATAGGATAGACTGGGATAAAACAAAGATTTTGTTGAAAGAAGAAAATTTAAAAAAGAGAAAACTTAAAGAAGCCAGCTGTATGATGATAAACAACACTGAAATCGGAGCACCTTCAGCCGACCTTCATTTGGACTGGAGGAATTTATTGCTAACAGAACAAAAAAACGGTAACCTCAGCGTCAAGTGATCGCCAAACGACAAATTGTCAGTGTCAATTTTTTGACAAACAACAAATTCAAGATCAAAGCGAAAATTTTTTAGAAAAAAACCTCGAAAACAACACTAAACGATTGACAACGACTCCAGGCTCGGAGTTGAAACGTCTTCATACACAGATAAGTATTACACAATATACAATACATTACTTATATACAGGAATACTGGTTGATCATTTTGTAGACATCTCTTTCTCTCAGAATAACTGTGAGGAAGAATCTCTGTACAGACAGCCAGTAATCCGGGCATTTTACGAAATTGCCTTACTACACTTTATTCTACATATACAATTTTTAAATTCTTATCTGTTGCAGGAAAAAATTTGGAGGAGAGAAAACCCAATGAACAGACAAAATAATTCAAGACCTCCTCAACAATCTTTTCGAAATTACTTATAGCAATTAACTGAAACATAAGAAATACATATATATTGTCGAACGAAATTCACTATTACTGTTATCTTCAAGTATTTATCATTTAAGACTTTATTCTAGTGGCCTACTATTATCTTAAAATATTTCCTAAAGAAGAACTTTCAAATATTTAACGTCTTCTGCACGCCTATGCCGACTGCACTATTGGCGCCCGAAAAGCTACCAAAAAAACTATCATAATACACATCATCCCTGTTATTGTTGTGTTTCCAGAGTCGGATAGGGGAAAAGTTGGTCTGAAAGATAGACAAGGGGAGAAACACCAGGACGATATTCATGACATCCGATATAATATCGATTTTGCAGACGATAATAAATACTAGATCAAGGACAGACAATAAGAATTGCAGGATCACTCGGCTCAACAGAAGCCAGCGTGACGCCTCTGCATCCAGGGATGAAAATTCCAACCGGAAAGGGTGAATATTTATCGAATATCAGTTAGAGTCTCTTAATTCCTTTTTAACGTGGATAAAATTGTTGTTTCATAAAGTTACAATAAATACCTACAAGACATACTACGAGGGTGAATCAAATATGCACGGACTTTTGTTTTAAAAATTTTATTGGTACGATCAATACAAATTTTAATACATATTATTTTTCAACATAGTCTCCTCTCTTATGTATACATTTTTCCCACCGAATCGGAAGTTTTTTAATACCTTTCTCAAAGAATGAAACTGGTCGTGTCGATTAGCAATTGCGCACAAACGTTTCTACACCTTCGTTGTCCTCAAAGTGGTGGCCTCCCAGTTCTTCTTCAAGTGGCCCAAACATGTGATAGTCACATGGCGACAAATCAGGACTGTAAGGCGGGTGTTCAAGGGCTCCCAATGCATTTTGTTCAATTTTCCTTGAGTCAGTGCAGCTGTATGTGGCCGAGCGTTGGTCATGCAACGGAATCACACTTCGGATAGACATATCCCGCCTCTTTTGCCGATAGGCAAGTTTCACTTGTTGGAGTAGTTCGCAGTAATACTCAGCATTAATTGTACGGCGTTCGTGCAGAAAATCGATCAGCAGTACGCCTTTTGAATCCTAAAAAACTGTTGCAAGAATTTTCCCTGCAGAAAGACGGGTCTTGGCTTTCCGCGGTGCTGCCTCTCCAGGTTTTCGCCACTCCATGCTTGCACGTTTGGACTCCGGAGTATAATGATGCACCCATGTCTCATCACAGGTGACAATATGTCTTAAAAACTCATCCCCTTCTGCTCAATATCTTGCTAACAGCCTTTCACATACGGCAAGATGGTTTGCTTTCTGATCTTCCCTTAGAAGGCGAGGAACCCATCTTGCACCCACTTTTCGGTAACCCAACTCATCTGAGATGGTTGATTGAGCACTCCCGTATGATATTCCAACGTGTTCAGCAATTGCCAATACTGTAAGATGGCGGTCACCTTCAATCAGCTCACGAATTGCATAGATATTCGCCTCATTGATGCTTGTCGTGGGACGGCGTGCATGAGGCTCATTTTCCACTGTCTCTCGGCCATCTGAAAACTTTTTGTGCCAATCGTACAGTCTAACGCCCTGCCCGCTGACATGATGTTACTAACAGCGCATCGACTACGCCTCGCCAAACCGATGAACTCCCCTCTTCTTAACATCCCTACCTAACATATATCGAGACGTCACGCCACTCGAATTACCTACAAGGCGAGAAACAGAAAAGTCCGGTTCATATTTGATTCACCCTCGTAATTTTTGAATATTTCTCTGTTATTGACTTTTCCCTGTTTAAGAAAAAATCAGTGAAATTTTCAAATTCTCTATTCTTATCGCCAACGATCATTATCATCCACAATGACATGTAAATATACTTATGTAGGTTTTTCATATTATAGTTCTTATCCTTCTTCAGAATTACTTATAGTTGCTCTATATATCTAAATAAATCAGTTGTTGAATATATCACATTTTTTGCTAGGTATTCATTCCATCTCTAGCTTTTAATTTAAGTTCTGCATTAATTAAATGATATGGAAAGTTGTAGGCTTCATAGATCTTCTGTTTTTTAGGGTTCCGTACATACAATATACGGATACCCTTATAATAGCTGTTTTCGCGGTGTCGATTCAGGATGCATCCGGAATGGATGCGTGACGAATCCCGGATCTGCTTTATGCGCAAGTGCAGTTATGAACACGTACTAGACTTCTCTGTACCACGAACAATTTCAGAACTGTATTCAAAGGACACTGTAGTAGTACTTAATTCGAAAGAGCAGATTTTGTATTTATATACAACGCAACTATTACTTCAAATAAAAGAGGTTGTGAACACAAGACAGAAGCTAGCTAACACATATCAAACAAATATGAATACAATTAGTCGAATCCTTCAATGGATTACAGATCATACAAAGAGGAATGGATCCTAAATTAAAAGTTTCTGTACTTTAGTATAAAGCTTCAAAGTCACAGAAATATAAAAGTGTTTAAAAAATACTCATAATGCGCATGTTCGAACTCTTCGTTCTTCCTCACGTCAGCGGATTCATTTCACTCGTCCTGAATCGATTCAAGATGCATCCTTTGAGCTCCGTGAACACTGAATTTCCCATCTGGTATTCGATTTTTTGTTACCACGAACGCCGTGAATGAGTGTGCGCAAGCGCTCAATCCTGGATCGATAACGGATCGTTACCGCGAAAACAGCTAATATCACTCCGGATTTCTGCCTCTGTCACATCACAGCAATTTTCTCCCAAACTGCTGGACGGAAGAGCTTCAAATTTGGTATCAATGTATAGTTTGGTGACCGGATCAGGATCAGAAAAACTAAAAAATCGACCGCCCCCCCACTGATCTACGAAAATACTAAGCCTAAAATTTTGAAAAAAAATAGGAAATATAGATCGTTGCGCGAACTTTACAGGAAAAATAAGGTTAAACCATTCATATTAATTTTGGAGGGCAAATTAAAGAATTAAATGAAAATTTAAAAATATATTTTTGTCATACGCATCATGTAATATATCAAATGAAAGGTCCCATTCTGAGGAAACACAAATATATTTTTTTCTTACTTTAAAAAAAATAGTCAAAAAAATATACCAAAATTTACCCATACCCTCTCCCCTTATCTCCGAAACTATAAAACGTAAAGTTCAGGGTCTCACCTGAAGTTTACTGGAAAAATAAGGAGAAACCTCTACTTTTAATTTTGGGGGGCAAATTACAGAATTAAATGGAAAATATAAAATTAAAATTGTTTCTAACCCATCATGTTATATATCAAATAAAAGGGCTCATTATGACTAAAACAAATATATTTTTTCCATATTTTTAAAATAAATTAATTAAAAGATATTAACAAAAATATAAAAAATTTTACCTATCCCCCCCCTTACCTCCGAAACCATAAGCTGTGAAAGTTTGAAAAAAATACAGGTATAGCGCCTCACCTGAACTTTACTGGAACAATAAGGAGAAACCCCTAATATTCATTTTGGGGGGCAAATTATAGAATTAAATAGAAAATAAAAAATTATAATTGATCAAAGGGCTTATTATGACGAATACAAATTATTTTTTTAAATATTTTTAAAATAAATTATTTAAAAGATATTAACAAAAATATTAAAAAATTTACCCATTCGGTTATCTCCAAAACTATAAGACGCAAAATTGTTTAATAAATCTAGAGGTATAGCCCCTCACATGAACTTTTCTGAAAAATAAGGAGAAACGCCCTAATATTGATTGGGGGAAGGGCAAATGACAGAATTAAATGAAAAATAAAAAATTAAACTTGTTTCTAACGGATCATGTACTATATCAAATCACAGGGCTCATTATGACGAATACAAAGATGTTTTTTTATTTTTTTAAATGAATATTTTTAAATATATTAAAAAAACATTTAAAAAAATTACCCATTCCCCCTTTATTCTCCAAGCTATAAGAGCTATTTTTTTTTATTTGCAGGAAAAATACGAACTCATGGCTCATATTGGGGGCCAAATTATAGAATTAAACGGAAAATAAAAAAATATTTTTTAACGCATCATGCAATACATCAAATGAAAGGGCTTTATTTCCGAACCCATACTACCTAAAATTTTGAAAATAATTAAGGGTACTGGGGCTCACTTCAAATTCACAATTATTAGAAAACCCCCATAATAATTTTAGGGACAAATTATACAATTAAATAGAAAAAAAAAGAATCATGTAATATATCAGATAAAAGGCTCATTATGTGAATTACAAATATATCATATTTTTAAATCATTTGTTTAATAGATATTAACAAAAATATTAAACGTCCAGTTTATTCCCACTTTTAAAACTGCACTATTCAAATTTTGAAAAATATATTTTAATTGTATTTTTAAATAATTTGAATAACAGATTTAATAATTTATAATTTAAAACTTGATATATTTTGCCCTTTATCTTCCAATCTACAAAGCATCAAAATTCAAACAGTAGATTATAAAAGGCTTCCCTGAAAGTTTGTTAGTAAAATGAAACTCTAATGTTAATTTTTGGGAGCCAAATTAGAAAATTAAATAAATATGTATTCTTATAAAAATCAAGCGAATGCTGAAGCAGATAAAATAAAAAGTCTATGTGTGGAAACTGAAAGTGTATATCTTTTATAAATTTAAAACGCTTCCTTTAAAACATATTAGGGTAAATATAAGAAAATGCACTCATTCCCTGCTTGTCTGAAACTGAAATATTAAGGTTCGTTCCTTCAACCGATTGTCGACCGATCGGCAATTGGTTAATGCATCGGTACATCAACCGTTTTTTGCGCAACTCGATGCATGCACCAGTCGGTGGCTGCACCACCGATTCTACCCTGAAGCCGATGATCGAAATTACCGTACATTAACTTGGTGCGTATCAATCACCGTGTCACTTGGAACACGAAATTGAACCGTTCACTAAGCGGTTATTGTTTTGAAGGAACGCTGTTTTTCTTGTGCGCAGGTACGCGACCGTTGTGTATCGGTTATCTAGGCTGAAGGAACGAACCTTTAGAATCTTGAAGGTGGTACGGAACCCTTAGTATGCGAGTCCAACTCGCACTTGACCAAATTATTATTTAAATCTTTTGCAGTGCACCTCAGCATAAGTGGAAGACAATAATCTATTTGTGATTACAATTAGTTTTGTTATATCAAATAAGAATCGATACCTGCTGCTAAGTAGTTGATATGAAGACTCAACTACGACATCCACATCATCGGAAAATTATCAACATCATAGCGACGTCTAAAATCAAAAAAACTATGGGAGCCCCTACTAAAAACTCCAATGCCATCAAATGTAAAACAGCAAAATCAGCTGTTTTCTCTAAGGCATAAAAGCAGCATCTCCCAAAAATAGAAAGAAAAAATAAATAGGAAATTGTTGTTGTTGTATTTTGTTATAGCGTTATCTCTACTCTAACTCATAACTATTCGAAATGAATACACTTCGGTTTATCGCTATATAATAAAAAACATAAATAATCTATAAAACAATATAAGCAGAAATTCTGCACCAACTTCTCGAACTTCATTAATATAACGCCGCACGTGACTTCAATTATTGTAGAATCTAGTTAACTTTCACTTCACATCCATGGGAAAGAAGTTCAACAACCGACTCACTAAGCAATAACATAAAGTAGGGTAGCAGCTCGAATGATTCTAGAGACCATTCATAAAACCGTAAAAAAGGAGTTTGAGGAGGAACAGCCACAGGCGCCTGCTACTGGCGCCAGTCTATAACTTGAAAACTAACAGCATCAACATCCGACACATTGGCGGTTCGTCTAGAAAACTATAAGCAAAAGTGCAATACTTCTAAATAATTTCTTGCATTTACACTAATTCCAAAAAATATTAAATTATTGACAAGATGATTTTTAAAATAGTATTAAAATCGAATATTTAAAGGTTTGCGTTACATTTTTATTCCACCCTTATATACAGGGTGAGTTTTTTTTATGATCTGTATGGGGATATCGGAAACTAGCGGAGATAGAGCAACGGTTAAATTGGGAAAGATTTGCAGTTTCTGGCCCAATTCAATGACACTTTCGGATTTTTGTAAAAAGTCATTGCTTAGTAGATATTTTGAAAACACGAAATTCTGTCGATTTAGTCAAATCCCTCTAGCTCCTTTGTTATTGATTTTATAAAAAATGTGTAAATATCAAAATTGAAGGGAATTGTATCCCGAATATGATCGTCATGTCCTCGTTTGCGTGACAGCTCTCGTTTTCGAGATATGACACAAATTTATCTTTTTTTTTGAATTGAAACCATAGCTATGACCTCAAAAGATCGGACATTTTTAGAGTTATGGATGCTTTTCTCTCTTATTTTCACTTTTAACGTAGTTAGCCATGATGTAGATTGATTTATTAATAACTATTCCAAAAAATATTGAACGATTCTTTTATTAGGTATATCAGATATAACGAAAAAACTAAATAAGTAGGTACTTACTAAAAACTTAAGAAATTAAAGTACATAATAATGATTACAATTTATGTTCTAAAAGTCCACCATTGTTATTTAGACAAAAATTGCATCTTTTTAAGATTGACATTACCGCTTTCCTCACAGACCGCCTATCAATTTCTTCAATTGCTTGTAATACCGCCTCCCTTAGGTCACCAACTTTCTCAAACTTTCTTTTGTATACTTTGTTTTTTAGCGCACCCCATAAAGAGAAGTCTATAACTGCCAAATCGGTAGACCGGGGTGGCCATTCGCGTAGGCCATTTCTTCCTATCCAAGAGTTTGGATAGATATTATCTAAGTGTTGTCTTACTAATAACGAGTTATGAGCAGGTGCTCCATCATGTTGGAACCACTCAATTTCTAAACGAGTTCTCAAATTCAAATTATGCAACATGTCTTGAAAAGTGTATTGCAAGAAATGCAAGTAGCGCTCCCCAGTGAGTGATTCGTGATAGATAAAAGGCCCCAGAATAGTAGACCCTATGATACCAAACCATACCAAACAGTAAAATCAAATTTTATCTGGGCTCGTCTTTGTTCTACATGGAAAGGGTTTTCTTTAGTCCAGATATGCTCATTGTGTCTATTGAACATTCCGCAGTTAGTAAATCTGGTTTCATCTGACCATAACACCTTTAATGGAAACGGTGGATTGTCAAGGTACATGTCTCTAAACCATGTTCAAAACAAAATACGTCGATGTTCGTCACCAGCATGCAAAGTTTGAGAAACTGAAAGTTTGTACGGGTGGAACATGTGCGCTTTCACTACCTTAACTACAGTTCGTTGAGATGTGCCAGCTTCTGCCGCAATCTCACGAGTTAATGTAGATGGATTTTGATTTACCATTGCCAAAACATTTATTTATGCTGTTTCGTTAATTTGATTACGTTCCTTTGGTGGTTTAGTAAAAGATCCATATCTACGTAAACTATCGTAAAGCCTCTTAAATGTACATAGAGCAGGTGACGACGATTAAAATATCTACGAAAGTATTCCTCAGCTGCACGAACTGAATGTTTATGACATATGATATAATATTCCACCATATTCAGTTTTTCTTCTTTAGAATATTCCATTTTATCACGAAAACTTGTCAATATCGACTGTCGGTTTAGCACTACTAATGGAATTACTCTCAAATGAGGAAACGTCAAAGTGAAAACAGTCTTTTTCATGGCTACCTACGTTAAAAGTGAAAATAAGAGAGAAAAGCATCCATAACTCTGTTATTTTTATGAATAACTATATCGAGTATAATATCGTTGAAAAGCTCTGAAAATGTCCGATCTTTTGAGGTCATAGCCAACTATGGTTTCCATTCAAAAAAACATAAATTTGTGTCATATCTCGTAAACGAGAGCTGTCACGCAAACGAGGACATGACAATCATATTCGGGATACAATTCCCTTCAATTTTGATATTTACACTTTTTTATATAAAATCAAAAACAAAGGAGCTAGAGGGATTTGACTAAATCGACAGAATTTTGTTTTTTCAAAATATCTAGTTAGCCATGACTTTTTACAAAAATCCGAAAGTGTCATTAAATTGGGCCAGTAAAACTGCAAATCTTTCCCAATTTAACCATTTGCTCTATCTCCGTTAGTTTCCGAGATCCCCATACCGATCATCATAAAAAAACTCACCCTGTATAATACTAAAAAATCATGGGTAAATTTACTCATAGTTTTATTTCACCAATGTACTCGCAAGTCATCATCAGGTTGAATAGTATAGTCAAGAGTTTTATTTCAACAAAAATGTTGTTATCTATTTTATCAGTAGTCTCTAAGACCTCGTCATTTTGTAAAATATTTCTCTTGCAATATTTCTATTCTGTACATTTAGCTTCATCTCGTTTCTCTTTAAAGACCCCTATAAAGATTTATTTGAGAAAAAGCTACGAAATCCTCTTTCTCTCCGTTCCTCCCATTATCTGTTTAAAAAGTCCATAAAACTAATTCTAAGCCTTTATAAATGCTCGACAAAAAATATAAAGTTAGTAACTAGCTTCATCCTGAATAGAAGTAGACAATTGCAAAGCCCATTAACTGTCAAATCACGTTCCCTGTTTTGCTTATTAACTGTTCTCCATGTCAGGGCATCTTCTTTCGATGCCGTAACTTTGTTAAAAGGATTTACTTAATAGATGGCAGTCGGGTCGGTGCTTACTTTTTTCTTTTGAAGTTGTCGTAGCGTCAGTTTGTTAGGGTTTCTATTGAGTTTATATTACGAAGTTCTTTTGTGCTTTCTGCACGATGGATAAAATTTTATGCCGAGAAAATATCAGAGAAATATAAAAAGGAAATAGTTTTTAACACACTTAATTTCATTTGTGCGTAATTAACAAAGTATGTAAAATGTTTTTAATATCGTAGGTATGAGTGTGGAATGGATGTAATTCAAGGGAATGGCAGTCAGGAATAATAGTAACTCCTCACAAATTCAAAAAATGACGCAAAAAATTAAAAGTATGGTTTTGGTAATACTGATAAATTCTAGACAAGCTAGACTACTTTCATCACCCATTATTAGTGGTAATGAGGATAATACAATTGTAATTGTAAGACGTATTTTAGTCATACAAATATCTTTGTAATATATGTTATTTTTTTAGAACTACTAACCTCAACCAAATACTCTGTTATACTACAAAACCTATAAATTTGCTGACTTGCCCCCCTAGGCCAAAAAAATTTCTAAATTGCTCTGTCTCTAGGACACTTTTTTTTCTGATTTGGCCCTCCGTAAGCCAAAAGCTGGGTAAGTTCCTGGACCTAATATTAATCATACATTTTTTATGTATATGTATTATTGATAAGTTATTTTTCTTAGTACTGGCCAGAAACGTATAAAATTACCAAATGATTTAAGTGAAACAGCAAAACTTGAAATTTAGGAGGATCCTAGAATTTAATAATTACCTTCGTCTCAGGAAAAATCCTTAAAAATCGATCGTCAGAAAATCCTTAATTGAATTTTCAATCATTCCCCTTTTGATTGGAATGGGGTCGGTTTGGGGTTCGACTTCATTCAGAAATATGGTGGATATGGCATATTCTAAAAAGTTAATACTACCATTATCCACTTTATAGAGTTTCAGTACCTGAATAAGCCTATCATGTGGAATGGAATCAAAAGCTTTTTTGTAGTCCATATATGCCATGAAGAGATTTCGTCGTGTGGCGTGGGCTTAATTACAGACAACGGAATCAGTTATCAGTTCTTTGCATTCCATCGAATTTTTCGCGCATCCCTTTTGTTGTTGAGTAATTTTCCCCGACTTGACCATACAGTGTATGGCAGTACACTCCCTCTAAGATAGCGTACCTCTATTGGAAAATTCACTAAACCCCAGATATCCTATATATCAAAAGGGTTTAGCTCTGTAGGAGCCCTAGCCAGGTTATCAGGCGCGTGGTTGGAGTCGTAGCACTTTCTCATGAATGTCCAGACCGTCCGAGCTGTTCCTAACAGAAAGGCTTTTTGCAATACTTGGTAAAGATGTTCGTCCAGACCGAGGTATAGTAAATTATTTAGTAGAAGTTTTGGGACTACTCCTGATGTTGACACAACAATTGGTAAAATAAATGTGCCTTTATTTGAAATTCCAAATTCATATATTTTCTTTTGAATATAATCCTAAAAAAGGGAACTCCGCACAAAGCAACCCTACAAATAAAAGAATATCCTCTTGTAAGAGGAGCATAATTAATCAACCTACTCATATAACGAATATCCTGGCAATCGGAAAAACAAAAGTAATATTAAAGCCACATAAAATAATTATTAAAAAATTAAATCTTAAACCATCAAAAAATCCTAATATTAAATAAACTCCAGCAGTAAAAGGATGAAGGAAAGAAGAAACCGGAGCTGCTATAACAACAGGTAATCATGAAGAAAAAAGAGTTTGATCTCATTTAGAAAAAGCAGCGATTAAAACTAAAGAAAGAACCACTTTAATTTCTTCGTAACCCCTAAAAACATTGAAATCAAAAAAAAAAAAAATTTCTACTACCAAAGTAACCAAACAATCTAAAGAAGGATGGCAACATCCCCTAAACGATTCCTGAGACTAGTTAATATACCCGAATTAAAAGATTTTTCGTTTTGATAATAAATAACTAAACAATATGATACTAACCCTAAACTATCCCAATAAAATTCTTAATAAGTTAGGCCTTAAAACAACTAGTATTATTGAAAATACAAGTAATACAACAACAAAAAAATAAAACGTCTTAAAAAAATTTCTATAAAAAAACAAACTTTATAAATATTAAGGATATTCAGTCAACGTATAAAATAGTAACTTCAGGGCTAAATTTTATTTTTTTGAAAAATCATGATATTATGCTACAGGTAATGGTCAATTGACGGTCAACTGACTGGTCAAATGACCGTGGTTAGTTGACCTTTCCTAACTCTAGGGAGGCTAGGAAACCATTCGACTGCTCTTCCACTCAACTTTCGTCGAATGTTTAACTTGTATGTTAATCATTACAAAGGTCAACATGATTTTGTTCTACGAAAGTGAAGGGTCATTTCCGAAGTAAATTTTCATGTGAATCCGAATCCAGGATTCAAATTGCTCTATTACGTCAGAATTTTGAGATAAAAGCCCAAAAATGCAATTTTCGGCTATA
Source organism: Octodonta nipae (assembly GCA_034190945.1). Lineage (NCBI taxonomy): Eukaryota > Metazoa > Arthropoda > Insecta > Coleoptera > Chrysomelidae > Octodonta > Octodonta nipae. The sequence continues at coordinate 1,398,484 of CM067219.1, forward strand.
TTTGAGGTTATGTAGCCTTGTGATATTCTTTCTTCTAAATAACAACCGATGACACCTCAAAGTGTAAGTCTTGTTCTTTCAAATGCCGTTGAGTTTGCTCAAATAGCTTAATTCTGCATTGATATATTTAATTTTGAAGTTTTCGAGTTTCATCAATTTCGCTATTCTCAAAATCCACATGATTCTTAAGTCTTTGACTCCCAAATTCGACACTTATGTTCAATTGTAAGTTTTCACATTTGCATCAAGTTTTGTTTTGCAACAATAGAATCTTTAATGCCAAAACCACCGCTATGAAGGGAGCAAAAAGGGGGTGAAAAATGTTAAAATCGATCTAAGAGTATTTTATATTTTATTTTTCCACGTATTTGGAAGCTGTTTAAAGTAAGTGAGTGTATTATAGTAAGAATACAATGTACACCAAGTATCACCATCCAAAACCACCCCTAAGTTCCTTAAAGGGGGTGAAAATCGCTGAGATCGATCTAAATGTATTCTACTTTTTGGCTTTCCATATATTTTTGGCGTAATTTTATATAAATGAACTTTCAAGGGTAAGGAAGCGATGTAAACAAGTTACAGCATCCATACTGACCCGCAAGTACTTTAAAGGGGCTGAAAAGGGATGAAAAACGGCAAAAAAGTTAAAGAACTATTCTTACTACTAATCAGCAAACCCTAAACACAGGTATGCCGAATCCTCGAATCTTAAACTCCAAGGTGAAATCCAACAATTAACATCTCATCGCATCTTACAAACTGTAATAACCTTACTTTTAGCGGTACCCAGAAACAACGACGTGAACGTAGTAAGGACTGTTTCCTTTGAGGTGCTTGATTAAAGTGAGTCCCCTTGCCTCTCACAAACCGGGGTGCTTTTTTAACGTGAGTCCCCTTGCCTCTCACAAACCGGGGTGCTTTTTTAAAGTGAGTCATTTGCCTCTCACAAACCGGGGTGCTTATTTAACGTGAGTCCCCTTGCCTCTCACAAACCGGGGTGCTCTTTTAACGTGAGTCCCCTTGCCTCTCACAAACCGGCGTGATTTTTTTACGTGAGTCCCCTTGCCTCTCACAAACCGGGGTGCTTTTCAACGCTTGTCCCCGTATCTCTCACTATTTATCCTTATGAAATCTTTTTTTCTTATCTTCTAAATTTCTCATATTGGATCATCTTTTATGTTGGATATATTGGATTCAAAATGAAATATCTCAATGCAGAATTAAGCTATTTGAGCAAACTCAACGGTATTTGAAAGATCAAGACTTACATTTTGAGATGTTATCGGTTGTTTTAGGAGATACTTTCTCAGTCCAGTAGTGAAGCGCTCGAACCTTAGAGCATATATCTCTGAAGGTAAACTGCAACGCACAAATAAGTCATCTAACTTGGTGGGAGGAAACAGCCAATGAGGTACATTCTGGACGTAGTTTATTGAAAGCAGCACCCAATCGACTGAAATAGTCTCTTGCTCTCTCTATTGTCCTCTTTTTCTAGTATCATCACTATACTTGTGCAATGCAGGCTAACTCCAGAAATAGAAACTCCGACAATCAAATGGTTTCGAGACTGTGGCTCTGAAATACTTGTAAAATATAGCTGAATATGATGAAAGTACTTTTATGTTTTTTTGGGCAATAACACCACAATCGAAATAAAACGACGTATATTGAAGGAAAACCAAACGTTTCAAAGTCTATTTCTGACTTCGTAAATTGCAAAATGAAAATTTGATTTATGACATTTAAATTGACATTAGACTAGGTACGACTTTGTTATAAGATAGCGCATTCGCCAAAAATGCGATCATTAGGTAAAACCAACCTAGGAAAAACCTTATGATGAAAGTAATTTATTCCGCAATCAAAGCATATTACACTGATAAGTATATATCGAAATTTAATATGTTTTAAAATGGATACCGCTAACAAATTTGCAACCTATATTTGTTTAGCAAAAGTAATAAAACAGCCCTAATATGTAAATTCTATCAATCGTAGCCGGTATTAAAATGAGGATCTCAGTTAATGAATTCTTCTCGTCACTAAAAGGGCTGTGCCACCGACGAGTGCTGTTCAAATATGTACTTTCATTTCCAAAGCTCGGAGTTTATTAAGGGCGAGACAGAGATGCATAATAGATGGGTATCATCGACATGGGATGGATCATCATCGGAGTGTTTTAATATAGAGTTTCATCGTGCTTGGAGCGTAATAACAGTAATAAAACATTTGTTACAATCGGCCGAGCTGGTCTTGATGGTTTTGCGGGATAGCGTAGCGACAGATATTGAAGTGGGACGTGCAAGAAGAAGGTTTCATCTCTTGGGGATGAGGTATAGGCAAATGATAATTTGAACAAGATATTATAGTTGATGCAATCATAAAGTAAAATTACATGACTGGAAATAAGAGCACAAAACTGTGTCACTGATTAATTATAGGTATTGTAACTTACAATAAATTATCTGTTTTATCACAAAAATAATTAATCAAACAAGAGAATAGTCGGCATAAAAACCCCAAGTAGCATGTGTAAAGTAATATAAATAAACTAAGATAATATACAAAAATGTAATAACTATGTATAAGTCATTAATAATTGAAATAATAAAAATTATATGTTGAATAGTTGAATAACAAGTACAAGCAAAAAATGATTTAACAAAATAATAATAAACATTTTTAAAAAATAATAACCGACTTCTACCTATAAATAAAAAGCTAAGAATAATTATAACAAAATACAACTCTAGCAAATAAATAACACATTCAATGTTGTTAGCTACCTACCCAGGAAGTAAAAAATGTAAATATTTAAAGGTGTTCATTCTGTACAAATTAATTACCTACCAATCTAGTATATTTTGAAGCCGGTGCCAAGGAAATCTAAAAATCCTTCATTGCGTACTTATCTACTAATTCATCAAACTTGATTGTTGCTCGGCACCGACTTCAAAAATATACTAGATTGGTAGGTAATTAATTTGTACAGAATAAGCACCTTCTAATGTTTACATTTTTTACTTCCTGGGTAGGTACCTAACAACATTGAATGTGTTATTTATTTATTTGCTAGAGTTGTATTTTGTTATAATTAATTTTAGCTTTTTAGTTATAGTTAGAAGTCGGTTACATTTTTTTTAACTGTTTTATCTTCAACTTTTTAGTTTTTTTGAACTCAGGTAGTTTTTATTCCTTATATTTTATTTTGTATTTATAACCTTAATAGACAGAACCAGGTAACATCGAAAGCCTCAACATTACACAATGATACTTTCTCATTTAAATTTACAGGTAAATCTTTACGAACAAAATGTACTACTACGCGTTGACTTAATAAGCCCAAAATATATTTATGCCTTATGGCAACCCTTTATAACTATAGATAATTTCACTCCAACCTATGTACCAACCATCCTGTACATACGACAGCCCACGGACAAGCATAAATTTGCCTTCTGTAAACTATAGAACGGAGTAGAATCCATCCCATATTTACGAAGTCAAATCCGTCCTATATTTCAACCGTAGTATACAACTCCTTGTGGGCTAGCCCATAAATTATTTCATTTTTAACATTTTATATTATCGCCCTGTGTAACATTAATTCCTCTCCACACTTTATGCAACTTCTTATGGCCTATAAAAGAAATAATTTTTTAATCACACTGTATAAATATAATTCAACTCCAGCATATATTTTAACCATCCTGAATATGATTTTCTCCTGTCCACATCATATAACAGTTTTTTAATCTCCCTATATAATTTTAATTTCACATTTGTTCCAACATTTTTATATCACCAAACGTTCAGTCCACACTATATTCCAACCATTCTGTATATACGGCTGCATACGGACCACTATCATTCTAGTCCGTCCTATATTTCAATCTTCATATAAATGCAACTCCTTCTATTACTTTACTTTGTGATTTTGTTTGCCATAACTCAACATCATGTCTATCAATGCACCAAATAGCAGTTTAAAGTTTGACATGTGTTGTCACTGAATTTTCTATTAGGCCGGGAGAATTTGACAACCAAAAGCACCGTCTTCTCAAAATGAAAAAAATTGCATTTAACTAGGTATTTGCCTGGTATACAAACAAAACGAGCTTGGTACTCATTGATTTGAGGAGCCGAAAATACTATGCTTTACTATCAACATGATTGAGATAAACATAAAAAATTTTCAAATTCGCAATTAAAACTTCCAGTGCCTAAAATTACCGCACTATTACGTTGGAATTAAAATATTTATGAGGAAATGTCCGTTATGTCATTTCGATGAAATTTCTGATAAGAATTTTGGAATTTTCGGGGATTTTCTGCAAAACTGCAAGTTGCACGTCACAGAAAAGTATATGAGATCACCTTAATAGATTAAATGTTAAAAAACTATACACATCCATAAGGAGTTATCGAAAAATCGCCTAAAATTTTAGGGATATTAGTCGATTTCCAAGCACGCATGTGTTCATTCACTAATTTTATCACTTTACCAATAGAATTCTTTTCCAAAATTTGAAGTTTCACCAATCCGGATATATACTCTATTAAACAAGACCATATTCATTCAAAACGGTTCACCACAGGAGAAGAAATCAGGTAACATACATACAAAAAAAAGCGAAAAAAAAACGACGAATTGATAACCTCCTCCTTTTTGGAACTCGGTTAAAAAATAAGTATGTGTCATGATCAATACGATATTAAATTCATTAATATACAAGCTAGGTTGGACAAGGACATACTTACCATGATATTCAACGTAACAAAGTTCTAAAAAAAACAACAAACATATGTGATCATTTCCGTTGAAAATTATATTGGGGAAATCAAACAAAAATTGTCCAAACGCATTTATTAACATAAATATGAATGCCGAAATTCTAACATGGCTTTGACTGACCACCACTTTACCACTGGTCACAATTTTGAATTTGATTACCCAGTTGTATGTTGTTTAGAGCCTAACACAGTGAAGAGAAAAAGTTATTAATTTCATGACTGACACAAATATTTTGAGTTTAAAATATAGCAAACTTATTAATTAACAACAGTATTCCTAATAATTTTAGCTTCGAATTTATTTAGTTCTTTTCTAGTAATTTTTTTTAAATTGTACATTAATAAATTTAAAAAATATATATAAAATTAAAAAATAAAACGATATATTGTAGGATGGATCTCTCCTCTGTTTTCATTAACTGAAAACTTAGGTTTGTAATACAATTTTTAAACATAAATAACAGAATATATTTCATAATTAATAATTCATTGCAATGAATTAACAACACATGGCCAATTTATTTATCTGTCAAATTTTCCAAGACACTAGAAATCGTAGTCTGGCCTGACATTATTTTAACGTGTTCTTAACAGAAGAAAACGAAATTATTGCATTTGATAAAGTTCAGTACCTAAATATATACAAGATTTCGTGTATGAATTGCTTATGTCTTAATAAACTCCTATGATGTTATTTTTTGAACCGGGCATATCTCCTATCATAGACAAATCTGTTTTTGCTTTCATGAAATTACAAGAAATAAACATTACATTTCAAATTTTGCTGATTATATAAATCTCAAACCTTGGAAATTTCTATTTTTTACATTTAAAAATATCCTCAGAAAAACTAATTGTAGACTTGCTTATGGGACAGTGCTAAGCAAAAGTTAGTTTATTAAATTGACATCTTTATTCTTGATGGAATGAAAATTATAAGCACCAAATGGTTTGTTGTTTAAGAGTATAGTTCTTCAAAACTTATTTTCGCTTGATTTAAACAATACTCTTAAACGTCGCCAATATTAATCAGTAGTTGAATGCCTTTGCCTTGTCTAGGGAATCACTTCATGAACGTATTTTATATCTTATCGATAGCCATACTATTTAATATTGATCTCAATCACAATAATACATACTAACTATTACCAAAATCCAACTATCTAAACCATGGTTGTCAAAATTATTTGACAGTTCCTTCAAAAACCTAACCTCACAGGAAATAACAACCTAACAAGTTGTTTGATAACTTAAATCACCAGCGGATCCAGGACGAGGGGGCCAAGGGGCCGAAGATCCCCCAAAATCATCTGAGTGGTATGACAAAAGACACTCCTGGATCCGCCCCTGACTTGAATGGTATAGTTCAAGAAATAAGTTTTACTATTTATATATTTTATAGCAACAAGGAGTCAATAAGATCCCATATGCAGGCTGGCTCAAAATTTATGTAGGACAAACCAATAGAAGAATTAAAACTACAGGAGACGGACACCAGAACACCAAATACACTTCGAAAATTTCATATTCTTAAAGCATTCGATATTTTATTTTCAACATCACTTTCTGAAGTACACAATTTGATGATTTTTGTTAATGAGGCAGCAACCATAATATGAATACAGATAAAAATTTGAAAATATACAAATCATTGGTTTGTTATAAGTGTTTCTATTATCGAAATAATTAAAAGTGTTAGCTTTGTTAAGTAACATTTCAATGTAATAAAAGTTGGCTGTTGTGTCACATCAAAACTTGTTTGGAAAGGATTAGGCTTTCCCTCGAATTTGTATGGTTCATTAAAAAAGGATTATCTGTACTGGAAATTGAAATTTTCCACATATGCGAACATATTTTTGTTGCTCCATTTTTTCCAACTTGTTATGCAATAATTATATAACAATGATTTAGGGAAAAACTTGTAGAAAGCAAATTTAACATGACAATTATTTTATTAATTTCATTAAAAAATATAGTTAAGTTATAGCGCCACACATAGTAGTCGTTAAATAATATTGTCAAACATTTAAAATTTTGATTTTACAATTGTGCTTTTTTTCATATAGCATCCTTATTGATATTTCCACAAGAACTTAAACTCAACTCAAAGTCTCAAAATTTTAAAAATATATATTGCTTTAATTATTTACAATTTTTTATAAGTTATAGTATTTATAAAAATGTTTGCATGAAAGATTTAATCCAGTAGGTCTTTATTTTTATATTTAAACATTAAATCATCGCATGAAAAGGTATTTGGGGGCTTCATAATCTAAAAATAGTTCTACCAAAATTGATCAATAGACCTTTACATAATTGCATAAAAATTATGCGCATGCGTCAACGTCAGCCATTTTTTTCGGACAGTTTATAATACTTGGTTATAAGGTGAATATTAGTAACAAAGTTTTAACAGCTATAAATTTAAAGTGAACTACCAGAATAACGATTTTAATTAACATGTATAACATTTCATCAAGAAAGAATGGAGCAAAAAGCATTAATGTCGTGGAATATGTGGGAGCCATATCTACAGTAACTCATTTTTGGAGAACTTATTTGACTTTATTAGTTCCCCAAAAACTTGTATACAATCTCGTCGAAAGCTTATTAAATCAACGAAAGGAATAAACAGTTAAAAGTTTGTCTAAAATACTAAATGTAATTTATTAGTTTGAGATGTGAACTAAATGATTACAATTGCGATTGCAAGTACTTGATTATTTAAATAAAGATACATATATTTGTTTATGTGTATGTGTTTTAAAGACAATAACTCGCTAAAAGATATAATATGAAATAAAACAAGTGTTAACCTTATCAAAATCAGTTTAGACCAATCAATAGAGATTTTTCCGTGTAATAAATACTATCAGGATACTGCCTGTGCCATCACATTAAGAATGATTTGTAGTGATATTTTGCTACCTTTTCCAATCGCAACTATGGTTTTTTACTTTATTATAAACAATTGAAACAAGAAAATTGCGTTTTTTTCATTGCATGTTTATAAAATGAAAAATAATAAACTAATCTCAATGTGAATTGTAAAGCATGGAAATACCAATGAAATTAGCCCAGGATCGATCCGATAAGATCTTTAGTAACAGGGAAAAACAAAAAATACTGGAAAATTTAGCGGTTTTCTTTATATCATCATAACTCTGTCACTATCAAAGTTGTAGAACTGGGCTTATGGGAACTGATAGCAATTGATATCTACCTTATACATGACTAAACCAGGCGGTATCGGTTTATTAGTTTTTGAATAATTGCGATCTGAAGTTTTTAGTCTACTATTCTTGCAGTGTGTCTCCATGCGACATGGATCGTCAAATATCAATTCAGAATAGAGATGTTGAAAGTAGAGGTATCATTCAACAACGCCTCTATTTTCTTTTTTGATTAAATGTCTGTGAAATATACGAAAAATGTTAGTAAAAATGACCAACATTTGGTGAGCGTATGAATGCGTTCGAGTAGTTGGGGGAACACGGTTTTTGGGGGGAACTGCTAACAATAATTATTATCGATAGCAACTGTCACTCTGACAGATGGTGAAAGAATTTAATCGCTAAAAAAACTTCTATACAGAGTGATTTGATCAATTTTATTATATCAAATGAGAACTGTTTGTTTATTAATATATTTATATGTAAATGGTTTCTCGTTTTTGCTTTAATTTGTGGATTTTGGGTTTACGGAACATCGAAAGAGAGCGGTCATTAGAAAAATTCTTACTTGTGAGGATTTTAAATATTAAAATGATCTATATATGTGCCTCTACTATATATTACTATTCGCTCAGTGCGAAGCCATGGTGGGGAGAAACTGATTTACCGTCAGCGCTACCCGTGACTATATCCGATACTACGGCGGGCTGTTTTTATGTTTCGAGTTAGCTAAATATACAAGTGAATTGTTATTTAAAATTTATTTAAATAAAATAACATAAAATGAGTCACAAAAGTTGTTGTGTTGTAAGTTGTAAGAATACAGGTAGAAAAAGTGCTTGTCATTTTTATAAATTTCCTACAGCAAGTTGGAAAATAAATCAAAGGAAAAAATGGATAGCTGCTGTTAGGAGACAAAAGTAAGTAGAATCATAACCTTACTATCCGTAATAATAAAAATCTTGAAAGGAGTGAAACTTAAAAAAATAGTAAGTTTAGAAAATACTCGATATTAAGTTCAACTTGCGTTATTAAAGAGTTGAGGACATTTCGAACAGTGTGGAAATTATTTTTACTAGATTGAGCAATTAAAATTTGTTTTAACGGACAGTCAGACACCAATTCGGAGATTTCTACGTCTTTTGAATCATGTAGTTGATTATATTTGTGAGGTATCATGTTTTCAAAGTATGCTCCCTTCGAGTACTTGTCTTTGGCGAATTGCCGAGCACTGGGTTTCCCCCATTGCTGTTCAATACTTGTTTTTGAAGCACTATTTTCATTATTTATGAAGTAAATCAGCGCAGCGATGTGTTTACATTTTTTACTCTGATTATAAACGCAATTACATTGCACATCAACAACACATCGTTCTACATTTAATTTTAAACTCGTGGTGTAAGCTGTAGCATGGACAGATGCTTGCCTGATTACTCGCGATTTAATCAAATAGCTTTCGTTATTTTTGCGAAACTCTTCTACCTCTCGGACATGTTCAGCAAGAACCAGCTTTTTTCCTTTTACCAATGTCTGTGGCTGGAACTGAATTTCGTGGGTTATTGATTGAAATCCCGTTTTTATTATGGTTTCCATTTTAAATCCAAATCTAAAAATAAAAATGATAAATTTAATCGTTTAACAATTTTTCTCAGATTTATTATTGAATTGTAATATGTTAATTTTAGTTAGCAAACATAATCTATTTTTTTGTACTCAAAAACAATCAGCACTTTTAATTTGTAGAATTTTGAAACAATAAAATATTTTGGTAATTTCGTTCAATCTAAATTTACTTATAAAAATTTTTCTCTATTTTCTTTTTATTTGATTTCAGTTGACCTATCTTTATGTGTGCTAACTTCTATGCTACTTTTTCAGTATTAACTATACTTACATTTTATTTTGTAATGCACAAGAACACTTTACATTAACAAATATTTATTATAAATATTCCCTTTAATTAAAAAAGCATTTTTTTATTTATCATTCGATATTATTATTACTGACAGCCATTCAATACTTAGTAAAATATATTACAATAGCCCCCTGTAGTTCAACCATACCATGGCGCTGAAGTCGCGCACAGAGCGAATACGCTTCCCTCAACAACCATGTTTCCCCCACTCCTTGGATACATTCATACGCTCGCCCATTTTTTGTCATGTTTGCTAACATTTTTCAGGTATTTCACAGACATTTATTGAAAAATGAGAATAGAGGCTTTGTAGAATGACACCTCTACTTTCAACAACTTTTTTAAAAATTGAAATTTGATTATCTATGACGCATGGGGACAAAATGCAAAAATAATGTACAGAAAGGTTTATGTCACAATTGTACAAAACTAATAAACCGGTATGGTCTGGTTTTGGTATACATAAAATAGAGGTAAATTACTATCAGTTCCTACAAGCCCAGTTCTACAGTTTTTAAAGTTTAAAGCAATCGGATCGAGCCTGGGTTCATTTCATTGGTATTTACCTGCTTTACAATTGATCTGTTGACACCATTGAGATTAGTTTATTATTTTTGATATTATAAACATGTAAAGAAAAAAACGCAATTTTCTTGCTTCAATTGTTTATAACAAAGTAAAAAACGATAGTTGCGAGTGGAAAACATAGCAAAATATCGATAGAAATCTTTGTTAATGTGATGGCACAGTCGGTATCCTGATAGTATTTTTTACACATTATCAGTTAATTTTTGCTCTATTGATTGGTCTAGTTGTAAATAATGTACTTGTGACCTGACATATGGATGCAAATTGAGTTTGATTAAATATTTATATACTGAATTTTATATTTTATTTGCAGCCTTCAGTAATATTACAGAAAATTTTTGTACAGATTTCGTGAAAAATCTGGTAAACGAACTTTCTTATACTTGTCAGTTGAAAGATGAATAGCTAACATAATTAAAATCAGAAGAAAAAAAAGAAGAAATTAAAATAACTGAGAAAAAAGTATAATTTTCGTCCTAACCTGTCAAATAGCTTCATTTTCGCCTTGTAGATAAAAATAACACTTTAACCACCATTGGAACTTAAAACAATTATGTGCTTTAGTTGAAATATGTACAAATAAAACTCCACCAGTCAATATTCCATTTAATTTCACTGATAATGAGGGTAAAGATACTAGTTCCCTATGCATATTTGTGAAAAGTGCGCGAAACTTTCATATTCCCGCCTATTTAACATGACGAACGCGCTTGCGCATTGCAAAGGGTGTAAAGATCTTTTGGTAAAGATTTTAGAGGGGTGAACTCTGTGAAATTTTTATAATATACATATGTTATTACCCAATTTCTTTAATCTGTGTTTTTACAGATGCTATTTATAATTGCTTCTAAATTGTTTCTTTGACAACATTATTAGGGTAGGGTCCAATACGTGCAGGTCGGGAATGTGCAATCAATTTACATTAAAGTTACGTCTGGTGTTCCCCAAGGGCCCCATCTCGGACCACTACTTTTCTCCATCTCTATTAATGATATAGGCCAATATTTTATGTACTCTAAATATAGACTATATGCCGATGATCTTAAGGTATATCATACTGTAGTAAGTGTAGAGGATTGTCATAACTTGCAAGTTGATTTAACTAGACTTGAGCATTACGGTGTCTGTAATAGATTAGTATTAAATCTGGAAAAATGTAAACATATCACATTTTCAAGATTAAGATATAATATTCCTCTTGACTACGCACTTGACACTCATATTGTACAGCATGTAACAAACATCAAAGCCCTTGATATAATATTGGATTCCAAACTTTTATTTGATTTGCATATTGAGAATATTGTTAACAGCGCCTTTCGCAACCTAGGATTTATTTTAAGATTTCTCATCTGAAGAAAGCCTTATTATTCTTTATAACTCTTTCGTTAGAAGTACACTAGAATATGCTTCCTTGGTCTGGAATCCACAATATGTAAAATACGTGGAAAGGATAGAAAGAATACAAATTAAATTCATTAATAACTTGAATTATCGGGTTCACAGAACACATATGAATGTAATTTGCCAAAATACAATTTGTCTAAACTTTCCACTCGTCGTAATATAATTTATGTAATATTTCTATATAAATTAGTTGAAAATAAAATAGACTGTATTGATATCATAAATAATTTCAATTTTAACTGTGCCATTAGCCAAACTTTAAGAACTAAAAATTTATTTTAAAGTCCTAGGTGTGATACTAATTCCTCCTACAACTCCTGTTTGTATAGGATGCTGAGAACGTACAACTTACATTTCTTGCTTATTGACATTTTCAGCATTTCCTTATATGCAGTAAAAAAACCGGCCTAGTTAGTTTTCAAAATTTAAGCACACATGTATGTAAGTAGCTTATTAGTAGTAGTTTTTCGTATCTTTATTGTTCTCTTTCTTTTTTATTGTAATTGCCCTAAATATTGTGTGACTGTGACTAATTGTGTAACATGTGGTTTGCTATTATTGGGTAGTCCAGGCTACCTGTTGGAAACCCAAATTGCAAATAAATAAATAAATAAATTATTTTGTTTTGGAGGTTATAGAACTACTTTCGTTTAATATATGCAGACTGATAATTATGTAAAGATTGTACATGCAAGCCGTTGCATTTCAAGGATCAGACACAGGATTGCCTTCAGTAGTGGCCCTATCAAGGCTCATTTCTCTCGTAAAATATCATCGCATCTCAGACCCATTCTGAGCACGTCCTCTGACGGCGGCGAACAGACGCTTATATGAACTTCTTGAGTAATTCGGTCACGTGACGCATTCTTTAACTTCTTTAGTCTCCCCAAAAGGGTAGCGGCTTTTCCCGATTCCCCGCCCTCTACACAACGTTATTATGTATTATACTTACTAAGTGGGTATAAAAGTAACGCTAAAAACGTCATCTTTTGTACAGTGCAGTGTTCTAAGGGCTTTCTACATCATCAGACGGAGAGAGGTTATTGGTTTCGGTTTCGGAGTTTTGTCACGTTCAGAGGGTGGATAGAAAATTAGGAATTAGAAAGAAATTTTATTTTTGTTCGGGAAATTCGGGCATCGATATGGAAATCGGATGATGATGTCTCAGAAAATTTATTTAACTAGAATACAGTCTTAATGTTGATCTTGTATATTGCAATTTTTTTTAACAAACAAATATAAAAACAACAAATACATCGTCAGTACGAACCAAAGGCAAACACAAAACAAAATTATGACCCTAATACCATTTGTTTCGGGCACACACGAAAAATTAAATATGAAGTCAGAACGATTTTAAAAACAAATAGAATGTTCGTACTCTTAAGCATACGAAACCGTTTAACGCAACCCACAATTTTAATTCCGTGAATAGTGTTCCTTGTGTTTGTGATTATACACACAACTTATGCTATCTACCTGAAATCTGAGCACTTTCAGTAGAGTTATACAATCTTGTTAGATTATGTAACTTCGTTGATTACTTTTAACTATTATTTGTGAAATATCCTTTTATCCATAAAATTTAAGACTACTTGTGAGGAAGTCAGTAACTTCTCCAAAGTCTTTTTTGATTAGGACTTGTTATTCTTGAGAGAACGGTAATGAAGATGACCCAAGCAGGTAACAAAATCTCTGAATATAATGGAACTACTCTTACGGAAATTTTGCTTTATTACTAGTTACAAAAAAAGGTCAACAGATATCAAGTGTATATAAGAAACCTAAGCAAATATTTAAAAAGAAATGTCAACAATATAATATAAGAAAGCAAATTTAAAAAAAAACTTAAAAGTGTAACTTAATTTTTTGAAGCTTATTACAACAATCTTGCAGATATTCAATCAGAAATTGTAAGAAGTAACGCAAAATGTCGTCATTAAGTCAGTGAAAATCCCAATATGCTCAAAAATTGATTGCATCGTCTGAAACTATAACATTTGGAGTCTAACTAGTGAAATATATCGAGAAATGTTGTTGAGAGTTTATATTATGCCATAGTCGTTAGCAGGGAAGCTATTATTCTATAAGTGCATTTCTTATCTACCGCATAAACCGGAAGCACTTTAAAAATGTATCGCTAGGATTTAGTAGTACTGTTTTCAGGCTGCCTTACTGAATCCATAATAAAGTCGCCACTGCTATGGTATTCCTAACTGTATGAACAGACCATAGACATCTTTACTTAGAATTTGCTCTAAATATAAAATGTTCCATTATTTTCATCCAAAGTGTTCAGTTCGCTAATTCAAAAGTTTGAAATCCCTCTGGTTAAAGAACTTTGAAATGTCGAGGCCGAGACACATAACCTCTTGTGTTAGATTAGGGGCCAAAGTACCCTATAAAACTGTGGCCAGTTTTGTGGAATATTCTAGATTATAGTAGAGAACTAGTGTGGTCGATATTGGGTGCGAAATATGTACACCGATGTTGAGTGCTCAAATCTAGACAGGATAAAATATAAATGTGATAACCATCATTATGTATCATTATGTCTTTCTAAAAGTCGTGTAGCAACAGTAGTTGTTGAGCAATGAATCACCAAACATTGTCTCTTGATTGTAACTTTTTAATTTGTGAGCAATACTCTTCTATATGTAACGTTTTAAACTACAAATATAAACAGGCAATCTTTCATTATGGAGTTATAGGTAATTGCCCTGAAGATGAATGTGTGTAGTTTATTTGTCTTGTTATGTCTGAATGTAGTAGAATGTTCGTGAGTAACAAGTAATAGTGTGAGAAATGGTCTTTAGACTTCCATCACACTATATAAACATCCATTGACATGTCTCGGCGTTTTCCTTACATCAATCGATTATTGTAATAATACAAAGTTTTATAAACCATACCTTAGTACGAGTATATGAGAAGAATCAGAATACAAATTAGAAGCCTATACAACTTAATTAGTAAGAAGTAACCTTGTGATTTTGGGATAAATTTGTCCCAAATCTCCAAATTATAAATCTAAACAGTATATTAACCTTAATTTTTAATACTTTGATTTAAAATGAGCAAATCTGATTTAAAACAAGGGCAAGTGAATTTTTTTCCTGAAGAAGTCATAAATCGAGCAAAATTAAACCACCCCCTAATATAATAACATTTTCTCTCCCGTCTTTTTCGGAAAGAAAATAAATGTCTCACTCTGACGATAAATCTAAAAAGTATTTTGTCATTCTCCTATTTTATTTTCCAGCACTTTATCTTCCTTATGTGTCGTCGTTTACGGCCCTTAACTGCCTTGTTTCCCGTATAGCCATTGACGGCTCGTCAGCTAAAACTAAACGGAAAACACAAAAAACCAAAATCTAAAAAATAAATATTGGGGAATATTTTTAGCACTCCCTCAACAATCATATTTTGCAGGTGGTTGAAAAATGAAGAACAGTCACCTATATTATAATTTTTTGTTCTAAGACTCCTTGTGATATTGAAGTTTTACAGACAGACTGGTTTAGATTAATTCCAAGTCAATGACAAAGTAGTTGTTCAAACGACTTTGAGTGAATATCTATATTCACAGAGCAGTGCTTTAAAACCAAAGACATATTTTAAGTTAGAATTTGGAGTTAAAGTTTGCCATATTCTAACCTTATTTTTCTTTTAATGAAATACCTTCCTAATGAGTTCAATACCTTCTTAGTGAGTTCAAAACACCAGAGAAAAAAAGATTTAAAACAATGTATTCTGAACAACGTTTCATGATTTTAATGGTTTTCTTTTCAGTAAATATCAAACAAGAGTATTAAGAGTATAAGAATAATATCAATATAAGTAGAATATAAATGTAATATAACTATAACCTATACTATTATAAAATTGTATAAATATGAAACAACAGAAGTCTATATACTTATTTTATTTTTATATAATTTCGGGTTGATTTTGTTAGCATTTGTTAGTTTAAGCTTTTAGTTTTAAGAATATTAGTTAGCAGTTATATCCCAGTCCTACGCACAGGCAACACTAGATTGCCTCTGTATGTTCAGTACATTATAAATCTATTTGTTTTGTAATAGCATTTATTAGTGGTTTTCAAATAAAAAAAAAAATAAAAAAACCTTATACTTTACAATTGCATAGCCTTGTTTTGGCCATTTGTTGAGGTCTGCATGGAGTCCATTTTTGTCTGGCCATGTCCTTCCTTGTCTCTGCACCTTTACTGCCTTTTTCAACTTTTCTCTGTCCCTTACTGGTTCTTCCTTTGTTTGGGTGTTTTTAATTTTCTAGCTTTCTACCATCTCTCTTTGTTTCTTATAGAGTCTTTCTCTTTCCCCTCTTGCCTCTACTTATATCCTAATCTATCTAATAAGGTGGTCTGTTTCTACTGGAGGAATACTATCACAAGCTACCTGTATCAAGGGGGCTGGGGTACATTTCATCAACATGAGGCTCTCCTACTTCCTAAAGGTAACGTTGTGCTGTCAGGTTGCCTCGAACAAAGACTAAAGACTCTTATCACGATAGAGTATCCCAGCATTTTAGCTATCTCCTCCTCACTCTTCTCCCCTATCCCTAACCTCAACCCTCTAACTCCTCCATCTATCCCGCTCACACACACATCCATTCATCATTATAATTTATCTCCCCCAAGAATTAACACTCCACAACCTCATAACCCACTATCTATTGAAATTCCCCCCTCCACTCTGTTGTTAAATACATCCACTCATCCTGATAATTCCCCTCCATCCATAATCAATACTCCCCAACTTAACAATACATCCTCTATTGAACCAGCTCTCCCCCTCCTCCTGTTCCTCCCGATCCTATTATGATAGCATTTAGAGATTCTGCCCCGACATTGAACCTTGCCGCCGATAAACATCTGGCTGCTCGGCTTGGCGACATTACTGCAACTGATGACGAAAAAAATGAACTGTTTGACAAATGGGTCACCACTATTCTAAATAAAAAAACACGTAATAAAAACTCACCTAACACCAATAATTCTCATAAGCAACTTCATGGACCCTACAGAAAAAAATACAATAGAGCCATACAGTATAAATTATGTCAAAATCTCTACAAAAGAAACAGAAAGAGTCTTGCCAATAAAATTATTGATAACCTACCACTAGACACTGACACTAAATTACCCTCTAATGTTGATATTAAATCTCACTTCTGTAAAATCTTTGAGGAAGTTAAAAACATCGAACAGAGAGATTACATTCCATCTCTTAAAATCAACAACATCGGCCACAATTTATACCAACCTATAACGATAGATGAACTAAATAAGGCCATTCTAGAAACCAAGTCTCTCTCCAAAGGACCAGATAACTTCAGTATAAAGGACATGAAAGCAATACCGCGTGAACGCTTATGGCTGCTATTAAATGCAATCCTCCTATTACAAAATATCCCCGAATCCATCAAACACTCGAGAACCGTTCTAATTCCGAAACCAAATAAAGACCACAACTCTGTTTCGAACTGGAGGCCAGTAACTATAGGATCCATCTTTTTGCGAACACTCAATAAAATCCTCAGCTGGCGGTTCAAGAAACTTCCTTTAAACAGTATAAAACAAGCAAGAGCTCTTGCTAAACCTCTTGATGTAATATCCCTTGACCTTAAAGCGGCATTTGATTCTATCCCCAGGTGTAGAATCAAAGAATCCCTCACAAGACTTAACGTTCATAATAACTTGATTAATTATATTATGAAAACCCTTGAGGGTGCTAAAACTACCATTCTGGCTGAAGACAAAACCGAAATATCTATTAATCTTAACAACGGGGTCAAGCAGGGCGACCCTTTGTCGCCCTGTCTCTTTAATATCTTCTTCGACGAGCTATTAGATCTTTTAAGCTCCAACTTTCCATCTAGTGTTGCGTACATTCTGCGTAATTGTCTTAGTTACGCAGATGATCTAATTCTTCTTGCCAGCTCCACACCCGAATCAAATGCCCTTTTGAAAATGACTACTTCATCTTCGGCCGGTCAGGGATTACCTTAAATACGATAAATCTTTGCACTATCGCTCAGTCGTTCCGTCTAAGAGAAAGATTTATAGCGTGACTAAGAGCCTTTTTTTTATAGGTGGCCAACCCATCCAACAGGTAGGTATGGACTCATTAAAATACCTTGGTCTCAGGTACAATCTCACGGGTGTTGAACTTCCCTCCATTAATCTTCTTCAAACCCAGTTATCCCATATTCTTCGTGCACCTCTGAAGCCCCCCCAAAAATTTTACCTCATAACTTCCTTCCTTATCCCGCGTTGGATTAGTGCATTACAAAACATACATATCACTAGAGCCCTGCTCAAAGAGACAGATCGCCTAATTCGACGGGCGATTAAAAACGTCCTTCACCTTCCTTCTTCCACTTCCAATTTTTTCATTCATGCACCAAAGCGAGGTGGAGGCCTTGGTGTTTTTCCATTTCTGTTCAAAATACCATGCATTCTTGTTAAGAGATTGAAAAATATCGACGTTCATCTTCCCGAACAAACCAAACTAATCACACACCAGCACATCGACAGGCTCTCCTCATTTAATGTATTTCCCTCTACCAGTAATGTTAATAGCTATCTAACATCAAATCTCGACACGTCCTGGTCCGGAAACGGACTCAAACAATGTGCCTCAACCTCCATCTGTAGCAACTGGCTATCCGACCCTCCTCCGTCCTGGACGGCGAAGACCTATATCAGAGCAGTGCAGTTACGTGCAAACCTTTTACCCTCCTGTGACCTTCCTTTCAATGACCCAGCTACAAGGAAATGCCGTGGAGGATGTAACAAAAATGAATCAAACTGCCACATACTTCAAAATTGTTACATAACGCATGAAAAGCGAATTGACCGCCATAATAACTTGTACAAAATAATTCAGAGAGAAGCAACAAAAAAAGGTTGGCAAGTTGAGGTTGAACCGCACATCAGAAGCCCGAACGGGATTCTTAAAGTTCCCGATCTTGTCCTTACTAAGGGAATAAAATCTATCATTGCAGACGTAGGCGTTCACTGGGAGGGTCCCCGTTCCTTATATGACGGCTTCAGGAGGAAAAAAGAATATTATGAGGACCCCCAATTTCTTAATACAGTTTTAACTACCAGGAAGACCACAGAAGTTAAGGTCCTTCCTTTAATTGTCGGTGCTCGAGGTGTTTGGTGTTCTAATAATGACGCGCTTTTAGACTCTCTTAATATTAACACCGTCACTCTAAGAAGACAATTAATTAACAGCACCATAATAGGATCCATTGCTTGTCACAACTTTTTTAGTAGGGCGGTATGGAGGTAATTAATTCCTGCCCTTTGTGTTAGATTGGATTTGAGTATCCCCTTTGCTTATTTATTACGATTCTAATTTATACTCGTTTTAACTTTTATTATTGCTATTTTAATTGTTATAACCTTATCATTTAGTATATTCTTCTTTTATACAATAGCATTAACAAATAATGTTTCACTAACATCCATTTCGCTTATTGAACCGTTAACCGTCCCTTCTTTGCATGTCTGATATTCCTATAAGATAATCGACTGAGTTGCTCTCGCTCACGACGTCGATTTGCGGCCGATCTCTAATGGGGCGATGGATTTTGACATTTTGACCTATTAATTTTTTTTTTATTTCTCTACGAATTAGGTCAATCTCAATTATCTGCGACAAATTACATGTTAAAAAAAAAACATTTTTGTTATTTACGATAATTCAATTGTCTTCTACTTTACATTGTGTTAATGATAGGTTTTGTTGTTTACTGTACTGTTTATGAACTGGTTATTCAATGATTTTGTTTGTTTTATACTAGTGTTTTGTTTGTATTTAATGTTTCGAAATTATATGTCCGTAACTTTATATTTTATTTACAGTTGACACTTAAAATATTTAGTATATAGGTTAGTTAAGGTACCCCTTTTCCCAGCTTGCTGGTGAAACATTGTAATGCCACACAGCCAGGCAATAACATGGTTGAAATATCTTTTATTTACTTTGTCAATTGTAAACTTTTGACTGAATAATGAATGTGTATGACCTACTTCCACGTGCAATAACACCCCATACCATAACTTCTCCTGTTCGGTGTACATATTGAGGTTGACGTCTTTCTTCTGGACGTCGTGCAACCCTTCTTCTGCCATCAGATCCACTCAAGCAGAATCGAGATTCATCAAAGAAGACCTGGTGCTATTCCACATTCAATTTTTGTCGTTCTCTGCATCATTATAGTTGTTTTCGTTGAAGCTCAGTCAAATTGAGGTTGACGTCTTTCTCCTCGACGTCGTCTAACCCTTCTTCTGTCATCAGATCCACTCAAGCAGAATAATCGAGATTCATCAGAGAAGACCTGGTGCTATTCCACATTCAATTTTTGTCGTTCTCTGCATCATTATAGTTGTTTTCGTTGAAGCTCAGTCAAATTGAGGTTGACGTCTTTCTCCTCGACATCGTCTAACCCTTCTTCTGCCATCAGATCCACTCAAGCAGAATCGAGATTCATCAAAGAAGACCTGGTGCTATTCCACATTCTATTTTTGTCGTTCTCTGCATCATTATAGTTGTTGCCGTTGAAGTTCAGTGGTCAGAAGATGGGGTAGACAATGTTGCAGTCCAAAAAACTAATACGGCTGTAACTTATGTTTTACCAAAATAATATTAAATTTAAACATCTTCTGTCTTTGTCAGCAAGTATATTTTATTATAGTACGTTCCTAGAAATACATTTTTAAAGTTAGCTAACTGTAAATCTTCACCAACTACGTTGACACATAATTTGGGTTTAATCTTTTAAATATTTCAGTTTTAATTCATCTGTTATTGATATATGTATATACTTTAAATGAATGTTAATGATGTCAACGTCATTATTGATAATATTGCACATTTTTGCAAACTTTGTCAAATTTAATAGTGGATTATCATATCCTCAGCTACAATGCCGTACGCGTTAGCAAAAATAAATATTAAATGACTTAGATACATTGAGATCATACCCCTAGATATTTAGCAATAATTACACTTTACACTTATAGTAGAGAAAAAAACTGAGCAATATTTCGAGTTTCACATTGCTGTTCTTCTTGATCTGGTAACAATTTCTAGTTGAAGAGGTTAACATATTATCAACATAAGCTGATGAACTCTCTACTATTTTTAGAAGATGATATTGGGCCAAGAATCGATCCTTGTGGTACCTTAATAGGTATCATCACCGGATGCGATGGCGTCTGTTGTAATTAGTTCCTTAAAAACACATACTGCATTTTGCAATTACCATTTGCTTACTAACAAATTTAAGTAGTTTGGCGCTTAATATTATTTTGGGAAATTAATAAAATTCATTTATAGTTATTTATTGCATCTATTTGATAGCACTTATCGAAAGTAATCGATATTTGCATACTTTTCAAATGACTTTTTAACTTCTCTACCTCAATATTTTGTAGTAAAAAATGTAAGAAATTCGAAAATAATTTCGTAGCAAAAGATTAAATTCATATTAGATTGTAGCCATTTAGAACACCAATTATAATTTTTGAATGCCTACAAATTAAAGTATGTTGAACTATGTTTATACCAAAATTTGGTGAAGAGCTAATACAAGATGAATATCAGAAGAAATCCACAAAAAAATTATGGAGGATTTAATAGACTCCCACAAATTGGTGGAGGGTGATGTAAAATTTGTTATTACCCGCCACTGATTATGAGTCGACTTGGAGCTGCAACTGCTAACAAATAACTCCTCGGCTTGTTATGGAATTGCACAGAGATTCGCATTTTGTGGTGGCTGGTGGGAGTCATAATCGGGAGTGTTGTTTTGTTGTCCATAACTGCAGCCTAACTAGGCATCTCTCGTCATTTTTATTACCTTCAAGGTTTAAGTTATCGATATTATATTTCATTGGAGGGATTTTTAGTCGTTGAAGGAATAAGATTTTAACGAGGCCGTAGGAAGTTGTTCGAAGAGATAAAAATATTTATTGGGGTATATGGGAATCGGGAAAGTTTTATAAATCACCTTTATCGGTAACAAAATACATCATTAGTGAGTCAATGAAAGTAGAGCATACTCAAATAATGTTTATTGGAAATGGGGTTGAAAAATGTTGTAACATTTGTCTTTTTCTCGGAATGTATGAAAATAAACGCTGTACACCGGCATCCTTGTATTTGGATATTTCTATATCATCATTATTATATTCAGCTATTTTATACCATAACTTGATGATGTAGCTTCCCTTATATACTTGTTGCTCATCACTTATTATTCCACTGAGTGATTTTAGCTGTACACCTATGAACATGTTGCTTTTTAAAAAAAATCCCATTTTCATTACAGGCAGTTCACCTTGTAAATATTATCTATTATCTTGATCTTATATCGTATCCACTTTATTCATGTTTATTTTTCTCGGAATATCCTTATAGTTTCTACCGTGCATCTATCCCTAAGAACTTTGTTTAACTTAAAGTGTTCCAGTAATTTAGGTGTTAGGTTTCATGCAAGTTTCACAACTGTATATCATTACTGATAGAACACATGGATCCAATGGTTTTTTCTAGAGCTAAACGGGCACGATAAACTAAGGATTTTGAATTTGGTGAACGCTGAGTTCATTTTTCTGTACATTTTTTGTAACAGCAAGCTATATTTTGATCCAGGTATATAACACAATTCTGGAAATAGAAGAAGTATATACAGGCTGAGTTTTTTTTGATGATCAGTATGGGGATCTCAGAAACTGGTGGAGATAGAGCAATGGTTAAATTGGGAAAGATTTGCAGTTTTTTTGCCTAATTTAATGACACTTTCGGATTTTTGTAAACAGTCATGGCTTATTAGATATTTTGAAAAAACGAAATTCTGTCGAGTTAGTCAAATCCCTCTAGCTCCTTTGTTATTGATTTTATAAAAAAAGTGTAAATATCTTAATTGAAGGGAATTGTATCCCGAATATGATTGTTATGTCCTCGTTTGCGTGACAGCTCTCGTTTTCGAGATATGACAAAAACTTATCTTTTTCAGAATGGAAACCATAGTTGGCTATGACCTCAAAAAATCGGACATTTTTTTAGAGCTTTTCAACGATATAATACTCGATATAGTTATTCATAAAAATAACGGAGTTATGGATGCTTTTCTCTCTTATTTTCGCTTTTAACATAGGTAGCCATGAAAAAGATTGTTTTCATTTTGACGTTTCCTCATTTGAGAGTAATTCCATTTCAGTCGATATTGACAAGTTTTCGTGATAAAATGGAATATTCTAACGAAGAAAAACTGAAAATGGTGGAATATTATATCATATGTCACAAAAATTCAGTTCGTGCAGCTGAGAAATACTTTCATAGATATTCTAATAGTCGTCAACCTGCTCTAGGTACATTTAAGAGGCTTTACGATAGTTTACACAGATATTGATCTTTTACTAAACCACCAAAGGAACGTTATCAAATTAACGAAGCAGCACAAACAAATGTTTTGGCAATGGTAAATCAAAATCCATCTACATCAACTTTGCGGCAGAAGCTGGCACATTTCAACGAACTGTAGTTAAGGTACTGCAAGAGCACGAGTTCCACCCGTACAAACTTCCAGTTTCTCAAACTTTGCATGCTGGTGACGAACATCGCCGTATTTGGTTTTGTACATGGTTTATAGACATGTGCCTTGACAATCCACAGTTCCCATTAAAGGTGTTATGGTCAGATGAAACTAGATTTACTAACTGCGGTATGTTCAATAACCACAATGAGCATATCTGGGCTAGTGAAAACCCTTTCCATGTAGAACAAAGACGACCCCAGATAAAATTTGGTTTTAATGTTTGGTGTGGTATCATAGGGTCTACCATTCAGGGGCCTTTTATCTATGACGAATCACTTACTGTGGAGCGCTACTTGCATTTCTAGCAATACACTTTTCAAGACATGTTGCATCATTTGAATTTGAGAACTCGTTTAGAAATTGAAATTTAAAACATTCAAAAGAAACTCCATAAGATTTAAGACACGAATATCATTTCGCCTTAAAAAGATCAGTGTGTTCTACTAGTACTGACAGACGGTTGTGAAACCTGCATTCTGAAAACCAAACTTACAAGAAAACTTCAAGTAGCACAAAGGTCTACGGAGAGATGTATGATTGGAATAACAAGAAGGGACGGAAGAGAATAGAGTGGATAAGAAACAAGACCCAGGTAGTAGATTTGATCCACAGAGTAAGATCTCTGAAATAGCAGTGGACGGGGCATCTGACAGGAAGACAAAATACTAGGTGGTCAACAAAAATCACACATTGGTATCCTAGGGGTGTTAGAAGACCCAGAAAACGCCCCAATGTAAGATGAGAAGCGTACAACACAACAACATGGAGAGAAATACAAAACACCATAAAATAATGGATGAAATTAGCTGAACAAGCTGGCAATGATGATATAAACACAATGTAGAAGAGCTGAGTCAAATCCTACCTGAAATCACTAACTCGATTTTTGGGAGATTAGTAAAACTAAAAATCCGAATGTTAAAAATGCTTATCGACCAGTTTTCTACAGAAATCATCAGAAGATCCGAAATAAGGTTAAAGGACCCAGCTGCACTCATTTACTGAAATAGTGGATTAAAATGTCATCTAAAAAGTAAAGTCCTTGTATAAAAGCGAGTTGCTTCTTCTCATCATATGTTGTTCTCTCAATATACAGTTTTTTATTTCGATTGTGGTGTTATGCCCAAGCAAACATAAAAATATTCACGAGATTTTTGACATTTTTGGCATTTGTGAAATTTGGAACATTTTTGAAATCTTTGACATGTTTGATATTTTTGCAATTTTTAAGATTCTTGATACTTTTGACATTTTCGTCTTTTTGTCGTTTTTGACAGTTGTGTCATTTTTGTAATTTTTAACTTTTTGACAGTTGTGTCATTTTTGTAATTTTTAACTTTTTGACATTTTTGTCATTTTTCACATTTTCAACGTGTTTGACATTATTAGCCATTTTTGACATTTTGGATATTTAGGACATTTTTGACCTTTTGATATTTGTGACATTTTTTAAATTTTTGAAATTTTTGACATCCTAGTTGTTTTCTGAAGGACATTTTTTGCATTTTACACACAGAAATAATCATTGTCATACCTTTACACATACATTTTATTTAATTAAAATTAATGTAGAAATAGTAATGAAATTTTTAGTTGTAATAGCGTTCTATGAGTATTTAATGGTTGATTTTGAAAATTTTTTTGTTTTGATTTTGATTAAGTTTTGAAAGATCGTTGATTTATTAAATGAATTATTGAAGTTTGGTGCTATCGGCTGATAGAAATTTGGTTGAAACTTCTGTAGAGCTGGCAGGTGAAAATTTGGAGGTCTGGAAAAATTATTTGATTGATAATTAGGTTTGATATTACCGTAATTAAAAGAAGGTTGTTTCTGAGTTTGCGATGCTTGTGTGGGTTGTTTAAATGTTTTCGGGTACTGACATCAAGCAATGTCTCACAGAATTGAAATTAATATTAAATCTGTATTATTGAATGTGAGAAACTATAACCTACAATACAAATAGTGTATCAAAGCATTTATCTAAAATGTATGGAGCAATTCAGTTATGTCTCACTAACATATTTTGGAAATGTTGCTGACAGAATCGCAAAATTATTGAAATTTCATATCATTAAAGTCAGTTTCAAATCTCAGAATAAACTTTCAAACATTATTTTTAAAGCCAAAGATAAAGATAATTTATACAGGGTGAGTTTTTTTTGATGATCAGTATGGGGATCTCGGAAACTAGCGGAGATAGAGCAATGGTTAAATTGGGAAAGATTTGCAGGTTTACCGGCCCAATTTAATGACACTTTCGGATTTTTTTTAGAGTCATGATTTACTAGATATTTTGAAAAAACGAAATTCTGCAAATTTAGTCAAATCCCTCTAGCTCCTTTGATTTTGATTTTATAAATCAAGGGTAAATATTAAAATTGAAGGGAATTAATTTAATGTTTGGTGTGGTATCATAGTGTCTACTATTCTGGGTGATTGAATACGGCGTTTGCTGTTAAATTTGATGTCACATAAAAATCTTTATTGAATGAATTATATTGACTTCTTAGTTGTCCGCTTTACTTCTCCATATTCATAGCCGATTTTTTGCAGACGTTGTCCTTTTCAGAACGGCTTTCGAAAAGCAGCTCCAAAAGCTGCACCCCCTACGGAAACGAAAGGGGAGTCTGCATAACGGCGAAACAGATGAATACATTATCATCAGTTAACACTGAGTATAATTGTTCTGGTGTTCCGTGTCAGAGCCCTCTCCAGGAATACGACGTTTCAATTAAGTAAATGTTCCGCGATTTACCTCTTCTGCTACGCGGCGTTCCCCTTTGCTTCTGCCGTTCCGGCGGACAGTCATTTGTCTTTGCCAGGGCACGGCTATCGCGATTTTGCAAAGTGGGCTCAATCTAAATGGTAATTTAGTGGCGACACTTTATGGCGTATGAATTGAAAACGGTAGCGGGACCATTTGCGACTGAATTCACATCTGTTGGTTAATATGAGATATGACTTTTTGTTTTTATCTGATAGGAATAGGTAACTTCTGCAAATTAATAAAAAATCTATTGTATATCTCTTATAGGACACAACATTGCAAAATCCACACAAATTAATACAGTTTAATATATTTATAATGAACTCGCTTATAATGGAAACTCGGATGTAATGAACAATTGTTCAAATCCCGGATTAAACGTGTGTAAAATACTTGGACAATATTGACTCGTTTATAATGGAACCTCGCCTGTAGTGGACCAGAATTAGTCTATCATAAGCGAGTTTTTCCAGTGATTCCCCTGGCACGACGTTTACTGGTGTAATATAGGCAGTATTATTTCGACCTAGCGTTTGTTTTCTGGTACATGGCGTCGTATTTGTCTCTGAGCTTTTCAAAAATTGGGTAAAAGAATGAAACGAACATTTACGTTGCATGAAAAGTTGGCAATAATAAATTATATTGAAAATGGAACATCTCAAGCAAATGTGTGTTTAAAAATGGTATTAAGGAAATCAGCAGTGTCAAATATTTGGAAAAAAACAGAGGGATTGGAAAATAAACTATCAAAAGGAGAAAATGCGGTTGCAGTCGCATCCTGAGATCGATGAAATGTTATTCAAGTAGTTTCCACAAAAAGGGCAAACAATTTTCCAGTGAGTGGACCAATGTTAAAAATAAAGGAGACGAATTTGGAATCAACGAGGACTTCAAGTGCAGCTCTGGATGGCCTGACCGCTTTAAAAAAAAGGCATAACATTATTTGGAAAAATATGTGGCAAGTCGGCTTCAGTGGATCGAAATGTTACAATAATTGGTTATCCATACAAAATTCGCCTCGTTCAAGAACTCTTCGAAGACGATTTCGACAGATGTTTGCAATTTTGTGAAACGATGATGGATATTTGTAACCGTGATAATAATTTTATAAGAAATGTGGTGTTTTCAGACGAGGCTACATTTTGTTTAAATGGTACGGTTAATCGACATAACTGCCGCTACTGGTAGCAAAGTAATCCTAATTGGGTACAAGAGGCTCATACGCAACATCCCCAAAAATTGAACGTTGGGGCCCGCATTTATAACAACAGAATCGTTCGACCCTTCTTCCTACAAGAAACTTTAAACGGAGATAGGTATTTACAGCTCTTGGAGACACAAGTTATTCCGGCATTGGAGGTAAATGGACAATTACCAAATAATATCTGGTTTCAGCAGGATGGAGCACCACCCCATTACGCTCGCATTGTTCGAGATCATTTAGATAGGACATTTAATCACAGATGGATTGGAAGAAGGGGTACTTATGAATGGCCTGCACGAAGTCCCGACCTTAATCCACTAGACTATTTTCTGTGGGGTTACTTACATCTAAGGTTTATGTTGATAATTTGCAAGAATTAGCTGCAAGAATAACTCAAGACATCCAGAGAATTACACCAGAAGTAATAGCTAATGTTACTAGAGAATTTAAAAACCGACTTGCTTATTGTCAAGAATTAAACGGTGCTCAGTTTGAACATCTAATACATTAAGTTTAGTTAAGTTTCAATGTTTTGAAAATCACTTAGTATAGTAAATAATTATGATTATGTATTTCTTTAATGGATATTAGATTTTTCCTTTCCTTAATTACTTTTCTGTTAATATCTCGGTAGGTATTGAAGTAAACAATATCAAACCCGATATTTTTGTATTCGCAATAAAATTCAGAAACTAAGATACTATACAGGGTGTTTTATTGCAAATTTTCAAATCGACATTTCTTCCGGTAAAACAGGAAGTTCAAAATTGTAAAAAAATTTGGAAACAATAGGCAATCTACTGCAATATCCACCTTCCAAATTTCATTTTGATATCTCTAATAATTCCAGAGATATTTGCTCGATTCCACACATTTGCCCATCACTGTATATACAAAACTTGTTCATATTATAGTATTAGATACACAGTTTACATGAGTTTGCAGTTTTGGTGTACATTCACTAACGTTTCAGTCGATCAGTTTCTTTCTAAACAATATGTATCTACGTAGTAACTCTTTTGACAGATAACCATGAAAAAGCAAACACAACCATTTCAACGATTTTATTTTGAATCATTATAAAACGGCCATAGCATGCAATTATTGTTTCAATTGATTTGTTACTGAAAACAATTTCAGGCATCGGCTTCTCGATATATCAAACATGTCAAACAAATTTGCAAATACGTAAAACTTCTGATAGATCTCTCCAGAGTCGGGACCAACCGCAGGGAATACAAACGCAACACAAGCCGAATTAAGGGAAAAACCCGTCCGTTCGCGTTCAACGTCGTCGAAGCGCGTCCCGCAAATCGCGGACGCCCGACAGAAGTAGAATCGGTTATGGGAAACGTTCATCCTCTTTACTGTTCACTGGTTTCTGCTGATAGCAATTCTAATCCGGGATTTATGTTATTTTCAGATTTTCCACGCTTGGTTGTGTCGCAAACTGATTGCTATACTCCGGTTATATTTTGTGTTCTGTCGATCTAGCATTTTATTCGTTTTGTGGACTCGGATCGATTTCAGACTCTGGATTTAATAGTAGTATCCATGTATTACCTGCATATACTTCACAAAAGCTTATGCTATAGATGTAACGAAACTAAACATCTGATAGTTAGAAATAAGAAATTGCTCTATGATGCTTTTGGCTAACCTAACTAATCAAAATGTATCTGATTAATACTGATCTTTGAATATTTTTTAATGATTATAGTTTAGCTTTCAAAAGATTTTCTAAAAATATATTAAAACCCTTATAGTGTTAAATCTACCATCTTAACATATTAATTGCACTACATGTATGTACATACAAAATATGAGAATATGATTATTTTGTGGCTTTCTTGGGAAATAACACCACAATTGAAATAAAAAGCTGTATACTGAAAGGAAAACCAAACGTTTCAAAGTCGATTCTGACTTCGTTGTCAAATTTGTAAACATGCATGGGACGTAGGCCATAAAATACAATTTGACAATTCAACAAAGAACAACATAACACAAAACGGAAAATAAAAGAGTCTAACTTAATTACTTTGAATGAAGACGATTGTATCGCTTCTACTTCTGTAGAATTCAATCTAATCTGGTTACCGACAACTAAGGAAGAAATTAATAATGGTCTTCTCCTTTTGAACAACCCAGTATTGGGATAGTTCATAAGGTTTTTCCTTATGACGTTAATGGGATCACTGAAACAGCAGAATTCTTTGATCGCATTTTTGTCGAATGCGCTATCTTATAACAAAGTCGTACCTAGGAAAGACAAGTGTAGACCAATCAATAGAGATTTTTTCGTGCAAAAAAATACTATCAGGATACTGCCTGTGCTATCACATTAAGAATGATTTGTAGTGATGTTTTGCTACCTTTTCCACTCGCAACTATGGTTTTTTACTTTATTATAAACAATTGAAACAAGAAAATTGCGTTTTTTTCGTTGCATGTTTATAAAATGAAAAATAATAAACTAATCTCAATGGTGTCAACATGGAAATTGTAAAGCATAGAAATACCAATGAAATGAGCCCAGGATCGATCCGATAAGATCTTTAGTAAAACAAAAAATACTGGAAAATTTAGCGGTTTTCTTTATATTATCATAACTCCGTTACTATCGAAGTTGTAGAACTGGGCTTGTGGGAACTGATAGCAATTGATTGTACCTTATGCGTGACTAAACCAGGTGCTATCGGTTTATTAGTTTTTGAATAATTGCGATCTGAAGTTTTTAGTCCACTATTCGTGCAGTGTGTCTCCATGCGACATGGATCGTTAAATATCAATTCAGAATAGAGATGTTGAAAGTAGAGGTATCTTTCTACAACGCCTCTATTTTCATTTTTCATTAAATGTCTGTGAAATATACGAAACATATTAGCAAAAATGACCAAAATTTGGTGAGCGTATGAATGTGTTCGAGTAGTGGGGGGAACACGGTTGTTGAGAGGAACTGCTAACAATAATTATTATCGATAGTAACTGTCAGTCTGACAGATGGTGAAAGAATCTAATCGCTAAAAAAACTTCTATATAGAGTGATTTGTTCAATTTTATTATATCAAATAAGAACTGGACAATGACATACATTAAATGAAGACATAAAAAGGGCAGTAAATTAAAACTAGACTTATTTTATTTCTACTTTTCTTTCTTGTCTCTTGATAATGGCTCCACGGCAGGAGCCGAAACGTCGAGAATTCACGAGAAGTCACAAAACCCTGAACTTATATCACCAGCGTGTTGAATCATAATAACAAAAACTTAAAAACTGCTTTATATGAAATTTATATCAAGTGATATTTATACGCCATTAATATGTTTGAAATTACTCACCATCCAGCCACCATCTTGAAGTGTTGGTATTTGAGACTTCCGGGACAGGAATTATTTGCACGTTTTGATCCGATATCACCGAAACGTTGACGTCACTTTCACTTTTTTCGGGAATTTTCAAGTGAGTAGTCCATTATCTGCAATAAGAATCATACTAAGTAATTTAAGCAATTAAACTATTAATCTTTACTATCAAATGTCATTATTGCTATTTGCGAGTGAGTTAGTGAGTTTTAAGTGAAAACATTGATCGAACCAATACAGACTAAAATTTATGTGAGAGAGAAGTCTTTCAAAAATTCTCACTGAACTAAAAAAGATCTCGGAAAAGACGGTATTCAACAATAGCCTGCTCGCTACAAAAAAAAACAATCATGATCATTGCAAAAAATGATATTAAAAAAGCTTCCCTCAACCTGAAAACCCGCCGTGAGGCTTCAAAGGTTCCTATAAATTTGCCACAGGTCAAATTATGAACAGGTAAAATAATTCACGACCTCAACAATCTTTTCGAAATTACTTAAGTCAAATTATCTTCTGATTTGGTCCTCCCTCTAATTTGGCCCTACCAAAACTAAAAGCTGGGTACTTCTCTGATCAAGCCAATTGTCCATCGTCTTCTTTCTTAGAAAACTAATGGATTGTTTTCGATAACTCTACCATTATATTTTGTTAACAAAAATCTATTATTGGTTAGTCATATTTAAACACAATTTACACAATTTGATTTTAGGAAAT
Source organism: Octodonta nipae (assembly GCA_034190945.1). Classification (NCBI taxonomy): domain Eukaryota; kingdom Metazoa; phylum Arthropoda; class Insecta; order Coleoptera; family Chrysomelidae; genus Octodonta; species Octodonta nipae. The sequence continues at coordinate 1,430,050 of CM067219.1, forward strand.
AATTTTATAGGAGGATCTTCAAATGATCCTTTGAATGACAACAAACGGAAGAAAAAGGACTGGGTACACCTATCATTGAAAACTTCTATCCAAAATTCACTTGTATAAAAATAAAGAAATTAGGAGGTATCGGATAACGCTTTGTTTTAAACGTCCCTTGACCAAAATCGAGATACTGAAAATCATCCCAAAAGATTTTTAGGGAAGATGACAATGACATGATCTTAAGCATTCATAGTTTTTGTACTAGTTACAAAGAATAAAATCATTATGTTTTGTGGAATATTATTCTTTAATACATTTATAGTAATTGTAACAACAAATTTAGCATCATATCTTATTGTTCAAAAAACCTATTTGATGCTAGAAGGTTGTATGCTTTTCAAAAGCTATAACTTAATTATTTAGTAATTTTAACGAGTTACTTAGAAAATAGACAACACAAAGTTAAAATAGATGAAGATAATGGTAAATTTTTGAACGTCAAAACAGGAGTTCCTCAGGGAACAATTTTAGGGCCGCTATTTTTTATTATATACATTAATGACATCTTGGTGGATAGGCCTTTCAATATAATATCGTATGCAGATGATACGGCCTTTATCTCAACGGAGATATCTTGGGAAGGAGTTCAAATGAAAATGAACGAGTATCTCGATCACATTGCGGACTGGCTTTTGTTAAACAAACTGTCCTTAAATACGAAGAAAACCGTATGTATGACCTGATAGTGTCCGTGATATATTTAATATACAAATAAAAGTAGTAATATTACTTGAGTACAAAATTGTAAATATTTAGGAATTATTTTTGATCAGAATTTAACATGGGATCAACATATTCAATACTTATTAACAAAACCAAATATCTTGTCTTCAATTTTGCCAAATTATCTAGAGTAATAAACTGTGAAACTCTTAGAATGATATATTAGGCCTTATTTCATACCATAATTAATTATTGAATAATAGCCTAGGGTGGGGCCTACACGAACTCTAGAATATTGTTAGAAAACATCCAAAACATAACTTGTACTTATGGATAATTCACTAAATATAACACAACCCTTTTACGTTGAATCACTTAGGTACCATTATAATAATCTAAAGGATAAATTTAAAAAATCGACAAATTTAACGAGAAATACAAATTTACAAATACCTATTATCAAGAAAGCAATAAGAAATAAAAGTAGCTTCATTGTAGCTATTAGAGTTTTTAATAGCATGTCAAATGAGTTAGAAATCTTAAATAGCAATCACAAAAAAATGAAAAACAAAAGAATGGATTTATAATAACAAATAGATTTGTGAAAGAAATAACTACACTAAATTTTGTTATTATTGTATTCTTTTATGTTTCTTAAATATTTTGATAATACAACATGCAACTTATTCAGAATAAAGGGGTCCTGTTAAGTTTTGCATTAATTATTATTGTATAAAAATTAAAAAAAAATAGCAAAACTTGAATATAATTTAGTCTATAATTTAATCTATAGTGTTTTAGTATAGTAGTTTATATGTCTATATAATTTATGTAAGTATGTATGTTTAGTTTTAGGTAATTGTGTCCAGGTCCTACGCATAAGTTTCATTAAATTTGTAGGATTTGCAATGAATATTGTGTTTATTGTAAATTTTGAACTGGAATGAATAATATAATTGAGATTGCTTTAGCTGCTACCACTACTTCTGTTAATGACTGCTCATCTTTCGATTCCTACAAATATTTCCAGAAAGCTGCTGTACAGTTTTTGAGTAATACTGGAAATCCACTTTGTCGGAGCCAATATTTGTAAGCATATAGGTATTTTCATATCGGTCTAAAGTATTTTGATGCACAGCTAAATAGACATATAATAGTAAAAACTAATAGTAATATTCGCAAGTAATTTTGAAAAAAAAACACTTTAAGACAAGTAATAACCAAAAACCAGCAAAATCAAAACAAACATTGGTCAAATTATTTTCAAGAAGAATATAAAAGATTACAGAAATTGTGAATCCCGATTGTGTAACACAATGTCAAATTTGTACGACAGTTTTAAACCTAATTGGTCCAGGAATGTAGGGCATTTGTCACAAATCATCTAGACATTGAATAAATGGAAGTAGTGGAAACAATATTACACTACGGTCAGTAGAATACCACAGTGAAAACAAGAATACCAAAATCATAAATCTGAAGTTCTAAACGAACCACTGCATCTACAGCAAATTGGAGGATAATTCCCACGTCTATATGATAAATCATATGTTGGTCAGACCTGTGAGAGAATACAAGATAGGGTAAATGTACACAATATTGCAAATTTAAACAAGGCATGTGCTTGCTGCTTACCTTTTGAATTCAAAACATAAATTCATATCCGCCCAAATTATGAGAAAGGAAAGACATTTGTTGTGGCGAAATGGTACGGATGAGATTAATCTCACGTCGGTTGTCTGAGTTGCACACTAAGGTACTGTTAGAATTCAAGAGATACTAATAGTATAGAAGTGACATTAATCAACAAAACATAATTAAATTGTTTGGGATAACCAAAATTGAAATTTGGTGCATTGAGTATTTTTATTATAGTTCTGAATATCAGTGGTTTTAAATAATTTATACATGTTTCGGCATAAATTTAGAAACGAAAACTTTAACTTCTGAATGAATATATTCAAAGCACAATATAATATTACGCATGCGTATAATATTGATATTTGGTAGACAATTGTTGGTAAAATATTAATTGAAAAAATATATTCGTTTACTGATATTTATATATTATACATAATAAAATAATTATTCTATTATTCCACGAAAATCAGTGAAAGTATCCGCAAAGAGGCGAAACTTTAACAGCATTTATTATTATTGTTCTTCGTTTGTCCTCCATTACAGCAGATTGAAGTTAAATTAACTATTATAATATTTCAATATTAGATCGTCGTTTCAACATTATGTGTGTGAATAAATTTAACTTATTTGGTAAACAGATTTTAAAGGTAAGTACTGGAGTGAGAAACTATCTGTTCGTCTTTTGTCTGACACACCGAGACATTAGTATGTAAATTTGCTCACTGACAAAGAAATTGCAACAACCAGAAGGATATGTTTACATTTAATATTGTTTTGATAAAACATATATGCTATAGTAATGATTAAATGTTAAAATTTGAATAAAAAACTACCATGCAGTTTAATTTTTTTTATTGTTTGTTAATAATGTGTTTGCCCACTGCGGTAATATACGGGGTGAGTTTTTTTTGATGATAAATAGGAGGATCTCGGAAACTAGCGGTGATAGAGCAACGGTTAAATTGAGAAAGTTTTGAAGTTTTACTGACCCAATTTAATGACACTTTCGGATTTTTGTAAAAAGTCATGGCTTACTAGATATTTTAAAAAAACGAAATTCTGTCGTTTTAGTCAAATACCTCTAGCTCCTTTGTTTTTGATTTTATAAAAAAAGTGTAAATATCAAAATTGAAGGGAATTGTATCCCGAATATGAGTGTCATATCCTCGTTTGCGTGACAGCTCGTTTTCGAGATATGACACAAACTTATCTTTTTTTGAACGGAAACCATAGTTGGCTATGACCTCCAAAAATCGGACATTTTTAGAGCTTTTCAACGATATATACTCGATATAGTTATTCATAAAAATAACGGAGTTATGGATGCTTTTCTCCCTTATTTTCACTTTTAACGTAGGTAGGCATGAAAAAGATTGTTTATACTTTGACGTTTCCTCATTTGAGAGTAAAATGGAATATTCTAACGAAGAAAAACTGAATATGGTGGAATGTTATATCATATGCCATAAAAATTCAGTTCGTGCAGCTGAGGAATACTTTCATAGATATTTTAATCGTCGATGTACATTTAAGAGGTTTTACGATAGTTTACGCAGATATGGATCTTTTACTAAACCAGCAAAGGAATGTAATCAAATTAACGAAGCAGCACAAATAAAGGTTTTGGCAATGGTAAATCAAAATCCATCTACATCAACTCATGTGATTGCGAACTGTAGTTAAAGTACTGAAAGCGCACAAGTTGCACACGTACAAACTTTCAGTTTCTCACACTTTGCATGCTGGTGACGAACATCGACGTATTTTATTTTGTACATGGTTCAGAAACATGTGCCTTGACAATCCACAGTTTACAATAAAGGTTTTATGTTCAGATGAAACTAGATTTACTAACTGCGGTATGTTCAATAGACACAATGAGCATATCTGGGCTAAAGAAAACCCTTTCCATTTAGAACAAAAACAACCCCAGATAAAATTTGGTTTTAATGTTTGGTGTGGTATCATAGGGTCTACTATTCTGGGGCCTTTTATCTATGACGAATCACTTACTGGGGAGCGCTACTTGCATTTCTTGCAATACACTTTTCAAGATATGTTGCATAATTTGAATTTGAGAACTCGTTTAGAAATTGAGTGGTTCCAACATGATGGAGCACATGCTCATAACTCGTTATTAGTAAGACAGCACTTAGATAATATCTATCCAAGCTCTTGGATAGGAAGAAATGGCCCACGCGAATAGCCACCTCGGTCTCCCGATTTGGCAGTTACAGACTTCTATTTATGGGGTGCGCTAAAAAACAAAGTATACAAAAGAATGTATGAGACAGTTGGTGACCTAAGGGAGGCGGTTTTACAAGCAATTGAAGAAATTGATAGGCGGTCTGTGAGGAAAGCGGTAATCTCAATCTTAAAAAGATGCAATTTTTTTCTAAATAACAATGGTGGACTTTTCGAACATAAATTGTAACCATTATTATGTACTTTAATTTCTTAAGTTTTTAGTAAGTACCTACTTATTTAGTTTTTTCGTTATATCTGATATACCTAATAAAAAAAAGTTCAATGTTTTTTGGAATAGTTATTAATAAATCAATCTATTTCATGGCTAACTACGTTAAAAGTGAAAATAATAGAGAAAAGCATCCATAACTCCGTTATTTTTATGAATAACTATATAGAGTATTAGATCGTTGAAAAGTTCTAAAAATGTCCGATTTTTTGAGGTCATAGCCAACTATGGTTTCTATTCAAAAAAAAGATAAGTTTGTGTCATATCTCGAAAACGAGAGCTGTCACGCAAACGAGGACATATTCGGGATACAATTCCCTTCAATTTTGATATTTACTTTTTTTTATAAAATCAAAAACAAAGGAGCTAGAGGGATTGGACTAATTCGACAGAATTTGGATTTTTCAAAATATCTAGTAAACCATGACTGTTTACAAAAATCCGAAAGTGTCATTAAATTGGGCCAGTAAAACTGCAAATCTTTCCCAATTTAACTATTGTTCTATCTCCGCTATTTTCCAAGATCCTCATACTGATCATCAAAAAAAACTCACCCTGTATACATACACTCCCCAACACGTCTTGGCATTCATTCAATAAGGAATATTCAAGCTTCTGTATTTCATCTCTTAGAAGCTCCAAAGTCCATAGGGGCTGCGGTAAATTTCCGAGCCTTCCACCCATAAAATTCCAAACATTTTTTATGGGCGAAAGATCTGGGGATCTGGGAGGCCATGGCACAAATTCACGTGGGTCCCCTCAAAAGAGTTGAAAAACTGAAGCAGCATGAGGCCGAGCATTATCTTTTTGAGATATGGAATCCATGAGCTGATTAAGGTAAAGGAGTACACACAACTCCACTACTTTCTGAAGTAACGCTGTCATGTTGTCTTGGAATAAAGACTAAAGGTGACCTACTTCCATGTGCAATTGCACCACATACCATAACGCCTACTGTTCAGTGTACATGTAGCTCAACACCAAATAGAGGTTGACGTCTTTCTCCTCGACGTCGTGCAACCCTTCTTCGGCCATCATGTCCACCCATGGAGAATCCAGATTCATCAGAGAAGGCGACCTGATGACATTGAAGATTTATGTTCCTGCGGTTAGCAATTTCTCGAAATGAAATACCCGCCTTCCATATATCAATAATTTGACCAGGACTACTAAACATCGATTTTGACTCTGTTCAAACAGTTTTTCTTTGGTCAATTTAAAAAAAAATGCAAAAAACGACTAGAATATTAATTGATAAACAAAGTTTACATGAACAAAACATTAACCAGTCTTTTACCAAAACAATATTAAATTTAAACTTTAAAAATATCTCAAAACATGTCAGCGTATATTTCTAAGTTTACTTCAACAATTTGTGAAAAATGTTCAGTACCTTATTTAAAACATATTAAAGTTTACAGTTATGTAAAAAATTGGGATCTGACAACTATCGTCTAATAAAAGACTCCTTGACCTATCAAAATTCACGTTTAATGGGAATTTGACTTTCAAATAAATACCAGCAACGCAACTCAAACGTCACACAAAAAAATAATAAACACAACACAAACACAGACACCTATCAAACAATAAAAAAGTGGCTTTTTTTCTTTAAACGACAACATAATTCACTGTTACACACATTTAACCACATATAATAGTCACTCACCGTAGAGAATTTTCCCTGGCCAGCCGCCGACGTCCGGAGCTCGGGGAACGCTATGTCTGGAGCGTCCCGACGCTCCAGACGTCGAGGCGCCGTCTCCACATGCCGATGTGTCATTGGCCGCCCCCGGGGACGGTTACATAGTGCCTTTCTAGAAGGCCACCAATAACCTGTCTCTGGAGGCGGGTCTGCATTCTGCTGCGATCACATTGTTTCAATTTTGAACTGTAAAAAAATTCCGTATATATACATATATATATGTAGAGTCGGCAGGGCGGCCATTTTGGAAATCCCCGTTGATTGTTTTAGAGATCTCATTAACTGATTTTGGCGTTGATCGTGGGCATATATATATTGTCGTAAAATGAAGTCGGCAGGTGGGGGGTTATTTATTGGGTCCAATTTTTTATCCGGCAATGTTCAGACTTATTATAACAAATAAGGCTTAATGCTCTTTAATGACTGTTTTTGTTTGCTGTTTATGATAATTATAAAGAATGGTAATCGGATTTTATATAAGTACTATAAGTATAAAAGGCTTAATTGGAAATTAAATTTGTCTATCAGAGATCTTTTGCACAACAACTGATTACACTTAAAAAAAAGTAAAATGTTTTAAGTTCAGCTTAATGGGTTTTTACATGTCAATGGGAATAAAAAGTATTGATTATGTACAATAAATAATATATAAATTGTTATTAAAAATGGTAAAAGCATAAAACCTTCTAATTACTAATATATAGACAACAAAGTACATTTATATACTCCAGACCGACATCTAGGATTTTCGGGGAAACTAGCACTCAGAGGTTCCGAATCTGGAGCCATTCCGTGTAATTTCTGTTCTCCTAGGTTAGAATCTCACGATGAAATTTTCAGGTTACTTGAGCTGTCGTAGATATTAAATACTCTGTTCGAGGTGTCATTCTTTTTTACGCAAAACAATATATATGATATATTTTTCAATGTCTAAGTACTTCTTGGGAAATAACACCACAGTTTAAAGAAAATTTCTGTATATTCCAAACGTTTCGGGGTCTAGGTCAGACCCCGTTGTCAATGGTTAAGAAACTATGGATAAAAAATGCACAATTCTAAGATGTAAATTAAAATATTTGACAATATGTATTATTTGATTTCTGACGTAACTAAGAGAATTTTATTTGTAATATACAGGGTAGCACAGCAATTTCTAAAGATCATATAATCATAAAGTTCCTTTCAAATTGGAAGAATTTGAAAGGGAGATCTTCAGAATTGTATGTGGCGCTCCAAGGTGCGACTTTGTTATAAGATAGTGCATTCGCCAAAAATGCAACCAAAGAACTTTGTTGATTCAGTGATTCCATTAAAATCATAAGGGAAAACCTAGGAAAAACCTTATGAACTATCCCAATATTGGGTTGTTCAGAAGGACATGACCATTAGCAATTTCTCATCGGCAACCAGGAACGACTGAATTCTACGGAGGTAGTAGCGATACAATCGTTTTTATTTAACAAAATTAAAGCAGACTCTTTTAGTTTTCTTTTGGTGTTGTGTTCTTCTTTGTGTAATATAAATGAATTTTGAAACTGTGTTTTATGACCAAGGTCCCAAGCATGTTCACAAATTTTGGATTTTTCAAATTGTCGTTTTTCTATTTAAACATTCAGAGGTCTAGAGGTTTCTCCAATATTTGGAATATACAGCAATTTTCTTTAAACTGTAGTGTTATTTCCCAAGAAGTACTTAGACAATATATATGATATATATTGTTTCTGTTCGGGAACCTTCATCAGTTGCGCTTCCCACAATAGAATGTCCTCTTGAACACTTATTTATGTATTTGAAACACAGTAAATTTGTAGACGCGAGATGTAAGACCAATATCAGAGTTTTCGGGGAAACTAGCACCCAGAGGATCCAAATCAACAAAAGAATGACACCTCGAAGAGAGAATTCAATATCTCTGACAGGTGAAGTAAACTGAAAATTTCATCGTAACTTTCCAACCTAGGAGATACGGGAGAAAAGCAATAACACGGATCGGCTTCAGATTCGGAAAATAACATACCTTCCAAAATGTTATGCTCTCACTCGTTTTTATTTTGCAAACATTAAAACTTTTATACAGACTAGCGGTCGCCCAGTGGTCGAAATTCGACCCTAATTATTAATTATGAGTTGAAAATTATTGATGTTATTTTGTCTGTATAAGATATAGAGTTGAGGCGAAATTAGAAAAGTATGCTAGGACTTTGCTATATGTCTGTGTAGCATGTTCGATCTAATCATCGGCGGATTTTTCTTTGTAACCTAAAAGTTTCCGTCATTTACACACAAACGATTTTAAAAATAGAGATGCCAAACAACCCAATGAAAACTCCAATATTTAATGTCATTTCCATTCTCTGCTGAATGATGATTTGTTGCACAACACCTTCGGACTATTGTGAAAATTATATTATATTAATGATGAAATTATTATCACAACAAAAAATTACAAATATTATTTTCTACGAAAGTTAGTACTACTTGTCCAACAAATCAATACTGATCTATAATTTACAACACTAAATATTTTCCTGTTAAACTATAGGCAACTCCAAAGATAGTAAAAGATGGTCATCACACGGTCTGAAAGAGCTTTACCCAGCCGCTGCCTTGTTTATCATTTGAAAACCAACCTAGCATATATAATTACGCAGTGGTTTCTGTTCTAGAATTTTAAATTTTTTGAACATTTAAGTTGTAAACATCAAAGCAAGCAATGGAAGATTTCGAAGGTAAAATATGTCAAAAAAATATATTTTACTCTAGAATAAATGTAACTAACTTAACCTAATAAATGGGTAGGGACATTTTTTATATCCAAACAAATCTTTAAAATGTTTTTAACAGTCAGAACTTTGCAGTAATGGGACCATGTAATATAAAATTAATTAACTATAAGATGCCCACATTGTCAGGAAACATTAATTTTCAGTATGATTTTCAATATAAAAAATTTACTTACCAACGTAGTAAACCATGACTATTTCTGTTTTATGTGGAAAATATAAAGAAATACGAATCTCATACTGTTAATTAATAGTAATTAAATACACCTATTTTTTCAGTGAATTGAAATTGAAACCTTGAACATATTTTTACATCTTTTCTGACTGAATTGAAAACTGTCAACATATTTGCTACAAACGTAATAAAATGTCAAAATTTAAATGAAACATAAACAAATGAAAAATAAAGAAAATCGGTTGAGGAACAGAGGATAAAATGCTACCTAACCGTTTTGTCTTTGCCTATTTATATATAGATAAAGTGCGATGTGTCTTCTAAGGTATCTAGATAACTCATCTTATAAAGGAAATGTGATTACATATAATATTTGTCAAACATTTTTTAATTAGAAATAGTGATTTTTTTCTTATACTTCCAATTACTACCAAAGAATATGTTTATATAGTAGATTAAAAAATGGTCCCCCCATAAGTAACTTTTTCCTATAAGTGTACAGTATAAATAACCGGAAAAGTATTTAATTACTTTTTCTGTTCATTAGGATGGGTTAAGATGGACGGATAAACCAAAGATCTTGCTCAAAGAAGAAAATTTTAAAAGGACAAAACTTAAGGAAACCAGCTTTGTGATGAGAGATAATGCAGAAATCGGGTATCTTCGAAAAATCCATAACTAGAAAAGCAAAAAGGGGTACCCTCGGTATCAAGTGATCACCAACTGCCAAGTTATTGTCACGTTCAAAATATTTGTGACAAAGAAGAACATTTGTATCAAAGTGTTTAAACATAAACCTCTAGCAAAAACCAACACCGATTTGTAGTTGAAATGTCTCCAAACACAGATAAGTATCACACATTATACAAAACACTATTTGTATACATGAATACTGTACAACAAGTAATCCGGGCAATTTTTCGAAATTGTCTTTCTTCCCCATTAACAATTTCAAATACTTCCTTGTTGCAGAAAAAATCAGAGGAGAAAAAACCTTAGTAAAGAGCCAAAATATAGTGATTATAGTTGTTTTCTGAATGATACTTGTAGCATATTTTTCAATGTCTAATTACTTCTTGGGAAATAACACCACAGTTTAAAGAAAATTGCTGTATATTCCAAACGTTTCGGGGTCTAGATCAGACCCCGTTGTCAATGGTTAAGAAACTACGGATTAAAAAGGCACAATTCTAAGATTTAAATTAATAAAAATATGCTGAAATATTAGGTGAAAAACCAACATTTTGATCTGTCAAAAACTGTCATTAATTTTTCAGACAAACTGTTAAACACTTCTGAAACCTCAATTCTACAAAAGGGCCTTAATTGTACAATTTTCCCAAAAACTATTCCAACCTTTGATATCATCAGGTCTGATCTAGACCCCGAAACGTTTGGAATATACAGCAATTTTCTTTAAACTGTGCCACAAGTATCCTTCCGAAAACAACTAGAAATCAGCCATGGGACTGCAGTAACCAAAGCGTTTAGGGACTTAGAGGACTTGTATAAGAAGCTTGCACGAACCAAGAATAGCTTGACATTGCAGATGTCGGGAGATGGATTCACAGCATATTGGAAATGAGCAAGCTTCGCTGCATACAATTTCATCGTTACAATAAGTTTAAATTAGAAAAATATATTGGGTATGTACAGAACTTTCTTGCTTATCGAATATCAGAGAATGAATTTAACAGAATTAAAAATAGTACTCTTATAAGTTACAACAGTGAATTCAGGTCTTAAAAACAAACAAATTTACGTAAATTTAATCAACTTCTTTCAGATAAAAATATGCCGAAATATTATGTAAAAAACCAACATTTTGTTCTGTCAAAAACTGTCATTATTTTTTCAGACAAACAGTTAAACGCTTCTGAAACCTCAATTCTACAAAAGGGTCTTAATTTTGCAATTTCCCCAAAAACTATTCCAACATTTGATATCATCAGTGCTATAAAACAAACTGCAAACAAATTAAAAAATAGTGAAGCTCAATAGTAGAATACACATTGTCAAATATTTTAATTTACATCTTAGAATTGTGCCTTTTTAATCCGTAGTTTCTTAACCATTGACTTAGACCCCAAAACATTTGGAATATACAGCAATTTTCTTTAAACTGTGGTGTTATTTCCCAAGAAGCACTTAGACTTAGTGATTATAGCCAAGAAATAAAACCACCGATCAAATATTTGCACTAGCATCAGCTAGTAAAGTTTGGAACTATATACAGTCAACAGATGTCCATTTTGAGTGCCTGTTATAGTTTTTTCTGTGTTTGTCTTTCTTTGAATTTCCACTTTGTAAAAATATGATACTCCTGTTGTAATGTACGATTTTTCCATAGAGTGTTTATTAATCGAGATAAGAATGCCTTGAAATGGACCTGACTTTCCAAGAATAACATAGGTTATGTTATACTCGCATATATAGATATTTAAGAGATAATATGTTGCTTCGTTCTGGCTTGAAAATATGTACCTGTTACTTATGCGACATTATGGAATATTGAGAGCCTGTTTTTAATAAACTTAAAAAGATTTTCAATTATAGCTTTTAAGATTTTCAAAAATGTTATTCGAAAATACTCGAAATATATGTTTCGCAAGTTTATTGCTTTATCAAGAGTGTCGGATGTTAACTCAGAAGATTTTTAACTACTCTTCCGTCCTCATGCCTATTGAAAAAGCAGTTTATAGTAACTGTTAATCTGCTAAGAAAAAAAAATTGACATTATTAATCGAAGAGATTATAACTAACTGAACTAATGCCAAATTTTAAAAAATTATAATGACCGTATCTGATCCTTCTCGCTCGTTAATAACAATTATTATTTGCTTAATGATTTTATGTAATAAATACTAAATTTTTATACGGTTAGTTTTAATTTCAATTTCTTTAATAAATGTATTTAAGATATGTATCAAATGTGTATTTCTATTGTTTTGTCACTCCACACGTCACTAGTATTATAAATCAGTAAAAAATCTGAAATTGAAAAATATGGCAGGTGGTCTACGAAGCAAGAAAAATCTGCATCTCTGAAGTACTTTGCTATAACAAATTGAGAGACTGAGATATTTTTATTAACAGAAAATTGTACATAGTATATTTTTTGCACAATCTTATAATACTTTTTCGTTAAAAAATAATAAAAAACACGTTTCATAACAGATAAAACCAAAAAATTAACATTATGCTGAAATTTCACTACATGGATAGAAATTTTAATGGATTTAAAAATTTTCTTTAATGGATAGAATGTATTACTGTTTATCTTGATGATCCTTGTCGGGACGTTAGAACAAGTTATAGAATAATTATATCGTCATCGATTCTTATTGGGTGTGCATTTCAGGTCAACCAGACACCTTGAAGCCAGGGAAAGTTATGTAGAAAAAAAACATTAAATTTCAGGGTAAGCAATCTAGCGCTTCAAAGGACGCATGTAATCAAATTTATCTCTCAGGTTTTTGATACATACTTTTTCATGGGCTATTATATACACTAACGTTTGCATATAAGGTTTATACTTTTTAGTGTTGAAGTCACTGTTATTGATTCCCAAGGGACGATAGCCCCCACCGCCCCCTTTGTATCAGTTCAGACCCCAACGTGGAATGCTATACTTCCAACTTAAAAAAATGTTTATTTATATTACTGACAAATTAATTTCCCGTCAAAAGAAAAGATCTTCATTTGCAAAATAATATACAAATTGGTGAATTCGTGAATTTAAAAATCATTATTTATATTAGCCTTATTTTTAAGTTTTCTAGGGAATAACACCACAATTGAATTAAAAACACTGTATATTGAAAGAACCTATCAAAGTCGATTCTGACTTCGTTGTGAATGGCTTTAAAATATGTAATAAAAATGTAAATTGCAAATTGAAAGGTTGATCTATGACATTTGAGCTGACATACGATTTTTGTTGTTTTTAAACATACAGGTAGCACAAGATCATGTATTAAGTTAAATAGGTTTCAAGTTGGAAGAATTTGAAAGAGTTGTCTTTAGAATTTATAAATGGCGTTTCTAGGTACGACTTTGTTATAAGTTAGAGCATTCGCCAAAAATGCGATCAAAGAATTCTGCTGTTTCAGTGATCTCATTAACGTCATAAAGGAAAACCTAGGAAAAATCTTATGAGTTATCCCGATACTGGGGATAACTCATAAGATTTTTGATGACCATTAATAACTTCTTCCTTAATTCTACAGAAGTAGAAGCGATACAATCGTCTTCATTCAAAAGAATTAAGACAGACTCTTTTATTTTTCGTTTTGTGTTATGTAGTTCTTTGTGAAGTATAGTTTTGTCTTATACAATGAAATCACATAAAATCAAAATTTTACTAAAACTAGCTGTCGCCTAGTGGTCGAAATTCGACCAATTGTGTCAATATCTCTGGAAGGGTAAGTAACCTGAAAATTTTATGGTGACATTGTATCCTAGGACTTTAGGGAGAACAGCAATTACACGGAACGGTTTCAGATTCGGAACCTGTGTGTAATAGTTTCCTCGAAAATCCTAGATGTTCGTCTTACATCTCGCTTCTACAAATAAGTAACGAAATTCAAGTTTATTTCAGATATAATTCATAGGACTTTATTTGTGTTCAATTTCGTAATTCTTAATTTAATATGACAACAATTCAACCGCTAATGGGCTACCCTACATATTTATTTTTTCTCCCTGTATAGCTTTAATTGCACTCAATTCTCTAACATTTATTAAAATCCTCATTATAATAATTCCATCTCATTATATATTTCTACCACCCTGTCTATGCAACTGCTCATGGACCACGCATAATATTTTTTAACATTTTTGAACCACTGGTTAAACCATTCTGTATATGCGACTGCCTATGACCCACCATATTTACTCTTTTTGTTTATGACATTTTTAATTATCTTATGTAACTATAATTCTACTCCGACTTATATTTCAATCATTATATATATATAGAACTCTTCGTGGGCTACTCTATAAATCATTTCCTTCAGTTTATCATGATCCTGTATATCTATAATTCCTCCCTATATTTCATTTTCCCTATATATACAACTGCTTATGATTTACGAAATATTGCATTTCCATTTCCACCACCCTCTATATGCATCTCTGTATAATATTTTTTGCACCGCCCTGTATAACTGTAATTCTACTGCACCTTCTATTCCAAGAACCCTGTAAATTCAACCGCTAATGGGCTTCCCTATATAATTATTTTATTAGTCTGACGGCGGCGGCACATTCAGTTGTTTGGCATTAACATTATGGACGTAAATAATGAATTTTTATTATATTTTATTTAATGAATGAACCAATATTATAAATTAAGATTAGCATTCTCCACTGAAGGTCGTCAGTAGTTATTAAACATAACAAAAATGAAGAAAATCGGTTGAGAAACAGAGGAGAAAATGGTACCTAATCGTTTTGTCTTTGCCTATTTATATATAGATACTTTTTACCTTTAGTACTATAATAATTCGATAGATGGCGCTAAGCCACTTTTATAACGTGGTATAGTATCGTTTTATAAAACTAATAGATATCGGAAGTACATGTTTTAGATTTATCTAACATTGGGTTGATTATAAACATTCATTTTCTATTATTATATGTATTAGTTTCATTAGAACATACAACTGAATTTATAGCAGCATCCTGAAATAATGTTTTACTAGTGCCCATGATTATAACCGCCAAGAATAAGCAGAGTTAATAAGAGATCTTAATTACCTGAAAATAAAATTTAACCTCTACCTCTATGAGAGGTAACTTCAGTAACTAACAAATTTTCTGGACAAAATCAGCGAAACCTCCGGCACAAGCTACTTAAACTATATTTGTGATTCTCTGAAACTATCAACATTTTGATTAAGGTGGGTTCAGCTTAATCTACAAATTTTGCCTTTCAAATAACCCCGTTTATGGGCCTTGAAATGTTTTTCCGATAAAACTAGAGGTTTTTCATTTAGCATATTTAATTTTACAAAATGTTTCATAGACAAAGCACTGCTACTTCAGTTAAACTTATTTTATTTTCACCAATTTTGTTATTACATAAACTCATTTCGACAACAACCATCATTCAAAGTCAAATCTGTGGATAAAAGACGTTTTGGCTTCGATTTAAATAAATGACAAGACAGTAGATTTTCGTCACGGTTCCACAAACACGACCCTCATGGTGATATTCCAACGCCCGCCGAGATTAAAGTGAAACCGCCTGGAAGTTATCGCCTGCCACGGTGATGCCAACGACGGTGACGATGATGACGACGATAAGTCATATTCAGCAGGATATTATGGAACGGCTTCATTCTCTTCGGTTAATCAACGACCATAAACTGACGTTGATATTCGAGCTCCCTATTTAGAAGTGAGCACAATGTTATCTACATTCTAACCCAGTGTTATTTAACAATTTTTAGATATACCAAATCTATATGGAACTATCTAGAAATTACATAAAAAATAGTATTTTACTAGAAATAAATGATTTTAAAATAAATAGCAGGTTATCCAAACCAAATATATCTAAAAAAACATTGAAATTAAGTACAAATAATATTACACAAAAATGTGAATATCACCAGCAGTTGCTCTGCGTTGCTAAGGTTGTTTTGATAAGCTCTTATCCTTTTTCAGCATATCCTACAAGTGTTCAATTAGATTAAGATCCTGGGAACAAGCAGTCATACCATCCTGGTTTAAACAACTTTTCGCAGCTTTGCTGGTATGTGGAGGTGGGTTATCTTGCATAAATAGGAAAATACCGCCGAAAATACCTCCCCCAAGGCTGATTACAGGCTGATTTCCCGACTTGACTATACAATGTATAGCTAAGTCACGCGTAGTGTGCCTTTAGGGGAAAATTCACTAAACCCCATATATCCTAGATATCAAAAGGGTTTAGCTCTGTGGGAGCCTTGACAGGTTTTCAGGCCCGTGGTGGGAGTCGTGGCGGAAGTTTCCCATGAATTTCCTGACCGTTCGGGCTGTTCCTAACAGACGGGTTTTTGCATTTGTTGGTAAAGATGTTCGCCCAGACCGAGGGATTTCAAATTCTTTAATAGATGTTTTAGGACTACTCCTGTCGTTGACATAACAATTGGTACAGTTCTTGTGTTTTTTATGTTCCACTGAGTCTTTATTTGAAATTCCAAATCCCTATATTTGGTTATTTTCTCAGCCTGCTTGATATTTATATTATTGTTATATCTGGGCTATTGTGAGCGATAGTCCGATCAGTCAGTATCGTATGGTCCCAGTACAGCTTGTAGTTGTTTTTTTCTAAAACATATTCTGATTTGTATTTATAGTATGGTAATCTCACCGACTGTGCTAGTTCAAGTTTCAGTGCTAGTTCCTGGTGCAGTATTTTTGTCACAGCATCATGTCGTTCTTTATATTCAGTTGCTGCGAACGCGTGACAACCTCCTGTGATATGCTGGATAGATTCAGATGTTTGGCAACCGTACCTGCATCTGTCGTTGTTAATGGAAGGGTCTTTAACGATGTACTTTAGATAGTTCTTAGTTGGAATTACTTGATGTTGGATTGCCAAATTAAAGCCTTCCGTTTCAGGAAACATTTGACCAGAGATCAACCAGTAGTTCGACGCTGGACTGTCGACATAATCTTGATTGACGTCATTTATATGTCTTCCATGAAAGGGATTCTCTTTCCATTTAAGCAGTTTCTCATCAGTCTGGTGGTGTAATTGGACGTGTTGTTGTGTCAGTCGCAGTGGTGTTGAGTCATCAACCTGGCACATGACTCTGTGTAGATCAGAAAATTCTGCGAGTTTCTGGAAATGACTACGCAAAATATAAATTTGTTGATCTAATAGTTTGCTTAGATCTGCCAATCCTCTTCCTCCTTCAAACCATGGCAAAGTTGTACGTTCGACAGAGCTCTTTGGATGGCGATTTTTTTTAGCTTTTGTTAGTAAAACTCGTTGTATCTGTTTAATGTCAGTCTTGCACCAATCAACTATACCGAAAGAGTAGAAAGAGTAAGTGAGCACTGAACACGCATAGGTGTTAATAGCCAGAAACAGATTTTTACTGTTTAGTTTGGTTTTCAACAGTCGTCGTACCCTTCTATAAAACTCTGCTGTTAGGTTCTTTTTCATGGTCAAGTGATCAATACGTTGAGCCGGCTTTATTCCAATATTATATTATTTATTATTATATTAGGGAACTTAGCATTATTTAAATTCTTTTACATTTTTCTTGGGAATGAAAAATCGTATAAAAAGTGTTATTAACTAATTTTAAATTTTTAATGTTTATGATTTTTCATATACAGAATAAAAAAATTTCACCTACAGTAAGTTTGTTTTATATTACAATGTAAAGATTTAAAACTCTCAAATGGATTTTAAACTATGGCGCATTGTTTTGAAAGATTTGATAATTCCTTTCAAATTGTTAACAATATAATTTGCTGGTTGCGAAATGAAAGCATTTTGAACATCACGAAAAATAAATTGATCACAAAGATTTTACATTGGCAAAGAATAAATGAAAACCATGAAGTTGAATTTTCATCAATTTTAAATATAAGTCAGGTTTTGTGATTTTATGAGTTATTTTACAATATTTAGTGATATAGTGACCTAGTTGGATGTATTTTGAATTCCATAAAACTTTGTTTTATAACAATTTTCGATATTGACAAAATAAAGGTCCTTTACTATTAGACAAAATTCATATCTTTTTACTAACCTATATATATATATATATATATATATATATATATATATATATATTTGTTTTTAAGTTTTCGCGGGCACTAAATGTGTTAGATGGTTTCCGGGAATTCATCCGCTTAGTTTATAACTGATCCTTGCCGGGATCGATGGTAAAATGACGACGTTTCGGCAGAGTCACATCTGCCCTCTTCAGGTCGGTTCGCATAATTCTTGTAGTCTTGTGCTTTCGCTTCTAGTTAGTTAGTTAGTATCAGAATAAGTATATGTGAAAGTGTGGTCCCAAGTTAAGGAGCATGCACTTCAAAAATGTGTCCTTTAAGTAAAAAAATAATTAAATCGGTTCATAGCTGATGTAACAAAGACTAACAAAACACCACCGAATTGAGATTCTCGTCCCTTTTTGAACCTGGTTAAGAAATATCTTTGTTAAAGCATTATAATAATATAGTCAGGCTGGATTACTGTCACCTCCTGAAGTCATGTGCCCCAACAAAGCTGTGCCAGAAAGTTTTTCGGGAGTTGAGGGTTTGATGTTTTTTATTTATGGGTGATGGATTGATTAGGACTGCAAAATTATTGTTTTGTTTATGTATTTCCGGGATAAATAAAAATGTTTAAATATAAAATTTACCGAAACTTACGTAATAATCAAGAGCATAGGTATTTGATTAACTGTACCCCAAGATATCGAGTTGTTACAACAGTCAGGAACTAGTGTCACCAATTATAAAATTTATATAGATGAAAAAAATGGTTAATTGGTTAAAACTGAGTCTTGAAACCCAAAAACTCAAAATTTGAACAAGTTTGAATGTGGAAGAACTTATAGTGTCTGTTATACGAGGGCTGCCTTTTATATTTCGGGATTAGAGAAAAGAAACAAATATTAATCATCGAAAATCGCTTTATTGTTGTCGAAGCACTTTTTCCACTCTGATTGAGGTATCTCTAAACAATGCATTCTGAACGCAGCAACCGCTTCATCAGGTGTCGAAAAACGTTGACCTCTCAGTTTGTTTTTTACGTACGGGAATAAAAAGAAGTCATTTGGTGACAAGTCAGGACTATACGGCGGATGACTCATCAAATCGATGTTTTGAGTGGTCAAAACTGCAGTTGTTTGAGCCAATATGTGAGAGCTCGCATTGTCGTGGTGAAGAGTGATCCGTCTTCGGCGGTTGGATTTCCTCATTTCTTGGTAGACAACTGGCAAACAAATGGTTGTATACCACTCAGAATGGACTGTTCTGCGTTGTTCTAGTGGTACGGTTTCGACATGTCCAGTTTTTCCGAAAAAACAGGCGATCATTTGCTTGGAAGTGCTTCGTGCGCGATACGAGTCTTTTTTTGAACGATTGACAAATTGTGTGGAATCCAACGCGAACAAATTGTTTTGACATTCAAATGTTGACCCAATCTCACGATACGTCACATGACGATCTTGCAATATCAGTTCGCGCACAGCATCAATGGTTTCCGGAACAACAACTGTTTTTGGACGACCTTCACGAAATTCGTCTTCTAGTGAACTATGACCTCGATTAAATTCACCATACCATCGATAAACAGAGGTCCTTGATGGTGTTTCATTGCCAAACATTAAATTAAGTTCATCCATGCACTCTTGCTGACTTAATCCACGTCGAAATTTGTAAAAAATAAACGCACGAAAATGTTCACGATTTAATTCCATTTTTTGGCCGAGATGAATCCTTTAAGTTACTGTAAACAACACATAGCGCTCGTATGTCAAAACGTTCTGAGTACGTATAACCTCGAAAATGTCAAACTTTACGACAGAGCTGTCAGTTGTCAGATTGCAACACTAGGGTTGTCCAATTCCGAAATATAATAGGCAGCCCTAGTATCGTGGGGTTCTAGTTTAAAAAATCAAAAAGTTCATTACCCACATTTACTAAATATCTGAATTAACATTTGATTTATAAGAATCCAATAATGCTTGCAATGCTACTCTTATCTCAAGATTTCATCCATTTTAAATGCCTTTCCGACTCTCTCTTATCGTCCAGGCTCCTTATAACTCAATCTCGATCGAACAGTTTAATGAAACTCGCATTTCTGTAGCAACGACTAGAAATTTTTTGGCCATTTTAAAAGTTAAATCCCTGAAATCGATTCCCATTTTCCCGGGATCTCACTTTCCACTCCACAAACTCACAACGCTTTTCATACAGGTTGGAGGTTCGGTTTGGAGGCACTCCACCGTGCATTTCGAACCGCTCCGTTTGCATCGTGATTTAAATCCACTCGTTGCCGATATGACTCTGCCGGGCTCGTCTCCAATGAGAAGCTCCGGAATATGAGATGTGTTCACACAGAGAAACGAGCTTGCATTAATAGAGCCCATGCATCATCGTGACGTGGTGCCAGTATCTGGATAGAGAAACATTAGTTATGTTTCGTGATTATGGACTGTTGGGAAAATTTATGTAATGAACAGTAAAAACGATATAAAGTGTGAAGTAAAGTGACATTTATGAAGCTTTTGAGTTAGCACAATATTTGGTAATTTAATTTGTGAGACACAGATGCTTCCTCCAAGTTGGCGAAGCAAAAATATGTCAAACAAACGCAGTTTTAGAGGTTTTTGAGAAGCATTTTCTTTATTTTGCTTATTTATTAGAGTTTTCACTCCTCAGATTTTTCCTAAAACAGATTAATAGTGGAAAATTGTATATGGGGAACAAAGTGTAGTAATACAATTTCCAAAAATTACCCAGATTACTAGGTATTTTTCCTCGCAAATATTTACAATATATGTACAGTGAGGACGCCTGGGTTGGAACAAATTCATTTAAAATTTAGGGGTTGGTTTGTTGGGAAAAGGCTTGGACTCGTCGGGTTTTTTTGGACTGCAGTTTTTGTGATGATAAACTCATTTATACAGGGTGGGCCAGAAGTAAATTGCGACAATCAACTTCATTTGTTTTTTATTTTATTTTTGAATTCTAAATTGAAGTATTTTTCAAGTACAATGTTCTATACCGAAAATTAACACTGATTTAAAAAAAGATATGGCTACAGAACTCAAACACAAACTGGAGTTTGCGAATTGTTTAATATGAAGTACCCGGAGCAGTCTATTACATGATCGGTAGTTAGCAAAATAGAAAAAAAGTTTCTAGAATTTGGCCACGTAAGTGACAATCACAAAACCAAAAATGTTCCAAAAGATACACAATTAAATGTTTGCTTGATTTTGTTTAAATAGTTCAGTTAACAGGATAAATTTTCGATATTGAAAGTCATAGACAGTTTTCCAAGAAAGTTAACGTATGGGCCAGAATTTTGGGTACTTTAATTGTTGGTCCTTTTTCTATTGAGGGAAGACTTAACTCGGAAAAATATTTAGACCTATTACAAAATGACATGATACCCTGTTTAGTAGAAGTTTACCGGAATGGTGAAACCCCAATATATTGGCAGATTTGGTATGGTTTCAACAGGATGGAGTGCCCCCGCACTATTAACGAACAGTGCGAGATTATCTTGACAATATTTTCCCAAATAAATGGATCTGAAGGAGAAGTAATATCGAATGACCAACTAGGTCTCCAGATCTAAGCCCGTTAGATATTTATTTTTGGGGTTACGTGAAATCGAAAGTCTATTTCAATAAGCTGGAAAATGTCAAGGAATTAAAGAATAGAATTAGGGCCGAAATACTACGAATCTTGCCACAAACGCGAAATGAAGTGTTACGAGAATTTGAAAACCGTCTTAGGTATTGTCAGAGAGTTAATGGTGAACAATTTGAACATTTAATTTCATATGTTGATTTTTTTTTTCTTCAATTTTGAGATAAATGTATTTTTTTAATAACTGTTAATTTTCGATTTAAGACATTGTACATGAAAAATACTTAGAATTCATTTTTTTCAAATAAAAAACATTTGAAAAAATGAAGTTGATGGTCGCAATTTATTTCTGGCCCACCCTGTATACCTGAGTTTGTCATCACAAAAACTGCAGTTCAAAAAAATCCGACCTATCCGAACGTTTTTCCAAAAAACCAACACCTGAATTTTAAATGAATTTCTTCCAACTCACGCGTCCTCACTGTATAGAGGATGAGTTTTTTTTTGATGATCAGTATGGGGATCTCGGAAACTAGCGGAGATAGAGCAATGGTTAAATTGGGAAAGATTTGCAGTTTTAATGGCCCAATTTAATTACACATTCGGATTTTTGTAAAAAGTCATGACTTTCTAGATATTTTGAAAAAACGAAATTCTGCCGATTTAGTCAAATCCCTCTAGCTTTTTGATTTTATAAAAAAAATGTAAATATCAAAATTAAAGGGAATTGTATCCCGAACATGATTGTCATGTCCTCGTTTGCGTGACAGCTCTCGTTTTCGAGATATGACACAAACATACCTTTTTTAATGGAAACCATAGTTGGTTATGACCTCAAAAAATCGGACATTTTAACAGCTCTTCAACGATATAATAATCGATATAGTTATTCATAAAAATAACGCAGTTATGGATGCCTTTCTCTCTTATTTTCACTTTTAACTTAGGTAGCCATGAAAAAGATTGTTTTCACTTTGACGTTTCCTTATTTGAGAGTAATTCCATTAGTACTGCTGAACTGACAGTCGATATTGACAAGTTTTCGTGATAAAAAGCAATATTCTAAGGAAGAAAAACTGAATATGGTGGAATGTTATATCATATGCCATAAAAATTCAGTTCGTGCAGCTGAGGAATACTTTCATAGATATTTTCATCGTCGTCAACCTGCTCTATGTACATTTAAGAGGCTTTACGATAGTTTACGCAGATATGGATCTTTTACTAAACCACCAAAGCAGGATAAATAAATTTTTGGCAATGGTAACTCAAAATTTATCTATATCAACTCGTGAGATTGCAGCAGAAGCTGGCACATCTCAACGAACTGTAGTTAAGATACTGAAAGCGCACAAGTTGCACCCGTACAAACTTTCAGTTTCTCAAACTTTGCATGCTGGGGACGAATATCGACGTATTTTTGTTTTGTACATTATTTAGAGACATGTGCCTTGACAATCCACAGTTTCCATTAAAGGTGTTATGGTCAGATGAAACTAGATTTACTAACTGCGGTATGTTCAATAGACACAATGAGCATATCTGGGCTAACGAAAACCCTTTCCATGTAGAACAAAGGCGACCCCAGATAAACTTTGGTTTTAATGGTGGTGGTGGTGTGGTATCATAGGGTCTACTATTCCGGGGCCTAAATCATATTCGGGATACAATTCCCTCCAATTTTGATATTTACACTTTTTTTATAAAATCAAAAACAAAAGAGCTAGAGGGATTTGACTAAATCGACAGAATTTCGTTTTTTCAAATTATCTAGTAAGCCATGACTTTTTACAAAAATCCCAAAGTGTCATTAAATTGGCTCAGTAAAACTGCAAATCTTTCCCAATTTAACCGTTGCTCTATCTCCGCTAGTTTTCGAGATTCCCATACTGATCATCAAGAAAAACTCACTCTGTATATAAAAAAATAATATATTGGTACTTCAAACAGCAATTTGTTACACACGGTTACTGATGTCCATAAGAGTACCTAAATGCAAATTATGTTCATCTCGCAATAAAATGTCACAGATAGAGTAAAATTCTCGTTACTTTTTACTTTACTTTCCCACACTTTGTATAAAAATCTTAGCAACTGAAATCCTTTATGAAAAGAGCTCACCTTCATGTTGCTTTCATGTGGAAAAGTATTTTTCGAGATCCATAAAATATAATAAAGTCTTTGATGATGCTTATAGTGCGACGTAGTAATACGGGGGCGTCGAAACCACCTCCCGGAGGTGGAAAACTGGGAGGGGGGGGCTTGCCTTTCAATGTCACTTACCTTATGCACCGTTTGCGATGGTTGCCAAGACGCCAAAGCTCCGGGACGTCAGGGGATTCACTCAACCGTATTTTGATTGTTTCAATTGACGTAACTCGAGTAGGTTTTATTGAAATTCTCCTCATAATCACCTAATTGCCTGTGTCCCAGCTCGCTCAATTTAGAGACCGACTTATTAGTTTCGCTGTTATGTGGGGTAAGGGCAGATTTAAAATCGATGATTTGCCTTTTGTCATAAAAAACAGCTATTTGATAAACAATAAATATTTTAATCACAATAATTTATTTCTAGCCAAGTGAGACCTTTGTCGAAACATCTGCAAGATTCAAATATGAATTAAAATAACGCACTCCCTGATAAATAATTCTTCATATATATACAGGGTGAGTTTTTGTTTATGATCAGTATGGGGATCTCGGAAACTAGCGGAGATAAAGCAATGGTTAAATTGGGAAAGATTTGCAGTTTTACTGGCCCAATTTAATGAGACTTTCGGATTTTTGTAAAAAGTCATGGCTTTCTAGATATTTTGAAAAATCGAAATTCTGTCGATTTCGTCAAATCCCTCTAGCTCATTTGTTTTTGATTTTATAAAAAAAGTGTAAATATCAAAATTGAAAGGGATTGTATCCCGAATATGATTGTCATGTCCTCGTTTGCGTGACAACTGTCGTTTTCGAGATATGACACAAACTTATCTTTTTTTGAAAACTATAGTTAGCTATGATCTCAAAAAATCGGACATTTTAGAGCTCTTCAACGATAAAATACTCGATATAGTTATTCATAAAAATAACGGAGTTATGGATGGTTTTCTCTCTTATTTTCACTTTTAACGTAGGTAGCCATGAAAAAGATTGTTTTCACTTTGACATTTCCTCATTTGAGAGTAATTCCATTAGTAGTGCTGAACTGACAGTCGACATTGACAAGTTTTTGTGATAAAATGGAATATTCTAACGAAGAAAAACTGAACATGGTGGAATGTTATATCATATTCCATACAAATTCAGTTCGTGCAACTGTGTTATGTGTTTTAAAAGCTCTATGAATGTTTCTATTTAATAAAAAATGGGCTATTTTTTGAGAAGCAGATCCGATGAATGTGATAATTTTATATAATTTGGGATCGATATTATGGGTAGAGGATATACTTCATTTCAAGCCTTTTTATTTAATTTTTTATTTAACATATTGTCCATAATTTGAGCGTTATTCTGTGTAGTACTACACAGAATAAAATGTATTGCTGTCAATATCGGTTATAAATCTCAAATTATCGACAATATGTTAACTAAAAAATTTAAAAAAAGGCTTTTCCTACCCCTAATATCGATCCCAAATTATATAATAGTATCACATTCATCGGTTCTCCTTCTCAAAAAATAGCCCAATTTTTATTAAATAGAATCATTCATACGGCTTTTAAAACAGATAACAACTTAGGAAAACATATAAGAAACAATAAAGATAAAATTAACAAAAATAACAACTCGGGTGTCTATAAGTTGACATGTGGTAGTTGCCCTAGTTTCTACCTCGGCCATACGGGAAGATCATTCAAGACAAGATGGGATGAACATACCAAAGCTTTTGAGTGCCACAATTATAATAAGTCAACTTTTGCCGACCATTTATTGAATGAAAATCATGTACCTCAGAATACTTTCGAAGTTATTTACAACAAAAAAGTAAAAAATCATATCTTTTAGAGTCATTAGAAATTAACAAAAACAAAAATTCACCATACCTCTTAAATGATTAAACCGAAACCAATTCATCCACATTACTTAATCTTTTCAATAGAATTATATAAACTTATTCCAGGCATTTTTAAAAACTTCAATTCCAATATTTTGTTTTTTCTTAATAGCAATAATGCCCTCCTACCTGCTTCAATAATCCTCTAATAGGCTCTTTAATTGCACCCCCATAATAGTTTTAGGCATTTAACTTTTAGTCTTAGTTTGTATTCTGAAGAAGCCAGTAACCTGATGAAACAATTGTCAATAGTAAATAAATTAAAGTGAAAATGACATAATTGTGTTTATTTTAATATAATATTAAAATGAATCTTCATCAAGTAAAGACAGACTCTATCATCAATAAAAAATATGTTTTTAGTCAAATAACTCTATAAAAAAGTAAAAACGAAATCTCCAATTACTTTCTGATATTTTCGGAAGTATTTGGAAAATTTAAATTTAAAAAACAGTATTTCTTCAAGCACTAAATTAGGTAATTATGCCCTCATTTAAACTTCTTAGTATCTCCTGTAGTTGCCGAGATACCAATGGTGGGTGTGGAATTTGAATTATCCTGTATAGAGGGTATAAATGAGTAAATGCGAAATATTTGAAGATGTGCTTTCTTGAGTCGTTTTATGCCGAAACGTTCCTATTAGTCCATTGAAATTTTTTCTGAATCTTCAAAATGAGGTGGCAGCAAACTAACACAGAACATTTATCTGTTTGACCGTGCTGATTACGAATCTGCAATTAGTTTTTGCCGCAAACGTAAAATAAGGGAGAAATCTCCATAAAAACCCCCCAAAAAGGGGTTTTTGCATTTTACTTAAAAACCACAATAAATTTTAAAAAATAACTTCGTCATCATATTCCTAGTAAAATTTCAAATCAAAAACGTGTAGCAACTTATACAAAGTGAATAAACTGTTGTCTCATTATTTAATTTTTAATTTAGTTTGGCATATTCGGAATAAGATAAGTCAATAAGCATTGCCCATATATGTTCACATAGCTGGCTTACAATAATCAATCGAAATTAGTTCTAATTTGGAATTCAAGATCCAATAGATCGCTTGTACTGCAATAAAGAATTTGGGGTATTCCTGGATTGTGGATCATTATTTAGTAGTTTTACAGAAAATTTTAAACATTTATATTTATATTTTAAAATATTTGTATATACTTCATAATATACAAGGTTCCTGAAACGAGGGGGAACATTAGGAGATCTTATTGTGCAGACATCTTAAAGGCATGCTCCAAAATTTAACTAAATATTCCAACACCTTGTACATCGTCAAGGAAGAGTTTGCGGATAGTGCATAAGAACTATTCGTCATAAAATGACGAGGAAGTACATCTTGAAATCTTTCGCACTTATTCATTTACACCCTGTATATCTAACTGATATCACATTCATATTCTACATTACAATTTTTGTGTAACGTGTCTATCAAAAAATTTATTCGCATATATAAACGGCTTTCAAAAAGGGGTTAAATGTGGGTCGAGGCTGCCTTTTTTGAATAACGATGTTGTAAATAGAATAGAATGTGGAGTATTGATCCTTCCCCAGGGAGAGGGACCCCAAAATCTGTTGGCTATGAATATCGTGGGAGGACGTTACAACTCTGTTACTCTCTATACTCTCTCTCTCATTCTATTTTCAAAGTACCCGCTATCAAACGTGTTTCTCTCTCTTTCTTGTGCATTCCGTATTTATCCTTGTTTGCCTAAATCTGGAATCGGCCCGGCCGGGCCATTCGAAACCGGGAGGTTTTCCCATTTCCCGCATCCTGTCGTCCTTGTCTAGACTGTGGCTTTACGGGAATTCGGAGTTATTAACTTCCTAAAGTTTGTTCTAAAGTGAAGAAGTAATCTCTGGAAAGTTATTATAGACATTATAATTCTAGATTAAATGGACTGGTAGTTTCATTTCTGGAACTATTACATTGTGAAATATTGTCATTACATTGAAGTTATTCTTATAACAACGAGCGTCATTTAATTTATTCAACTTGGAAATTGACCATGCATTAAATCAATAATTATACTTTTATACACACAGGAAAAATATTGTCAATATAAAAGTATTATGATCTAATAATGTAATAAAACACAACCAAAAATAAAATTTATTTTATATGACATATCCTTAACTATATATTATTAAATATTTCCATTGTTTTTCATTTTACCCATGCAAATTTACATATATAAATACGAGATTTCAAATAGTTATTAGGCATATGGGATTTTCAATATTTTACACAAAATGAGATAATTAAATTGCAGGGAATTAAGATAATGCCTCATGAGCAGGCAACACGTAATACGCAACAAAGAACTCATTATTGCCTTATATTCGAAATTTCATACAGGCTATATGTACCGAACCTTTCACAAATATGTTAGAGGTTTAGTTATTTTGCTCTGCTATTAAATAAATAATTAATAAAGAAATTTTATAGTGACACTTGAATTGAAAAAAAAGTTACGTCCTAGAGGATTTTACGATCTCTAATATTAATTGACCCCAGATTTGGGAGCAAAGAGGTCATGCCCAAAAGCAGTTTGTCGACAACTTTCGTTTTATATTTTATTTCTAGTGAATCTTCCATGTATTAGTGGCACTACATCTTTCTTAGTGATACAAAGTTCAGGACTAGGGAAGGAATCATCACCAAAAATTTCTCTTAACCGGGAACAACAGGAAACACCGCTCTCTATTTCTATAATAATAGATTTCCTCGTCAAAATCCATTATCCACAAAGAAACACAAAGAATTCTGAAAAGCTAGGCAAAATAATTCAAGACCTCCTCAACAATCTTTTCGAGATTACATAAGATTAATAGATCAGATAAATCTCATGAATCTCAACATATAACTGCCATGTTTATATGGGAATCAATAGATGGCAGACGTTGTAAAAACTTAACTGTTTATTAACAAAATGACATATTTTATGGGCTGACAGCGCCCGAATTATTAAAACCTTGATAATTGCCATATGCTGAAATATTATAATAAAAAGTGTATAAAATCTGAATATAATAATATGTTGATTATTTCTGAAATTAACAATTCGTCAGGGTGTATATAATGTTGCCTAAATCACACTAAGATAGCTTATTGCATAAATCATACAGAAAGATAAAAATAATTCATGAAACACATTCATATTTATTGAAAGGGCAAAATCTAAATAACAGAATAAGTCAGATCGATTCCTAGTATTGTATAAAAAATAAGTCTTAAACCAATATAACATTTAATTTGTAAGTACCTTGAATTATTACATAATACATGGGTATTGCATTTCCTACTTATAGGCAATTTACAATACGCTGCTGTGATATGTACGTTGCCTATCCAATAAACGTTTATGATTAAACCTTTATTCTCTTTACACTATTTTATAGTTTCTTAAAAATTTGTTAATATATATCGTGAATATCACTTATTTCTGAAAAGAATCATCCCAAAATCCCCAATATTTAGAAATTTCTCACAGGATGTCATTTCAATTGCTAGTTGAATTTTATAAAATGCCCAAAATAAAACAACCCTAATTATTCCTTAGAATTTTATTTGGTTTTGTGAAAAATATGGGAAGATAGTCACAATATACAGGCGCAATTTTATAATAAAATAATAACCTTG
Source organism: Octodonta nipae (assembly GCA_034190945.1). Classification (NCBI taxonomy): domain Eukaryota; kingdom Metazoa; phylum Arthropoda; class Insecta; order Coleoptera; family Chrysomelidae; genus Octodonta; species Octodonta nipae. Next base: position 1,459,577 of record CM067219.1, read on the forward strand.
AGCAATTTACCAAGTTTGTACTTTGTACACATTACATATTTCTACAAGATATTACACAATTTTTCATCAACAATCAGCTTGTTAAAAATGCTATATCTTTTAAAGGCCAAACTCTACAAACAACTCTACTTCTGAGTAAACCCTGAGGCACAGGTCCGTAAACTCTGCTATCTGACGAATTACTAGTATTGTCACCTTCTAACCACACATGACCTATAGGAACAACTTCACTGCTGGCAAAGCCTGTTCTGATATTATCCCCAGGCATTCCAACAATTCTTTTACAGATTTGTTGCTTGGGGTTTGTGGGGCACTTTGCGATAACAATGTCTCCTCTACGTATCTTCCCTTTGAGAATTGAAAGATGGTCAGTGAACAGTATGTCGTCTGAGTTTATTGTGGGCTCCATAGACGGTCCAGAGCACTAGAATATGGAAAAAATGTATAAGCAATTAAAAGATTTGTTCAAAGTTGTACTTACAACTACAAAATCTCCTAAATATTCAAAAGTGCAATGCAATACACAGCCATATTTAATTATTTGACCTACTGAACTCATGAAATTATATAGATGTTTTCTCATGGCATGAGTTTTATACATAAATTTGAAGAATTAATTTGTTTTAAGACTACAACCATTGTCAATAATCAAAATTTTTAAAAATAATAAAGTTAAGGTTAAGTAATCATTGACAATTTGAAGTTTTGACAGATCAATCTTCTTCTAGCGTTTTTTTTTACGGAGAACATTCAACCACAGAGTAAATAAGTCAAGATGACGCAAAGAAAACTTGACAAGTGTATTGTGGCGCCATATAACGACTGGTCTGAGAACCAACTGGATTTTTGCAAAAGTTTTTGTATGCTTTTTACGTGATTCTTTGAATGTAATCCAACGAAAGTTGAACAGGAAATAGGGTAAGGGTGGATTCAAAGGTTGTTTCAATGGACTGGTCATTTTTAAAGTGGGTTATAGAGTTTTAAATATTTTAAAAATATCACAAAATACACAGACGATTCACTAGGTTTGGTTAACTTAGTAAAGAGAAAGCTTCCTTAATTAAATAAAATTGGAGAGAATAAATCATCATAGTTTTGTTTATCTAATTAAAAAAAACAAATGCTGTTCGTTAGTCTTGCCAAAACTCAAAAACGGCTTCCTACAATGGAATATATTTTCTGGTGGACCGACAATGTTATTTAATATTTGTATTTAATTTGCGTAAGGTTTTTAGGTTATATGACTCGTAACCTTCATTTACCCTATTAAAACACCTATTAAAAAAATAATTTTAAATAGTGACATCTACAAACACTTTCACCATCTAATACTACACCCCGTATTTCTATTACATTTGTTTATATTATTCTTAATTCATTTGACATTTGGCAACAGTGAGAAATGTTATTACGTTTGTTTAGTGTTCAGATAGTGTGTTCAAGTACTAAAGTAATTCTCAAATGTTAATTAGAAGTTTCACATGTATAAAAATTAACCGAACAATTATGACATCTTGTTCTTTGGTTCATCATCTTAAAGAAATATTTTTAAAATCGGTCAACGCTGTTTTGCCTAGCAATTTAATCAAAGATGTGTTACATGTCACGCAGAGCCATCTAGTAATAAAAGGCGAAAGTTTTGCTATGAAAAAGCCGTGTTATATGATAGGATTCGGCAAAGCTGTTCTTGGAATGGCTATTGAGACAGAGCGCATTTTGGGAGGTCACCTCAAGAGGGCAATAGTAACTGTTCCTGTGGGTATTTTTGAAAATCATAAGAGACCGGAGCAATCGAAAATCGAGTTTATCGAAGGTGCTAGGAATAATCTGCCTGATAATGATGCTGTTAGAGGCGCAACGCTGATTAAGGATCTTGTTGAAGGATTAGATGAACAGGACTTGTTGATAGTTTTGATATCTGGTAAGGAAATCTGCTCTACTTTATGTTGTAGATATTAGTGATGAAAATTTATTTTTTATTTCCGTTTTTCTAATTGCTAAAGATGTATTAAAATCGCCGGTGATTCTTTATAAGACAATTTTTGCTTTTACAAGAATTTAACAATCTACCGCTTTTTTTGTATGAAATTTTTTACGTCATCCAGTTTGGTTCAAACTGTGCGGAATTATTGTTTATAATTGATAATTAAAGTATGCATATTTTCTCAAACTATTATTTTTGAAAATTCACATTTTAAGGGATCTGTGAGATGTTTTAATTGCAACGTCTGATTTTTTTAAATGTTGCAGGAATATTTTTGATGACAAACGATTAAGATTTGCATATTTATTTTTTAAAACTAGATTTAGTTTACTAAAATTCTTCATTTATAGGAGGTGGCTCTGCCTTGTTACCTCTACCTATTCCACCTATAACTCTAGAGGAAAAAGTTGATTTGATTACAAAATTGGCCAAAAGAGGTAAGTTCGATACTATGATCATTTCTAGCTAATGGAATTATATTGATATTTATTATTATTGCTCACTGATATCCATGTCCAAATTTGGTATTTATATTTGTGGATTTCCGGATTCTGCACTTACTAAATTTACTATAAATTTATTAAAAATAACAAAAAACGCCACCAATAATATCAAAATATCTAAAAAGTTAAAGTTATATTAAACTAAAATCATTAAAGAGATCATCATCATCAAAAGAACCTAAAAGTTCACAAATGGCAAAAATACTAATGAGCTTAAAATGCACAAAATGTCAAAATCCCATAAATGCCAAAATAACTAAAATGATGTAAGTGCAAAAATTATCATCAACCGCAAAGTGTGAGAAATATCATAAATGGCAAATAAGGCAAAAATATCGGGGATGTCGAAAATATCCAAAATAATTAAACATCAAATGTGAAAAATGAATATCAAAAATATAAAAAGCTAAATACTGGGATAATTTCTAAAAATCATGACTACAGTACATAAATTTCGCTCATAAAGAAAATTTTCAGACAAGTTTCACAGAAGAATTTAAAAAAAATCTAGAAAATAGGCAAAATATCTAAATCACAATATGTTAATGCACCAAAAATATCAAAACACCTCAAGTCTTAATGGGAAAAATTCAATTATATGATAAGATATCTGTTATTTGTACAAAAAAATGAATTTAGAGAGCTGATATTAAATTTAATGGCAATTTATTTAAACAACAAACGACAACAAATGATGAAATAAAAAAATGAAAAAGACTAAACATTTCTATCTACCCTAGATGTTAAAATGTGATAAATTCAAAATTTTTTTATCTCATATCACCAGAAATTACAAAAGCATCTCATATATCAAACATACCTGAAATACTAAACATTTTAAAATGTACAGTATGACAAATTAAAACAAAAACGAAATATCATAAATGCTAAAATTATTAGAAAAGTATCAAAAATGGTAAGTATGACAAAAATATCAGAAACGTCGAAATATAACTAAAATAAGTAAAATGTCAAAAATAAATCTCAAAAACGCCAATAATGTAAAAATGTGTAACTACAAACTAAATGGTGTGTTTGCGAAGATTTTTAGAAACTGGAAAGGTTTTTAAAAATCTAGATTATATAACTTTAGTTCATGAGGATGATGTTCAAACAATTGTTAAGGAACAATTTAAAAAAATGTAGAAGATTATAAAAATGTCAAACTCACAACATTTTTAATTTAATTTAAAAAATGCCCAAATGCCAAAAATACCTAAAAAATGTAACAATATCAAAAAATAATAATCAAAAATATCATTAATGACACAAAATATTAAAGTTAAAAAGTCTGACATCAAAAACAAACATTTCAAAATGTGTTGCTGTCTAAAATACATAAAAATATTAAATTCAGTATGAAAGATATTTTTTTGTTAGTTTATGCACAGAAAGTTCCAATATGTTGTCAGAAAATGATATATATTACAGATATACAAATAATCATTTAATCGAAAACTCGATGTGGATAATACGAATATTTATCCTAAACTAAAGGGTGTTCCAATTTAAGGTTAATTTTTAAATTTGCCGCTATTTATATTTTTTGTACTAGAATATCATAAGTTATTTGACAGATGACAACGCATGTTTATTATTAAAAATTATTTTAAATTTGGTGAAAGTTGTACAGAAGTTGGAAGAAAATTTCGTACGGAATATGGAAGAGAAAATTATCCGTCAAATGTTACCATTGGAAAAATTGTTCAAAAATTTGTTGAAACTGGTTCAGTAAAAGATGAAAAAAGCAAAACATATCATCGTAGTCGACGTTCAGAAGAAAATATTGCAGCTGTTACTGCTAG